>CM038670.1:430650826-431058326 GCA_021605145.1 Aegilops bicornis | reverse complement strand
GATGATGGACTAACTCCTAAAATTGGAGGTAAAGCAATCTGGATGCTAAAACTTTTATCTTGGGGCAAGGGAACGTTATGGGAAAAGAACGTATCCAAGAATTTTTCAATTGTGTTGGCAATCTAAGTCTTGATGATGCTCCTATACTTAAAACTACTAGATCTTATGCTGATGCTATTTCAGCACTAGTTCTGAAACTTGAAAGTAAATTTATTCGTACTCATACTACCTTGCAAAGATTGTTTTCTGAGCTTCCTGAAACAAAGAATCCTAGGGCTAAAAACTTAGCCACTCTCGTTCTTATGAATGAGTTTGACTACATAATTCGGGAAGGTAGGGAAATCTTTGATTTTTATGGTATGAATCGTAAGAAACCCATGATAGATGAAATTATATACAATAGTGACTATGCACTAAGGCATTTTCTTGGGGATAATAAGATCTTTAATGAAAATCTTAAAAAGGAAGTCCCCGTTCTAGACATAATCCAACAAGTTTTTAATAATGTTAATCAACACTACTCTTGGATTGTTGCGGGAAACCAAAGGGGTTATGATGAAAACCAAATAAGGATCGCTAAGGTTTCCATGGATAATATGTTTTATGTTGTGTTTAGAAAACCACATGATGGAAATACCTCTAAGAAAACTAAGAAGGACAAGATTGACAAAACTTAGATCCTTGCCTTACGCCTAGTTAAGGGCGTAAAACTATAGCGCTTGTTGGGAGGCAACCCAATGAATAAAATTTATTTTTGCTTTTTGCTTTCTGTTCTTGAGTGTTTACACAATTATGCTACTGGTATGATTGTGTTTTTTGTGTTTTAATTAGTGTTTGTGCCAAGTAGAACCAATAGGATCTTCTTGGGTGATAGTTGTTTGATCTTGCTGAAAAACAGAAAATTTTGAGCTCACGAAAACAATTCTTATTTTTACCAGAGCATGATAAAATGCCAATCCGTTTTTCATAAGATTAATAAGGTTCTCCTAGTTTTTCAGAATTTTTGGAGTTCCAGAAGTATTCGAACAAATCAGTTTACTACAGACTGTTCTATTTTGACAGATTCTATTTTCTTTGTGTTGTGTGCTTATTTTGATGGCTCTATGGTTTTCTTTGATGAGTTTTTTCCATAGAAAAGTTGGAATACAGTAGATATAATACAAAAACAAAATAAGAATTGGTTTGATACAACACTTATAGTAGTGATTTATTTTTCTTACACTAACGGATCTCACGAAGGTTTTGTTGAGTTTTGTGTGATTGAAGTTTTCAAGTTTTGGGTTATGTTATGGTGGATGAAGGAAGGATGTAAGAGCCTAAGCTTGGGTATGCCCCGGCATCCCAAGCTATTATCCAAAAATGAGCAACCAACTAAGCTTGGGGATGCCCCCGAGTGGCATCCCCGCTTTCTTCCAACAGCTATCGGTATTTTACTCGAGGCTATATTTTTATTCGTCACATGATATGTGTTTTGCTTGGAGTGTCTTGTATGATATGTGTCTTTGCTTGTTTTATTTTGTGTTTTAAGTCATCAATCCTTGCTGGACACACCTATTTGAGAGAGCCAAAATTATATCATGACTTGTTAGAATTGCTATCTTTGCTTCACTTAAATCTTTTATGAGCTAACTTGCTCTAGTGGTTCACTTATATCTTTTTTAGCACGGTGTGCTTTGTTATTTTTGAAGAAATGCTCTCTTGGTTCACTTAGATTTATTAGAGAGTTAGTAAAATATTGAAGAAATTCTCGCTTGCTTCACTTAAATTATTTTGAGAGAAAGAAAATTTGTTATGCTCATGATCTTCACTTATATTTGTTTGAGCTTATGAAAAACAACACATGAAAATTAGTCCCAAAGTGATAGATATCCAAGAAGGATAAAGTAAAAAAATTCATGAAGATCATTGGACAAAATAAACTTGATTCTTAGTAATAGTTTTGAGATATGATGATGTGATATGCGAGTTATGTTGATGACTAATTGTGCTCTAGTAAGAATATTAGTGTTAGGTTTGTGATTCCCTATGCATGCAAGAAAGTCAATAATCATGCAATGAAAATTATATCCTACTTGTGGTGCATTATTCGGTGTTAATTATGCTTAATGCTTGCTTATGAGATTATTCGTTTCTTGGTTGGTCGCTTCTCAATCTTTTGCTAGCCTTTATTTTGCACTAAGTATGACCTCTACTTGTGCATCCAAAACCCTTTAAACCAGTTTTGCCACATGAGTCCACTATATCTACCTATATGCGGTATTCTTTTGCCGTTCTAAGCAAATTTGCATGTGCCATCTCTAGTTTTCAAAATAAACTTCTCTTTTGTGTGTTTGTTTCGCTCGCGGAACGGTAAGGGGTGGCTAATATTTTCCATGCTGGATGTGTTATTCTCAAGATGAGTGTTTATTCACTTGTCATTGCACGAGAGTAAGGCAAAGGTTTTAGGGATGCTCAGTCCTGAAATGAAAAAATGAATTTACTTTATGTTGTCAAATAATAAATTACTTGGAAAGTGTTGGTATGGAGGCCACCCGTGGATACGATTAGCCATGGAAAGTGAAAGAATGGTGGAAAAAGGAACAAACTTTATTTTCTATTTGGGAACCGCCTATGGCATATCTAGCATGGAAAGTGTTCGGAACTCTGAGTCATTTTCGTTGGTGGGATGGATACACCTCCCAAAATGTTTTTATCTCTAATTTTTCGCTTTGAGCTCTAGCACCTCTACAAATCCCTACTTCCCTCTGCGAAGGGCCTTTCTTTTACTTTATGCAATTTTTTTGAGTCTCCATCTTCTCTTACAAAAGCACCAACTAAGAGGCAATATGATCATGCTTAAGTATTGGGTGTAGCTAATATTTGAGTGTGTTTCATGAATGGATCAATGTTTGAGCATGATGGGCTAGGGATAACTTATTTTAGCATTGATATTTTGAAAGACATGGTTGCTTGTTGATATGCTTGAGTATCCAAATTATTATGTCAAAACTAGACGATTGCTTTGAATCACACAAAAGTCCAAATGTCCATGCTATAAAGAAAAGAATATGATCTGACATGATGAACAATACTCCACATCAAAAATTCTGTTTTTATCACTTACCTACTCGAGGACGAGTAGGAGTTAAGCTTGGGGATGCAGATATGTCTCCAACGTATCTATTATTTTTGTTTGTTGCATGATGTTTTATTATCAATCTTAGATGTTTTATAATCATTTATAGTCATTTATATCATTTTTGGTACTAACCTATTGACATAGTGCCAAGTGCCAGTTGCTGTTTTTTTCATGTTTTTTACATCGCATGAAATCAATATCAGACGGAATCCAAATGCGACGAAACTTCACGATGATTCTTTATGGACTAAAAGAAAGAAGTTGGGCCCTGGTTGCACCTGGGGGGAGTCCCGAGCACGGGACAACCCACCAGGGCGCGCCAGGAGGCCCAGGCGCGCCCTGGTGGATTGTGCCCACCTTGGGTTCCACCTGGACCGCCTCTTTGCTCTATAAATACCCCAAAAATCCCAGAACCCTAGAAGCATCGACCAAATATTCATCCAGCCGCCGTGGAGTCTAGAACCACCAGATCCAATCTAGACACCATCTCGGATGGGGTTCACCACCTCCATTGGTGCCTCTCCGATGATGCGTGAGTAGTTCTTTGTAGACCTTCGGGTCCGTAGTTAGTAGATAGATGGATTTCTCTCTCTTGTTGAATTCTCAATACAATGCTCTCTTGGAGATCCATATGATGTAACTCTTTTGCAGTATGTTTGTTGGGATCTGATGAACTTTGAGTTTATGATCAGTCATATCTTTTTATATCCATGAAAGTTATTTGAGTTTCTTTGATCTCTTATAGCCTCGTATTTCTTATCCAATATTTGGGTTTTGTTTGGCCAACTTTATCTATTTATCTTGCAATGGGAAGAGGTGCCCGGTAGTGGGTTCGATCTTACGGTGCTCGATCCCAGTGACAGAAACGGAAACGACACGTATGTATCGTTGCTACTAAGGATAAAAAGACGAGATCTATATCTACGCAATAGATAAACGGATCTTGTCTACATCATGTCATCGTTCTTGTTGCATTACTCCATTTTTCCATGAACTTAATACACTAGATGCATGCTGGATAGCGGTCGATGTGTGGAGTAATAGTAGTAGATGCAGGCAGGAGTCGGTCTACTAATCTTGGACGTGATGCCTATGTAATGATCATTTCCTGGAAATCTTCATAATTATTTGAGGTTCTATCAATTGCCCAACAGTAATTTGTTTACCCACCAATTGCTATCTTTCTTAAGAGAAGCCACTAGTGAAACCTACGGGCCCCGGGTCTTCTTCCAAATATATTTGCTTGCGATCTACTTTTCCTTTGCATTTTTATTCAGATCTGTTAAACCAAAAATACAAAAATACTTTGCTGCACTTTTTTTATTTGTGATCTATTATTTTAGTCTACTACAATTTTCTGGCATCGTTACCCGAAAGGGATTGCCACCCCTTTAACATGTCGGGTTGCGAGGTGTTGTTATTTGTGTGCATGTGTTGTTTACGTTGTGTTGCTTGGTTCTCCTACTAGTTCGATAACCTTTGTTTCTTCACTGAGGGAAATATCTACCGTTGTTGTGCTGCATCATCCCTTCCTCTTTGGGGAAATACCGACATAGTCCTAGCAGACAGGAGCTTTTCTGGCGCTATAGTCAGAGAGCAATCGGGCCAACCCACCAAGCGCGAGGAGGCCCTTGCGGCTCGTGAGGGGGACCACTAGATCCGGGAGCGGGAGCTCGCGAGGACCACCTTCGAACAGGAGGCCTGGTGTGAGCGCTTGCAATGCTGGACCACCAGGTGGAGGCTGCCCAGACCTCCTACTAGTCCCGCATGGCCAAGGCCAACACGCAACTCGAAGAGCAGGACAAGAAGAACAAGGAGGACGCCGATGCTATGTCCAAGGCGGAGCACGAGGTGCTCATCAAGGACCACTAAAAGAAGCTGAAGTTCCAGCAGGATCACTTCATGAAGAAGTAGAGCGAACTCAAGGTTGAGATCGACAGCCTCAAGGGGTAGCTGAAGGACGCCGAGGCCACGAGGCAACTGGCGGTGACGGCGGAGGCGAACACTGAGGAGGACTGATACGTCTCCAACGTATCTATAATTTACGAAGTATTCATGCCATGTTTACAACAATTTTATATGATTTTGGTATGATTTCCTCAGAACTAACCCGGACTGACGATGTTTTCAGCAGACCTACCGTGGTGTTGTTTTTTGTGCAGAAATCGAAGTTCTCAGAATGGGCTGAAAATTTACGGTGAATTTTTATGGACCAAAAGAGAACCCCGAAGCACAAGAGTTGGACCAGAAGCTTCACGAGGAAGCGGCTAGGGTGGAGGGTGCGCCCACCCCCCTAGGGCATGCCCCCATGTCTTGCCGCTGCCTCGTGGACCCCTTTGACATGAGACTGACGCCAAAAATTCCTATAAATACCAAAAACCACAAAATGAAACCAAGATCAGGAGTTCCGCCACCGCAAACCTCTGTAGCCACGAAGAATCAATGTAGGCCCTCTCCAGCACCCTACTGGAGGGGGCCATCATCACCGGAGGCCATGGAGGAGGATCCGGAGGGGGCCATCATCACCATGGAGGCCAATGACCAGAGGGAGAACCTCTCCCCATCTAGGGGGAGGCCATGGAGGAGGAAGCACAAGGGGGAGACTCTCTCCCCCTCTCTCTCGATGGCGCCGGAGTGCCGCTGAGGGAATCATCGCCGTGATGATCGTCTTCATCAACATCACCATCTTCATCACCTTCCTCATCTCTTTTAAGCGGTCCACTCTCCCGCACCCCGTTGTAATCCCCTTGAACATGGTGCTTTATGCCGCATATTATGATCCAATGATGTGTTGCCATTCTATGATGTTTTGAGTAGATTTCTGTTGTCTTTTGGGTTGATTGATGATCTAGATTGGTTTGAGTTGTATATTTTATTTTGGTGTTATCATATGGTGCCTTCTATGCCACGCACACATGAAGGATTCCCGTTGTAGGGTGTTGCAATACGTTCATGATTCGCTTATAGTGGGTTGCTAGAGTGGCAGAAGCTTAAACCCGAGTAAGGGGGTTGTTGCGTATGGGATAAAGGGGACTTGATACTTTAATGCTATGGTTGGGTTTTACCTTAATGATCTTGAGTAGTTGCAGATGCTTGCTAGAGTTCCATTCGTAAGTGCATATGATCCAAGAAGAGAAATTATGTTAGCTTATGCCTCTCCCTCATATGAAATTGCAATAACGACTACCGATCTTCTTAACAATTGCCTAGGATAATTCCGCACACCGATCCATCATTATTCCACACTCGCTATTTATAATATACAGTAATATATTCTAACTTTATGTTAACAACACCTATTTTTATATTTTAGTTCTCCCATATCATGCAAAGTTATCCTCTTCATACCACAACGTAGTTTTATTTCTCATTTCTAGATGGAAGCGAATGGTCGGTGTATGTAGAGTTGTATCAGTGGCAGATAGGACTTGAGAGAATATTGATCTTACCTTTAGCTCCTTGTGGGTTCAACACTCCATACTTATCACTTCCAACTTTGGAAATTGCTACGATGATTCCTTGCACTTGGGGATTATCAAGCTCTTTTCTGGCGCCGTTGCCGGGGAGCAATAGCGTGGGGTTGACATGTTCGTGTATGCTTGTTTGCTTTCTTCACTAAGTAGATTTTGTTTTCCCTCTTGTTTCTGTTTAGTTTTGGGTGAAAAAAGAAAAAAGTTAAAATAATGCAAAATACCAAAAAAATTACTTGCCTCTTATGCCTAAAAACTTTTTCAAATAGAGAAGTGATTGGAAAGTTATGCATTGGAGAAGTGAGGGTCGACCTTGAACACTTGTGTTCATGCTCATGGAAACAACATAGAATTTTTGATGGAAGTTTCTCAAAAATAATTATCCCCTTGTATATATCCATGTTGGGGAACGTAGTAATTGAAAAAAATCCTACGATCACGCAAGATCTATCTAGGAGAAGCATAGCAACGAGACGGGAGAGTGTGTCCACGTACCCTCGTAGACCGAAAGCAGAAACGTTATGTTAGCACGGTTGATGTAGTTGAACGTCTTCATGATCCAACCGATCCAAGTACCGAACGTACGGCACCTCCATGTTAAGCACACGTTCAGCATGATGACGTCCCTCGAGCTCTTGATACAGTAGAGGGTCGAGGGAGAGTTCCGTCAGCACGACGGCGTGGCGACGGTGTTGGTAATGTGATCTACGTAGGGCTTCGCCTAAGCACTACGACGTTATGACCGGAGGAGTAAACTGTGCAAGGGGGCACGGCACACGGCTAAGAGAACTATTGGTGTCCTTTGGGGTGCCCCTGCCCACGTATATAAAGGAGGGGGAGAGAGGCCGGCGGTCAGGAGGGGTGTCGGTGTCAAAACCGGCGGATCTCGGGTAGGGGGTCCCGAACTGTGTATCTAAGGTCGATGGTAACAGGAGACGGGGGACACGATGTTTACCCAGGTTCGGGCCCTCTTGATGGAGGTAATACGCTACTTCCTGCTTGATTGATCTTGATGAATATGAGAATTACAAGAGTTGATCTACCACGAGATCGTAATGGCTAAACCCTAGATGTCTAGCCTGTATGATTGTGATTGCCTCTACGGACCAAACCCTCCGGTTTATATAGACACCGGAGGGACCTAGGGTTGTACAGATCAGTTTACAAAGGAAGGAATCTACATATCTGAATGCCAAGCTTGCCATCCACGCAAAGGAGAGTCCCATCCGGACACGGGAAGGAGTCTCCTGTCTTGTATCTTCATAGCCCATTAGTCTGGCCCATGTTGCATAGTCCGGACGCCCGAGGACCCCTTAATCTAGGACTCCCTCAGTAGCCCCTGAACCAGGCTTCAATGACGATGTGTCCGGCGTGCAGATTGTCTTCGGCATTGCAAGGCGGGTTCCTCCTCCGAATACTCCAAAACAGCCTTTGAAAACACAGAAAACGTGTCCGGCTCTGCAGAACAAGTACCACCCACACCCGCAGAGAGTATAATATTTCACGAGTTCAATCTACTGACAACTTTTGTAGCGTGACATCACGTCGCTGCCCGGTCATTATTTCGAACCGTTTTAGCCTCCCGCTCCATGTTTTGAGATGCGGTTTTTTTGGCACGTCTTGTCAAAGTAGAGATCATGTCCCCTTATTACGGGGTTCTCATCAATACGGGCATGGGTAATCCAACCGCCCCGTTGGCAAGTTTTAAGGCCCATGAGGAGGCATTCGATATTCATCGCCTTTATAAAGGGGCACAGACCCGTCTTTCTCCTCTACGCCTACCTCTTCCTCAACTTTTCCAACCTTGAGCTCCAGCACCCAGGTTTCAACTTAATCACTCGAAGCCTCCCAGTCATGTCCGGACCCAGCCCTCGAGGCCGGTGGTAAGCCTCCTCTGTCATAGAGGAGGATATCGCGAAGCTCCAGGTGGCAAGGTACCTGACCGCAGAAATCCTCCATAGGCTCCCGCTAACGGGCAGGTTATCCCTACACCCAGATCCGACGAGAGGGTCGTATTCATCTCCCACTTCCTCTGGGGGCTAGGATTCGCTTCCACCCCTTCGTTCGTGGCCTCATGTTCTATTACGGGCTAGATTTTCATGATCTAGCTCCGGACTCCTTTCTTCACATCTCGGCGTTCATTGTCATGTGCGAGGCCTTTCTCCAAATTCCCTACACTTCGACTTATGGCTCAAGACCTTTAATGTGAAGCCAAAGGTAGTCGACGGGGAGCAAGCGGAGTGTGGTGGTGCTATGGTGAGAAAGCTCGCCAATACTCTTTGGCCAAAGGGCTCCTTCACGGAAACTTGCAACCTATGGCAGCGGGAGTGGTTTTACATCACTGAACCCCGCGGTACCAAGTGGGGAAGCTACACCTGCGTTTAGATCTGGCCCTCCATCGCATCATGGATTAATAAGGGGCTGGACTGGGGATCAATTGATGAAGTGCAGACGCTACAAAGCTGTATCCGGAGCCTCCTTGAAAAGGACACCGGCCTCATCAACGTGATCCAGGTAATGCTAGTCCACCGGGTCCTGCCGTGCCAGCGACAGCCTCTCTGCATGTGGGAGTTCAATCGACCACGTACCCTTCAGCACTTCTTTGGCACAACGCACAGAGGAACGTGGAAGTTATTCTTCGGGACCCAAAAGTAGTGGTTGGATACAACTGAGGACATCAGCCTCGACTGCAACCATCCAGATACCTCGGTAAGCACTCGACTCCTGAACACAGCTTAGTTGATTATCCCGTATCAATATACTGAGAAACTTGTCTTCGACCAGCGATGGATAAAGAAGGCAGAACAAATTAGGTGTTCGGCTCCACTTCTCGAAGACTCAGCTAATCCTGTGTTGACAAGGATGCTGGCCCTGGCGCCGTATCACGTGCCGGTGAAGGAGGACAAAGATGAGAGCAAAAAACCAAAGGTGGCCTCCACTCTAAAGGTACACTGGACACTATGTCCGGGGAGACCGAACTCCCTGTTCTGAAGACGAAGGGGAAGAAGAAGCTGATATCCCTTCTCCCCATGGGAAGAAAAGGACCGCCTCCGAAGATTTGGAGGTGGAGGCTCCCAAGAGAGGGAAGATGTCCCTGTCAGATGGTTCGGGTTCGGAAGACGATGTTGCCGCACAGTTCCTCCGTAAGGACAAGCCTTTCACCAAATCGTAAGTGAACAAGGGTATTCTAGACATATCCCGTTCTTTCCAGGTTACAAGGGTAACATCTTAAATATATGTTTGCAGTCCGGCCCGCATCTTCCTCAACAGTCCTCCTCCTTGGGTGACCTGCTTCCGGAGATGATGGAAAGAGAGACGCCTCCACAGGATTCCTCGCCCCTTAGGGCAGACGACTTTGAGGTGTCATCCCGGAGGGTCTCCCCCGATCATCAAGTGGTGCGGGGGGCAATGAAGACAGCGGCCGAAGGTGATACTTCGGTCGTCAAGGGTCCAGGGAGTGCAGCCCCTACGGGGACCAATAATAAAGGCCCCGGACTATCCGGTTTACGGTCGAAGACGACTCTAGGGTCAAGTAAACATATCCCTTCGAAGGGAGTTCGTACCGCAGCCGCTTCCAGGAATCTGGAGGCGTCGGATACATTGATGGACATGTTGCAAAATGTGTCTGTCTTGGAGGAACATCGTACCCTAATGGGTATGGTAGTTGAGAGGATTCTGTCCGCAAGAAGCGGATTGAATGAAGCCTTCACGGGCCTACTAAAAGGCTTCGAGGTATGTAATGCAATATCTTAACCATGCTTTACATGCAGAATGCGCCTGTGTATAGATAGTAGCCCCTGAGACTCTGGTCGGCTTCCACATGGAGGCGATCAGCGGATCAAAAAGATATGCTCAGGAAATGACATGATTAATTTGAAAACAGGTTGTTATATCAATGGCGACCGCTCAAGCTGTGGAAGTTGCAGATTTAAAGTAGAAACTTGAGTTAGCAGATGAGGACATTACTCTTGTTAACAGGCGGCTCGACGAGGCACAAGGTATGTTTTGGGGCAGTCAGCTTATGCATGTATAATAATATGAGCATGAAGCTGAGAATTATATACTGGGACATGCATAATTGCAGATGGTGCTGCTGCGGTTGAGACCCTTCGGGCTGAACTTGCCCGGGCCAAGGAGCAAGCCAGAGTGAGCAATGCGGCTGTCAAGAAGGCAGCTGTTGAGTTAAAGGCTGAATAGGCCGCTCGGCGCCAGTGCGAGGAGAGAATATCTTCCCTGGCGCGAGAACTAAAGGATTCCACTGGCCAATGCAAATCACCCGAGAAGGATAACAAAGCCCAAGCAGCCGAACTCGACAAGGCTTTACAAGAGGCGCGGGGGGGGGGGGGCACGGTCCGAGTCTAGAGCGGCTCGGGAGGAGATCCGGCAAGCTGGGGAGATAGCGGCTGGTAAGCCCTTTCTATTACAGACTAAATTCGGCGGCCCTAAGTATGCCCTGCTTAATCAATTGTGGAGTTCTCCAGACGCATTCTTGGACATGCCAAAGAGTGTCTCCGATGCGGCACAATTTTACCAAGCGCAAGAGGGACATGCAGCGGAGAAGCTTTTCTGGTCACAATTCAACGTGCCCATGTGTTCGTTGTTGCTGAACGAACAGATGGCCCAGTGGGCTGAGCTCCACAAGATGTCCGGAGCTGCCATGAAGGATGTCGTGGTTCGGCTGTGGCCGACTGAGCCAATTCCAAACAGTTATTTCGGTTTGGTGCAGCGACTTGTTGATGCGGTGCCGCCTATCGGCGCTGTTAAGCGGTCAGCGTGCGTTGAAGGTGCATGGATGGCCTTTGCCCGCGTCAAGATGTACTGGGAAAAAATGAAGGCCGCCAATGTTGCAGCAAAGAGCCCACCCGGGGGCAAGGACCATCGCACGCCGGAGCAATATTTTGAGGATGTCCTAGAGGGCGCCTGCTTGATAGAGGGTCAGTGCTCGAAAGATATTATGTTCGAGTGAATGTACCGGAATTGTGATAACAATATTATGATATATTAAGGATGTTTTCTATTTATGCCTTTTGCCTGAAAGGTATTTCCTCCTGTGCGGCCATTTTCTGTAATCTGAAAGTTTGCCTGTCGTCGGCTTTAGCCCCTTCGCATATAATGCGGGGGTGTTCGGAATAGCGACTGACTACACTTGACCCAAAGTCTTGGTCCGTGAAGGAGGTGTCAGTGCGGCGAACTAGGAAATCGGACTATAGGGCTTTAACACCTTCACTTAGCCATAGGAGTTTGATGGTGGGTCTATGATAAAGCCCCTTATATGTGCGCGGTTATCCAAATACGACTGCGCTACATAGGTGACCAGAAAACGGTCCTTGGTGTTACACAGAAGAAATCGCAAAAGATTTTAATAAGTCGCCGAGTGGTTGACCAGCTCTTGCCTTATCATGACAGTCAGTTTTTGGCTTTCTCTACTAAGGTGTTTAACCAGGTGAACCGTGAACACAATCGCAGTAGTTCTCCCTTTACTACCCTAGCCGATAGAACGGAATGTAAGGTAGTAAGCACAGGAGACGGGCAACCCAACTATTGACCAAAGACATGATTCGGAGCTGATGCATATAATGCCAAACTCGTGACGCCGAAGTATGCTATAGAGCTGTTCGGACTTGTTGGCAGCTAATATGTTGCCGTATCGAGTCCCTGGCGATTAGTGCCAAGGTGTGTATGTGAAAACACCGAAGAGGTAAAATATAGTTCTATGAGGAAAACTAAGTATTGAAGGCGGATTATGTTCACTGGAATCTGATTGATACGTCGAACGCAATCTTACAGATTATAACACCCCTTCCCAGGTCATTTTACATGCCAGGGGTCGAAGGCTGAGGAAAAAGGCTATATCCAGGTTTTAAATAGAGTGTTTGGTCTACAAAAAATCTTTTGGACCTCCTGTCGTACGTCCGCGTTGCCTTTTCCTTAGCAAAGAGGATTCCTTAAAAGGAGCAATCTTTGGTTGACTGGACAAAACTGGGCTCCGAAAGAGTCCTTGCAGGTCCATAGGACAAACATGTTTTGATTCATCTGTAAAAAAAGATAGGAAATAGTTAAAAGGAATGGAGAAACGTTGTAGGAGGACGAACCGTACTGTAGGCCTGTCTGCATTGTGCCTCCGTCGATGACTAAGGTACGCGATGTGAACTTCGCGGGGATATGCGGCGAACGACGGAAGCGGAACTGCTAATCCAACTCTAAAATTGACCGATCTTGTGTAGTAGAGGCCAGTGGCTTAATGGCCGATAAGGTATGCGGTTTAACGAGGCCGCTTTGTACTTCGGCTGTGATGGCCGTGGTATACTCTTTGGAACGGAGGGGGTGTTCCATGTTTCCATAGGCGTAGTGTGGGACCACGTTGAAACGAGCAAAAGCGGTCTGCCCAAGCAGTGCATGATATCCACGACAGAACGGAACTATATTGAAGGTCAAGGCTTTGCTTCGGAAGTTGTCCGGCGAACTGAAGACAACTTCCAATGTCATTGAGCCCGTACAGTGAGCTTCTTCGCCGGGTATTACCCCTTTGAAGGTAATTATGGTGGGCTTGATCCTTGAGGGATCAATGCCCATTTTGCAAACAGTGTCTTGACAGAGCAGATTAAGGCTACTGCCCGCCGTCCAGAAGGACTCGTGTGAGATGGAATCCATGAATGATTGGGTCGAGGACCAGAGCTGCCAAACCTTTGTGACGGATACCTGTTGGGTGGTCATTGCGATCAAAAGTGATCGAACAGGCTGTCCATGGGTTGCATTTTGGTACGACCGGCTTTATGGCGTAGTCGTCTCATGGCACGTGCTTGCGCTCCCTTGTAGGGATATGCGTCATAGATATCATGTTTACTGTTTTTACTTTGGGGGGAAATTGCTTTTGTCCCCCGGTGTTGTAACATCCCAAAATTCTAAATTTTGGAATGTTATAAACAAATAGATAGATTTGATTGATTGCTTGATTGATTGACTGAAAGTGAGTGAATTCGAAACTTTTGAAAGTTAAATGAGAGGGAATAAAAGGACTTTCCCAAACTTTCATTTTGCTTTTATGATCTTCGAATTCAAATTATTTTCATCACAAAACCTCGGAGAGAAGATGACATGACTTCTTCCATTTATTTAAATGACAAGGGTGTTGAAAATATTTGAATTTCATTTGAAAATATTTTCCAATTACGAAACTTTATGCAACTCAATGATTTTCACGAGCGAAGATAAAATGACTTCTTCAAAACATATGAAATATGAGTTGGGAGTTTCAAAGAAATAAATTCAAAGTTCTTCTGAATTTATTTTCAATTTGGAGTTATTTGAGTTTTATTCAAATTATTTTTCTCCAAAATAAAATATATGGAAATAGGGTAACATGATTCCCTACCTCGTAAAAATTGGAGAGAAATTATTTGAAGTCATTTTGGTATTTTAAAATGATTTTTATTGGATTTTATTAGAGCTGAAACACTCTTTTGTTTTATTTGGATTTGTGTGTATTTTATTTAAAGCTAAAATAACGTTAATTTTGTAGAAAATGTTTTTATGAAAATTTTGATATATTATATGCCTATATATTATTTTTATTTATTTTGTTTTTTCTTATTTTGTTTTTCTGGAAAAAAATGTTAAAAAAAATACTGGGCAAGGCCCGGCCCGGGCCGGCCAGCCAGCCCAGCCAGCCGCGGCCATCTCCTCTCCTCTCCTCGGCCGCCCGTGCGAGTCCCGCCGCCACGCGACGCCGCCGCCCGAGTCCCACCAGCGCCGCCCCTCGCCCAAGCGCGCCTCTCCCTCCCATAAATACCCGCGGACCCCCTCTCTCTCTCTCACCGCCTTGCCCCCACCCTCGCCCCTCGATCCGACGCCGCCGCCGCCGAAGGCCGTCGCCGTCGCCGGAGCACCCCGCCGCCCTCGTCGCCCTCCCGGAGCCCCGCCGGCGAGAGATCACCGGAGGTAGCCCCGCCGCCCGATCCGGTTTTCCCCTAATAACCGACCCGGTTTTATTTAAAAAAAAATGTGTTCGGTTTTTTTTTTTAAAAAAACCTAGATTGGTTTTATTTTTCGGTTTTCTTATTTAACGAACGTTCACCGACCCGCTCGTTTCAATGAACGCGTTCGTTGGATTAGTTACGTTAACGAACGTCCGTTATTTGATCCGTTCGTCGTTTTTCTTTAATCGGATTTAATCCGTTATTTTTCCGATTCGATTTCCGTTACGATTTTCAAATCTGTTTTATTTCTTGCTCGCTTATCTAATCGGTGATTCAAGCGCCTGGAGTTTCGTAACGAAACCGCCGTTCCGACTAACCTACTTTCACAGAGTTTTGCTACTGTGAAATTTTGACATAATTTCAGATTTGCTAAACGGAGTCGTTCTCTCCCGAGTTCCGACTTTCGATGCTTTATTTGATTCGATTCTTTTGCAACCAGGGTTCTTAAGTTGAACTATCTGGTTAGATCTTTTATTCGAGATTTCCCCGTGCATTAGATGAGTGCTTATTGTATGCTTGTTGTTTGTCTGCGTTAGATCACCCGGAGTGCGCCGCTTGTTACTGAATCTCTAGGTCTCATGGATCATCAGCAAGGCAAGTAACACTTTGATCATATCTTTTCTCATACCCAGTTTTTATGCATTAGATCAATCCTCAAACACTTGCATGATTAGGATCTAATTAAATTGTGGGTTATGGGAAGTAGATTGAGGTAGTACCTATTACCTGTTTTACTTATGAAACCTTGGGAGTTACTTCTACGTTTGCTCATTATGCCATGCTATGCTAGTAGACGTGGATTGGGTGAGTGAATATCCATGACAGATGTGAGATTGTTAATTAATGGTTTATCTAAGGTGGCAACTTAAACACACATCCGGGTGGATTGAGGCACCTGGTTTCTATCAGATTTGCCTGTATTTCTTCGGACCGCCACCTGTGCTCTAAGGGATCATAAGATTATTCAAACTAGAAACTTCCGTGTGCAGCCACAAGCCAATTATGGGCTCTGGCGTAGTTGACTAAGTTGTGCGAACTCTTACGGGTAGGCTAGCTGATGTAGGGGATGTAGGTTGGTACGGTCTACCCACATGTAAGGTGCTAGCGCTTACGAAAGACTATGTCTCGGTCATCCGCTTCTCAAACACCATGCAAGGCGAGAACCAAGCGGAGGCGATCGAGTCTTGTGGGGAAAAGTGCGCAAACCTCTGCAGAGTGTATAAACTAATCATGATTAGCCGTGTCCCGGTTATGGACAATTTTGAGTATCTAGTACCGGATATCCTGTTGATCTCATCACGTTACTTAATATAATTTGTTGGGTTTAATGAGTACTTTTAATTGGGATTGAGGATCTGTCAACCATTCTCAATGTTTAACAACCACCATGATAGTTAAATAAATTTATTCCTTCAAGTAGGGAAAAATTGGCTTTTCGCAAAAAGCTGTAACCATAGAGCTTTCCACCAGCCATATATGCATGTAGTATAGCGTATTATTTCATTACTCTCTATGTGTTACATTGCCAAAGATATTCCATGTGCTGACCCGTTTCCGCTGCAACTTTTCATGTTGCGTAATTTTGAACGACAGTAAGTGATACGTTAGGGTTACGATTTCCTATACTCAACTTTGCCGTTGGTGTTGATGGGAATCCACAACCTTGTTGCTTCCGCTACATATTTGGATTGAGGTAATAGTATTTACGTTACTCTATACATGTGATTTACCTCTGTTATAAATCCTTCGAGTACTGTGTGTGTCAAAGATACCGATCCGTGGATGACACGAAGCACGAGACTTGATCCATTAGGGTCGGTCGCTACAAGATGGTATCAGAGCACATGTTGACTGTAGCACGTGACCCTAGAAAATGGCAAGCCCATAGGAAAGATTTTTCTCTACAACTTTCTTTTTCAAAAAGATCTTTTACCTCTCTTCTCTTCTGAGCTTATTCAAATATTCCTTTTAGTGAAACCATACCCCTTTTCCCTTTTGACCACTTGAAGATTTGACTGATGAGACCACTCCAAGGAGACAAGATATCGGACAACTAAGACCATTTGGAATGAAGAGGACTTTACCGTGTAAACGGAAACTACAACGGTGAAGACTCCGAAGACTAGGAGATTTGAAGGCTCTAAAGTATTTCCAGATCTTTATGACCCAGGAAGGCTACCTTTATGGAACCTGGCAGACTATGGAAGTTATCAATAACCGAGATCAAGGTGTATTGGAGTAAGACCAAGATCTGGAGTAGTACATCAGAAAGTTAAGATGGACCCACAAGAAGCAGTATTTGATAAGGGAGCAGTTCGTGAAGAACTCAGGATCCAGAAGCTGAAAGTAGACAAGATGAAGGAGCAAAACATCGAGATATCGGAGATTTGACAGTAATGGAAAGACAGTAGGATCATGGATCATGTCAAGGAAGTTGAAATCAGAAGTTTGGAATGCCACTCCAGAAATATTAAAGGACGTCGCGAGAGACTGGCCAACAGAGATGATCCGGAAAAAGAACTTGAGAAGGACAAGCATGATCGAAGTAGCCATCGGAGACATGATCAAGATTGGAAGAGTTTGATGACTTTGAAGATTTATTGACCGTTAGAAGACCAAACCCTGTTACATACCCACGTTAGATGCGATGATTGTGAGCTGTCATTTGTTTGATGTTTTCCGACAGCCACAATAAAATCTGTCTTTTCAAAACCATTGTTTGTATTGTGTGCATCCCTCTCGATCTCTCTTATCCCACCCCAAACCCATGGACCCATTAGAGGATGGATGGAGATGAGCTTGTATTTTCTGGACCGATGAGTCAATTGGAGATGGAACGATGGATTTAGAACATGGAGGATCACATGGAGAACAACCCTATAGTCAGAAAAGATATGACCCAGCATGCTCTTCAGTGCTTTGAAAGAGGTGCTGCTATCTAGTGGAGGATGTACCAAACCATCAATGTGGCCAGGAGTAACCACTTGGGAAGAATTTAAGTTGACTTGTCAAAGTCTAGGTTTGTGTCCCAGAAGTTGAAGCCTTATAGAAAGGATATGAAGAAACCTTGTGCGTGCAAGCTTTGTGGAGAAATAGGACACAACCATAAATAAAATAAGGACGAATACCCTCATAATCGGAGGATTATCAAAGGAGTTAGCCGTGGATTTTCAAGGAACTTCAGCTTGAGATTATTCCCAAAAAGGTTTTGTTGCAGCAATGGAAGTTCAGGTCTACATTGTTGGAAAAGATCCGTGAAGCTCGGAAGGATGACAAGGAGATTGTTGAGGTAAAAGCAGAGGATGAGCAAAGGAAAGGCCAAAGGTTTTCGTAAGGATGAGCGCGACACCTTATGGTTTGAGGACAGTGTACATGTACCCAATAATGCAAAGATCGTGAAGTTAAAACTTGGGAGGCTCATGACTCACCATACTTGATTCGCCTCGAAACACCAAGATGTATTCGAATTTGAAGGAGTGTTTCTGGTGGACTGGTATGAAGAAGGATATTGCAGAGTATGTAGTCGTAGGTGACGTATGTCAGAGAGTGAAGGCAGAGCATCAGAAGCTAGTCAGAGTACTACAGCCTATGCTAATACCTGAATGGAAGCAGGATAAGCTTGGCATGGATTTCATTACCAGATTTCCCAGAACCCAATCGGGATATGATTCTATCTGGGTAGTAGTTTATTCGCTTGATCAAAGTGGCTCGCTTTATTCCAGTGAAAAACCACCTATACAAGTGTGAAGTTGGCCAAGATATATATTTGAGAAAGGATCGTATGTGCATGGAGTTCGAGGACCATCATAGAGGAACACAGTTTACCTCAAAGTTTTGGAATCAGCTGCAGGACTTTGGGTACTAGGCTAGAGTTCAAGATCTGACCTTTCATCCGCACATGATGGACAAATCAAGAGAGTCAATCAGATTTTGGAGGACATGTTGAGAGCGTGTGCGCTAGATTATGGATCTAGTAGTGATGATAATCTACCCTACGGGGAGTTCTCATACAACAACAGCTACCAAGTCAGTTTGAAGATGGCCCCTTTTGAAGCTTTGTATGGGAGAGGGAGCCAGACACCGTTGATATGGGATGAAGTTTGAGACCGTCAGTTGTTTGGACCAAATGTGATCAAGGAGTCAGAAGAGAATGTTAAGTTGATTCGAGATAGACTGAAGGTAGCTCAGTCCGTGCGTAATAGTTATGCATACTCAAAAACGCAAGGAGGTAGTCTATGAAATCGGAGACAGAGCATATCTTTGTGTGCCAAATCTGCGAGGAGTTAAATGATTTGGAGTTAAGGGAAAGTTAGCCCTAGAGATTTGTAGGACCATACCGAGTTTTGGAGCGTATGGGAGAAGTTACCAACAAGTTGGAGTCACCCGAAGGACTGTCAGGAGTTCATGATGTGTTTCACGATTCCCAGTTGAAGAAGTGTCATGCAGAGATGGCCAATATTCCCCGGTAAGGACGCTTGACCCTGGAAAGGATAATGAGGTTCCACGAAGTGGAGTAGGGATTTCATAAGTATAAGTTTTATCACGGTATGTGGGACATCCCACGAGGATGAAGAGATGAAGTGTTATTGGATATAAAGGAGGTATGATGTTGGAAATATGGATCAATGGAAATTCCATGATGAGTCCGAGTAATCACGTCTTAGTTGGTGCAAATATAAGGAAAAGAGATTACAATTGGATGGATTTAAGTATGCGGGGAGTTGGATGTTGGGATAACGATCGATTGCCCCGAGGATGCGTTCAAGGATTGCAAGTGATGAGATGGGCCATAACCCACGTGCCCAGACCTGCCAAGAAGCAAGCACACTATTGCTTGAAGGAAAAACCACGGAAGAAGTTACGACTTGTATCAACCGACGATTCTATAGGAGTTTACATAAAACCTGAGAGTTGTTAAGGAACGATAGATGTTTGTTTGGCTTGCAGAAACAGTGGATTTTCCGAACTTGGTTCGTCGACAAGAGAAATTCTGCAATGCTTGTGAGGATGACCGAGTGTTAGAATGCGAGATTCGCTAAACCATGTACAAGGTAATGATTTGGGTGCGGGATGGATTGATCACCATACCGACTTACTCTTATTATTCGCTTTGCTATATGGGATGGTAAATCTGAGTGACTTACCTATAGTCGAGAGACGACGATATTAAACCTTGTTTAAACCTTAGAAAGGTATAGATATTGTTTTTCCCTTGTACACGGCAGTTGTTGCCAACCGTAGGTTATACGGTGAGGTTCAACCCAGACCCATTTTTCTGCAGGAGAAACCATAAATCGTTGACCACCATGAGATACCGATATTTGTTTAGAATTGGCGCGGACCACCTAAGAAGACCCAATTTCGGGATAACCTTACCAAGATGAAAGGACAAAAGATTTGAGGAAAAGGTTATGCCACTCACGGAAGAGCCCAGAGAAGGAATTATCCTTAATATCTGAGAAGACCGACATCGCCAACGATAAGGATGGAGTATATGAGTTTTGATGGAACCGTAACAATGTTTCTAAGGGTGGTAGAACCGAGACCCGGAAATGATCGATGGATTTCGAGAAGACCCCAAACCCTAACCTATTTCTTGCTAGCCTTCTCCGAATCTCGAGGACGAGATTCATTTTAAGTGGTAGTTTGTAACATCCCAAAATTCTAAATTTTGGAATGTTATAAACAAATAGATAGATTTGATTGATTGCTTGATTGATTGGTGAAAGTGAGTGAATTGAAACTTTTGAAAGTTAAATGAGAGGGAATAAAAGGACTTTCCCAAACTTTCATTTTGCTTTTATGATCTTCGAATTCAAATTCTTTTCATCACAAAACCACGGAGAGAAGATGACATGACTTCTTCCATTTATTTAAATGACAAGGGTGTTGAAAATATTTGAATTTCATTTGGAAAATATTTTCCAATTCTGAAACTTTATGCAACTCAATGATTTTCACGGCGAAGATAAAATGACTTCTTCAAAACATATGAAATATGAGTTGGGAGTTTCAAATAAATAAATTCAAAGTTCTTCTGAATTTATTTTCAATTTGGAGTTATTTGAGTTTTATTCAAATTATTTTTCTCCAAAATAAAATATATGGAAATAGGGTAACATGATTCCCTACCTCGAGAAAATTGGAGAGAAATTATTTGAAGTCATTTTGGTATTTTAAAAATGATTTTTATTGGATTTTATTAGAGCTGAAACACTCTTTTTTTTATTTGGATTTGTGTGTATTTTATTTAAAGCTAAAATAATGTTCATGTTGTAGAAAATGTTTTCTGAAAATTTTGATATATTATATGCCTATATATTATTTTTATTTATTTTGTTTTTTTCTTATTTTGTTTTTCTGAAAAAATGTTAAAAAAATACGCGCCGCCACAGGCCAAGGCCCGGCCAGCCCACCAGCCCGGCCTGCCCAGCCAGCTGCCCATCTCTCCTCTCTCAAGCTCGGCCACGTGAGTGAGTCCCACACAAGACGCCGCCGCCTTGAGTCCCACCCGGCCTGCCCTTTCGCCCAAGGCGCGCCTCCCCCTCCCATAAATACCCGCGGACCCCCCCTCTCTCTCTCTCTCACCGCCGCCGCCCACCTCGCCCTCCCGATCCGGCGCTGCCTTGAAGCCGTCGCCGTCAGCCGAGCACCCCGCCGTCGCCGCCTCCCGAGCCTCATGGCGAGAGATCACCGGAGGTAGCCCGCCGCCCGATCCGGTTTTTCCCTAATAACCGACCGGTTTTATTTAAAAATGTGTTCGGTTTTTTAAAAAACCTAGATTGGTTTTATTTTTTCGGTTTTCTTAATTAACGAACGTTCACCGACCCGCTCGTTTCAATGAACGCTGCTCGTTGGATTAGTTCTGTTAACGAACGTCCGTTATTTGATCCGCTCGTCGCTTTTTCTTTTAATCGGATTTAATCCGTTATTTTTCGATTCGATTTCCGCTCGATTTTCAAATCTGTTTTATTTCTTGCTCGTTTATCGGAATCAGGTGATTCAAGCGCCTGGAGTTTCGTAACGAAACCGCCGTTCCGACTAACCTACTTTCACAGAGTTTTGCTACTGTGAAATTTTGACATAATTTCAGATTTGCTAAACGGAGTCGTTCTCTCCCGAGTTCCGACTTTCGATGCTTTATTTGATTCGATTCTTTTGCAAACTGTGGTTCTTAAGTTGAACTATCCGGTTAGATCTTTTATTCGAGATTTCCCGTGCATTAGATGAGTGCTTATTGTATGCTTGTTGTTTGTCTGCGTTAGATCACCCGGAGTGCGCCGCTTGTTACTTCGAATCTCTAGGTCTCGCGGATCATCAGCAAGGCAAGTAACACTTTGATCATATCTTTTCTCATACCCAGTTTTTATGCATTAGATCAATCCTCAAACACTTGCATGATTAGGATCTAATTAAATTGTGGGTTATGGGAAGTAGATTGAGGTAGTACCTATTACTGCTTTTACTTATGAAACCTTGGGAGTTACTTCTACGCTTTGCTCATTATGCCATGCTATGCTAGTAGACGTGGATTGGGTGAGTGAATATCCATGATGATGTGAGATTGTTAATTAATGGTTTATCTAAGGTGGCAACTTAAACACACATCCGGGTGGATTGAGGCACTGGTTTCTATCAGATTTGCTGTATTTCTTGGGACCGCCACCTGTGCTCTAAGGGATCATAAGATTATTCAAACTAGAAACTTCCGTGTGCAGCCACAAGCCAATTATGGGCTCTGGCGTAGTTGACTAAGTTGTGCGAACTCTTACGGGTAGGCTAGGCGATGTAGGGGATGTAGGTTGGTACGGTCTACCCACATGTAAGGTGCTAAGCGCACGAAAGACTATGTCTCGGTCATCCGCTTTCTCAAACACCATGGGCGAGAACCAAGCGGAGGCGATCGAGTCTTGTGGGGAAAAGTGCGCAAACCTCTGCGCAGAGTGTATAAACTAATCATGATTAGCCGTGTCCCCGGTTATGGACAATTTTGAGTATCTAGTACACGGATATCCTGTTGATCTCATCACGTTACTTAATATAATTTGTTGGGTTTAATGAGTACTTTTAATTGGGATTGAGGATCTGTCAACCATTCTCAATGTTTAACAACCACCATGATAGTTAAATAAATTTATTCCTTTGAAGTAGGGAAAAATTGGCTTTTCAAAAAATCTGTAACCATAGAGCTTTCCACCAGCCATATATGCATGTAGTATAGCGTATTCTTTCATTACTCTCTATGTGTTACATTGCCAAAGATATTCCATGTGTTGACCCGTTTTCGGGCTGCAACTTTTCATGTTGCAGAATTTTCAGACGACGAGTAAGTGATACGTTAGGGTTACGATTTCCTATACTCAACTTTGCCGTTGGTGTTGATGGGAATCCACAACCTTGTTGCTTCCGCTATATATTTGGATTGAGGTAATAGTATTTACGTTACTCTATACATGTGATTTACCTCTGTTATAAATCCTTCGAGTACTGTGTGTGTCAGCATACCGATCCAGGGATGACACGAAAGCACAGAGACTTGATCCATTAGGGTCGGGTCGCTACAGGTGTTTGGTTGGCGAGTCTCTTCGTCTTCACTGTCACTGGACGACCCCTTCCCTTTGTGTTCGGCGTTGAGCTTGCCTGCTTGTTTGAAAACCCAACAATTTCCATTGGTATGGTTGGCGGGTTTGTCAGGGCAGCCATGAATTTGACAGGGCCGATCCAGTATCTTGTCTAAACTGGATGGACCATCTTTGTTTTCCATGAATGGCTTCTTTCGTTGACCGGGTTTGGAACCACTGAATCCGGCGTTGCCCGCCATGTCTTGGGTTCCTACATTGTTGTTTAGATGCTTGTTTTTATTGCGTCGAGGCTTGCCATTGCCGTCCCTGACCTCAGAGGTGCTAGGATTGTTGGTGCTATTGTTTCGTCGAGCCAGCCAACTATCTTCTCCCGCGCAGAAGTGGGTCATCAGTGCGGTAAGAGCTGCCATAGACTTTGGCTTTTCTTGGCCGAGGTGACGGGCCAGCCACTCATCTTGGACGCTATGTTTAAAGGCAGTTAGGGCTTCGGTGTTCGAACAGTCGACGATTTAGTTCTTTTTAATTAAGACCTAGTCCAGAGCTTCCTAGCTAACTCTCCGGGCTGTTGGATGATGTGACTGAGGTCATCGGCGTCCGGAGGCCGGACATATGTACCTTGGAAGTTGTCACGAGAGGCGTCTTCCAGGTCTTCCCAGTTGCCAATAGATTTTTCTGGGAGGCTATTTAGCCAGTGCGGGGCTGGTCCCTTTAATTTGAGTGGGAGGTATTGGATGGCATGTAGATCATCGCCACGGGCCATGTGGATATGGAGAAGGAAGTCTTCAATCCATACCGCGGGGTCGGTTGTTCCATCATATGATTCAATATTCATAGGTTTGAACCCTTCTGGGAATTCATGCTCCATTACTTCATCAGTGAAGTAGAGGGGGTGTGCGGCGCCTCTATATCGGGCCAAGTCGCGATGTAGCTCGGATGGAGTTCGTCTGCGGTTTTCGGCCCAGGCATGATTATGCTTGTCACGTCCGGCTAGATAGCCGTCGTCGCGTGTCGGGGCACGCTCCCGCTATCCATATATCGATCTGGTCTGACCTGCTCTACTGTCCAGGTCTTGCAGCAGGTCATATGTATATCCCCGAGCTGTTATATCTCTACCTTTACGGCGAGGTAGTACGGGCTGGTGCTCGGCTTGAGTTGCTGTTTTGTCCAGGCCACAAGGTGGTCGGTCAGCCGCATTACATGCTGATGGTACGGTCTCGAGGGCCTCGTCGTCAAATTGGGGTAGCAGTTTACGCTTCGGGTAACTTTTGGTTGGGCGCTCGAGGCCGTATTCCTTGGCTGCCAGGACATTAGTCCACCTATCATTGAGTAGATCTTGATCAGCTTGAAGCTGGTGCTGCTTCTTTTTCAGGCTCCTTGCAGTGGCAATTAGCAGGCGCTTAAAGCGCTCCTGCTCGAGAGGTTCCTCAGGTACGATAAAGTCTTCATCACCGAGGCTCACCTCGTCCTTGGAGAGTAGGAGATAATTACTGTCCTCTGAGTCTTTGTTTACGGCATGCTCGTTAGGGCTAACTTGCCCATATTCGCGATCGTCCTATTTGAAATTTGGCTTGACGGGGTCTTCTTTGTCTTCGGCATTGTCCGGAGTGTTGTTGTCTCCTGTGCCGGCATTGCTGTCTTTTCCACGGCGTGATTTAGAGCGGCGCCGCTGACGCCGGTGCTTTGGCTGTATCTCAGGAGGTTTATCCTCGACTAGATCTTCTTTGTCATCACTGTTACCTTCTTTGGGTGTATCCACCATGTACACGTGATGTGAAGAGGTGGTCGTCCAGCATCCGGTAAATGGCGGGTTTTGGGCCTGCTCTTCTCCGGCATCGTTGTTCATACCGTCAATGTCTTCGGAGCCGTAATCGAGCATGTCAGTTAAGTCCTCGACAGTGGTTATGAAGTGGGTGGTGGGTGGGACGTAAAATTCCCTGCTCTCAGCCCCTAGACTGGGCTGGGCATAGTTTGGATGTTGCTCCTCTGTAATGACAAGGGATCGCATTAAGTCCAGAGCCTCGCTTAAAGGCGAGGTTTGGCCACGGAAAAGAAAATCCGTGGAGTACAGCGGGAAGGAAACTCCTTGGCCGAGCTCACATGATGCTGACTCCGAGGGTTCGGAGCCAGTGTCCGGAGAAGAGTCCGGCTTCATCACGGTTGCCAGCGCCACTACTTCCTCCGGCTCTCCCGTACTGGGCTTACTGGCAGCAGATAGTCTAGCGGGCTCGGTAATCCCTTCTTCGGACCTAGCGATGTGCTTCGGATTTAAGGCCAGAGCGGAGGTTGGGGTTGTGAACCCTTGGAAGATCAAGTCTCCTCGGATATCAGCGACATGGTCCAGATTGCCAAAACTAATCAGGTGACCTAGGGCGTAGCTGTCGATCTGCTCTAGATGGCCAAGCGAGTTAGCCCGTAGTGCGAAGCCGTCGAATGCAAAGATCTGGCCGGGGAGGAAAACCTCCCCCAGGGCAGCATTGTTGTAGATGACTGATGGAGCCATCGAGCCTTCTGATGACGACGCGGCGGAACTCTCAATTAAAGCACCAATGTCGGTGCCAAAACCGGCGGACCTCGAGTAGGGGGTCCCAAAATGTGCGTCTAAGTTCGATGGTAACAAGAGACGGGGGACACGATGTTTACCCAGGTTCGGGCCCTCTTGATGGAGGTAATACCCTACTTCCTGCTTGATTGATCTTGATGAATATGAGGATTACAAGAGTTGATCTACCACGAGGTCGTAATGGCTAAACCCTAGATGTCTAGCCTGTATGATTGTGATTGCCTCTACGGACCAAACCATCCAGTTTATATAGACCCCGGAGGGGCCTATGGTTGTACAGAGTCAGTTTACAAAGGAAGGAATCTACATATCTGAACGCCAAGCTTGCCATCCATGCAAAGGAGAGTCCCATCCGGACACGGGAAGGAGTCTCCTGTCTTGTATCTTCATAGCCCATTAGTCCGACCAATGTTACATAGTCTAGACGCCCGAGGACCCCTTAATCCAGGACTCCCTCAAGGGGCGCACCATGGGGGGAGTTCTACTTGGACTCCTAGTCCAAGTAGGATTCGCCCCACCCCCCCTTTTCCCTTTTTCCATCGGAGGGAATCGGAAGGAGAGGGAGAGGGAAAGGGAAGGGGGGCGCCGCCCCCTCCTCCTTGTCCTACTCGGACTCCCAAGGAGGGGGCGCGCAGCCACCCCCCGTGGGCTTCCCTCTCTCTCCCGTTAGGCTCATGTTGGCCCAACACTTCCCCGGGGGGTTCCGGTAACCCCTCGGTACTCCGGTAAAATACCCGAATTACTCGGAACCATTCCGATGTCCGAATACAACCTTCCTATATATGAATCTTTACCTATCGACCATTCCGAGACTCCTCGTCATGTCCGTGATCTCATCCAGGACTCCAAACAAACTTGGGTCACCAAAACACATAACTCATAATACAAATCGTCGCCGAATGTTAAGTGGGGGACCCTATGGGTTCGAGAACTATGTAGACATGACCGGGACACATCTCCGATCAATAACCAATAGCGGAACCTGGATGCTCATATTGGATACTACATATTCTACGAAGATCTTTATCGGTCAAACCTCATAACAACATACGTCAATCCCTTTGTCATCGGTATGTTACTTGCCCGAGATTTGATCGTCGGTATCATCATACCTAGTTCAATCTCGGTACCGACAAGTATCTTTACTCGTTCCGTAATGCATCATCTCGTAACTAATTCATTACTCACATTGCTTGCAAGGCTTATAGTGATGTGCATTACCGAGACGGCCTAGAGATACCTCTTTGATACACGAAGTGACAAATCCTAATCTCGATCTATGCCAACTCAACAAACACCTTCAGAGACACCTGTAGAGCATATTTATAATCACCCAGCTACGTTGTGACGTTTGATAGCACACAAAGTGTTCCTCCGGTATTCAGGAGTTGCATAATCTCATAGTCAGAGGAATATGTATAAGTCACGAAGAAAGCAATAGCAACAAAATTAAATGATCATTATGCTAAGCTAACGGATGGGTCTTGTCCTTCACATCATTCTCTAATGATGTGATCCCGTTGATCAAATGACAACACATGTCAATGGTCAGGAAACTTAACCATCTTTGATTAACGAGCTAGTCAAGTAGAGGCATACTAGGGACACTCGCTTGTCTATGTATTCACACATGTACTAAGTTTTCGGTTAATACAATTCTAGCATGAATAATAAACATCTATCATGATATAAGGAAATATAAATAACAACTTTATTATTGCCTCTAGGGCATATTTCCTTCAGTCTCCCACTTGCACTAGAGTCAATAATCTGGATTACATAGTAATGATTCTAATACCCATGGAGTCTTGGTGATGATCATGTTTTGCTCGTGGAAGAGGCTTAGTCAACGGGTGCAACATCCAGATCCATATGTATTTTGCAAATCTCTATGTCTCCCTCCTTGACTTGATCGCGGATGGAATTGAAGCGTCTCTTGATGTGTTTGGTTCTCTTGTGAAATATGGATTCCTTCGCCAAGGCTATTGCTCCAGTATTGTCACAAAAGATTTTCATTGGACCCGATGCACTAGGTATTACACCTAGATCGGATATGAGCTCCTTCATCCAGACTCCTTCATTTGCTACTTCTGAAGCAGATATGTACTCCGCTTCACACGTAGATCCCGCCACGACGCACTGCTTCGAACTGCACCAACTGACAGCTCCACCATTCAATATAAATACGTATCCATTTGTGACTTAGAGTCATCCGGATCAGTGTCAAAGCTTGCATCGATGTAACCATTTACGACAAGCTCTTTGTCACCTCCATAAACGAGAAACATATCCTTAGTCCTTTTCAGGTATTTCAGGATGTTCTTCACCTGCTGTCCAGTGATCCACTCCTGGATTACTTTGGTACCTCCCTACTAAACTTATAGCAAGGCACACATCAGGTCTAGTACACAGCATTGCATACATGATAGAACCTATGGCTGATGCATATGGAACGTCTTTCATTTTCTCTCTATCTTCTGCAGTGGTCGGGCATTGAGTCTGACTCAAGTTCACACCTTGTAACACAGGCAAGAACCCTTTCTTTGATTGATCCATTTTGAACTTCTTCAAAACTTTATCAAGGTATGTGCTTTGTGAAAGTCCGATCAAGCGTCTTGATCTATCTCTATAGATCTTGATGCCCAATATATAAGCATCTTCACAGAGGTCTTTCATTGAAAAATTCTTATTCAAGTATCCTTTTATGCTATCCGAAAATTTTGTATTATTTCCAATCAACAATATGTCATCAACATATAATATTAGAAATGCTACAGAGCTCCCACTCACTTTCTTGTAAATACAGGCTTCTCCAAAAGTATGTATAAAACCATATGTTTTGATCACACTATCAAAGCGTATATTCCAACTCCGAGAGGCTTGCACCAGTCCATAAATGGATCATTGGAGCTCGCACACTTTTTTAGCACCTTTAGGATCGACAAAACCTTCTGGTTGCATCATATACAACTCTTCTTTAAGATATCCATTAAGGAATGCGGTTTTGACATCCATTTGCCAAATTTCATAATCATGAAATGCAGAAATTTCTAACATGATTCGGACAAACTTAAGCATCACTACAGGTGAGAAGGTCTCATCATAGTCAACCCCTTGAACTTGTCGAAAACCTTTCGCAACAAGTCGAGCATTATAGATAGTAACATTACCATCAGCATCAGTCTTCTTCTTGAAGATTCATTTATTCTCTATGGCTTGCCGATCATCCGGAAAGTCAACCAAAGTCCACACTTTGTTCTCATACATGGATCCCATCTCAGATTTCAGGGCCTCAGTCCATTTCGCAGAATCTGGGCTCATCATCGCTTCCTCATAGTTCGTAGGTTCGTCATGGTCAAGTAACATGACCTCCAGAACAGGATTACCGTACCACTCTGGCGCGGATCATACTCTGGTTGACCTACAAGGTTTGGTAGTAACTTGATCAGAAGTTTCATGATCATCATCATTAGCTTCCCAGCTAATTGGTGTAGGAATAACTGGAACTGGTTTTTGTGATGAACTACTTTCAAATTTGGGAGAAGGTACAATTACCTCATCAAGTTCTACTTTCCTCCCACTCAATTCTTTCAAGAGAAACTCCTTCTCTAGAAAGGATCCATTCTTAGCAACGAATATCTTGCCTTCGGATCTGTGATATAAGGTGTACCCAACAGTTTCCTTTGGGTATCCTATGAAGACACATTTCTCCGATTTGGGTTCGAGCTTATCAAGTTGAAGCTATTTCACATAAGCATCGCAGCCCAAAACTTTAAGAAACGACATCTTAGGTTTCTTGCTAAACCACAGTTCATATGGTGTCGTCTCAACGGATTTAGATGGTGCCCTATTTAATGTGAATGCAGCTGTCTCTAAAGCATAACCCCAAAACAATAGTGGTAGATCGATAAGAGACATAATGATCGCACCATATCTAATAAAGTACAGTTACGACGTTCGAACACACTATTATGTTGTGGTGTTCCAGGTGGCGCGAGTTGCGAAACTATTCCACATTGTTTCAAATGAAGACCAAACTCATAACTCAAATATTCACCTCCACGATCAGATCATATAAACTTTATTTTCTTGTTACGATGATTTTCCACTTCACTCTGAAATTCTTTGAACATTTCAAATGTTTCAGACTTATGTTTCATTAAGTCGATATACCCATATCTGCTTAAATCATCTATGAAGGTCAGGAAATAACGATACCCACCGTGAGCCACAACACTCATTGGACCGCATACATTAGTATTTATTATTTCCAATAAGTCAGTTGCTCACTCCGTTGTTTCGGAGAACGGAGTTTTAATCATCTTTCCCATAAGGCATGGTTCGCAAGCATCAAGTGATTCATAATCAAGTGATTCCAAAAGCCCATCAGCATGGAGTTTCTTCATGCGCTTTACACCAATATGACCCAAACGGCAGTGCCACAAATAAGTTGCACTATCATTATTAACTTTGTATCTTTTGGCTTTAATATTATGAATATGTGTATCACTACAATCGAGATTCAACAAAAATAGACCACTCCTTGAGGGTGCATGACCATAAAAGATATTACTCATATAAATAGAACAACCATTATTCTCTGATTTAAATGAATAACCATCTCACATCAAACAAGATCCAGATATAATGTTCATGCTCAACGTTGGCACCAAATAACAATTATTCAGGTCTAAAACTAATCCCGAAGGTAGATATAGAGGTAGCGTGCCGACGGCGATCACATCAACCTTGGAACCATTTCCCACGCGCATCGTCACCTCGTCCTTAGCCAATCTTCGTTTAATCCATAACCCATGTTTCGAGTTGCAAATATGAGCAACAGAACCAGTATCAAATACCTAGGCGCTACTACGAGCATTAGTAAGGTACACATCAATAACATGTATATCAAATATACCTTTCACTTTGCCAGCCTTCTTATTCGCCAAATACTTGGGGCAGCTCCGCTTCCAGTGACCAGTCCCTTTGCAGTAGAAGCACTCAGTTTTAGGCTTAGGTCCAGACTTGGGCTTCTTCCCTTGAGCAGCAACTTGCTTGTTGTTCTTCTTGAAGTTCCCCTTCTTTCCTTTGCCCTTTTTCTTGAAACTAGCGGTCTTGTTAACCATCAACACTGGATGCTCTTTCTTGATTTGTACCTCCGCAACCTTTAGCATCGCGAAGAGCTCGGGAATTGTCTTCTCCATCCCTTGCATATTATAGTTCATCACAAAGCCTTTATAGCTTGGTGGCAGTGATTGAAGAACTCTGTCAACGACACTATCATCAGGAAGATTAACTCCCAGCTGAGTTAATTGGTTGTGGTGCCCAGACATTCTGAGTATGTGTTCACTGACAGAACTATTCTCCTCCATTTTCCAGCTATAGAACTTGTTGGAGACTTCATATCTCTCAACTCGGGCATATGCTTGAAATATTAACTTCAACTCCTGGAACATCTCATCTGCTCCATGACGTTGAAAACATCTTTGAAGTCCCGATTCTAAGCCGTAAAGCATGGCACACTGAACTATCGAGTAGTCATCAGCTTTGCTCTGCCAGACGTTCATAATGTCTGGAGTTGCTCCTGCAGCGGGTCTTGCACCTAGTGGTGCTTCCAGGACGTAATTCTTCTGTGCAGCAATGAGGATAATCCTCAAGTTACGCACCCAGTCCGTGTAGTTGCAACCATCATCTTTCAACTTAGCTTTCTCTAGGAACGCATTAAAATTCAAGGGAATGGTAGCACGGGCCATTGATCTACAACAACATAGACATGCAAAAACCTATCAGGTACTAAGTTTATGATAAATTAAAGTTCAATTAATCATATTACTTAAGAACTCCCACTTAGATAGACATCCCTCTAGTCATCTAAATGATCACGTGATCCATATCAACTAAACCATGTCCGATCATCACGTGAGATGGAGTAGTTTTCAATGGTGAACATCTCCATGTTGATCATATCTACTATATGATTCACGTTCGACCTTTTGATCTCAGTGTTCCGAGGCCATATCTACATATCCTAGGCTAGCCAAGTTTAACCCGAGTATTCTGCACGTGCAAAACTGGCTAGCACCCGTTGTATGTGAACGTAGAGCTTATCATACCCGATCATCACGTGGTGTCTCGGCACGACGGACTGTAGCAACGGTGCATACTGTCGGTGGGAAACGACACCTATGGGATCACAATAATCCCTACTACGGTTGCCGGGGCGCAGGGTTGCGAGAAGAGCAGGATTAGTAATGAGCACGAGGATCATTTACCCAGGTTCGGGCCGCGAGGATGCGTAAAACCCTAGTCCTGCTTTGGTGGATGTATTGAGTGTTCTTGAGCCCTTGAACTAGCAATGGTCGCTGAGTAGTTCCAAAGAGCCGAATCCTTTTCCAGTATGCCATGGGCGTCCTTTTATAGTCGAAAGGGGCTGCCACAGTGGCACACAGGAGGTGTAAATGCCTACAGTGCTATGACCTTATCGCTCGTATTACAGGACAATATGCATTTAATGCGTCGCTGAGGTGTCCCCTTGCTTTATTGGGGACGGGAACGAGGCCCGTCCCGTCCATCGCTGCTCTTCCTCGCTTCAACACGCGCCCTGGCCAGCGCTGCATGCAGCGCCATCTAGGCAGGCAAGCAGCTGAGGTGGCACGGCGGTAGGGTCTTCACGAAGATCTGCATGCCGCCACGCATGCGCTTGTTGATCTGGTTTGGGAGCTGCATGTTGCCACGTGATAATCCCCAAGTGCAAGGAATCATCATAGCAATTTCCAAAGGTGGAAGTGATAGGTATGGAGTGTCGAACCCACAAGGAGCTAAAGGTAAGATCAATATTCTCTCAAGCCCTATTCCGCCATCGACACGATTTCACGACAATCAACGCTTTGCTTCCAACTAGCAACGAGAAATAAAACTACGTTGTGGGTATGAAGAGGATAAATTTCCATGATATCGGAGAGCTAAAATATAGAAGTAGGTGCTATTATCAAAAGGTTAGAATATATTACTAAATATTATAAATAGCAAGTGTGGAATAATGGTGGATCGATGTGCGGAATTGTCCTAGCCAATCGTTAACAAGACCGATAGTCGTCATTGCAATTTCATATGAGGGAGGGCATAAGCTAACATACTTTCTCTACTTGGATCATATGCACTTATGACTGGAACTCTAGCAAGCATCCGCAACTACTAAAGATCATTAAGGTAAAACCCAACCATAGCATTAAAGCATCAAGTCCTCTTTATTCCCATACGCAACAATCCCTCTTACTCGGGTTTGTGTTTCAGTCACTCACCAACCCACTATAAGCGAATCATGAACGTACTGCAACACCCTACAGCGGGAATCCCTCACACTTGCATGACACGGAGGGCACCATAGGACAACACCAAAATAAAACATACAACTCGTACCAATCTATATCATCAATCAACCCAAGGACAAAAGATATCTACTCAAAACATCATAGGATGGCAACACATCATTGGATCATAATATGTAGCATAAAGCACCATGTTAAAGTAGGGATTACAGAGGGGTGCGGGAGAGTGGACCGCGTAAAAGAGACGAGGATGATGATGATGATGATGATGGTGATGTTGATGAAGACGATCACCGCGGCGATGATTCCCCTCCCGATGGCACTTCCGGTGCCACCAAGAGAGAGGAGGAGAGGTTCTCCCCCTTGTGCTTCCTCCTCCATGGCCTCCACACTCTGGTCCTTGGCCTTCATGGTGATGATGGCCCCTCCGGGATACTCCTCCATGGCCACCGGTGATGATGGCCCCCTCTGGCAGGGTGCCGGAGAGGGCCTAGATTGATTTCTCATGGCTACAGAGGCTTGCGGCGGCGGAACTTCCGGTCTAGGTTTCTTTCTGGAAGTTTGGGTATATATGAGAGGTGTTGGCGTTGATTTCACGTCAGGGGGGTTTCCAGGCTGTCCACGAGGCAGGGGCGCGCCCCCCACCCTCGTGGGCAGCCCGGGACTCTTCTGGCCTACTTCTGGTACTCTGTGGGCTTCTTCTGGTCCAAAAATGATCTCCGTCAAGTTGCACGTCAATTGGACTCCGTTTGGTTTTCCTTTTCTGTGATACTCTAAAACAAGGAGAAAACAGAAACTGGCACTGGGCTCTAGGTTAATAGGTTAGTCCCAAAAATCATATAAAAGTGTATAATAAAGCCCATTAAACATCCAAGATAGATAATATAACAGCATGAATACTTCATAAATTATAGATACGTTGGAGACGTATCAGCATCTAAGCTTAATTCCTGCCGTCCTCGAGTAGGTAAATGATAAAAGAAATAATTTATGAAGTGTGAATGCTAGCAAGTGCATAAGTTTGATCAATGATAATTCCAATCACTTTTTCTAGCATCATTATATGTCATAACAATAGCTCATCTCATAAAACTTTTCATGATCAAGTAACAAGCAAATCACATGTTAAAGTATAGATCATAAACTTTCTTGAAAACTAACAAACAATATTCTCAGTCATCAAACAATTGCAATTCATCTTATTTTCAGGAAGAGTCTATGTCAGAGCTTTGATTTAGCATACTCCACATACTAAACTATCATTTATTCTTTCACAATTGCTAACACTCACGCGATATTTATGGGTTCAAAGTTTTAATCAGACACAGAGAAACATAGGGGCATATAGATTCGCCTCCCAACCTTTTACCTCAAGGGTAATGTCAACAATAATAGTTCATGATGCCTTACATCCAATTGGATATATATATATATATATATATATATATATATATATATATATATATATATATATATATATCTATATCAGAATATTTCCAACACAAGGTGCTTGCCAAAGGATAAAATGTAAAAAGGGAAGGTGAAAATCACCACGACTCTTGCATAAGTTTAAGAGATAAAAGTAAAAGATAGGCCCTTCGCAGAGGAAAGCAGAGGTTGCCATGCGCTTTCAGGGTTGGACGCACAAAATCTTAATGCGAAAGAACGTCACTTAATATTGCCACTTGTGATATGGACCTTTATTATGTAGTCCGTCGCTTTTATTTCTTCCACATCACAAGATCGTATAAAGCTTATTTCCTCCACACTAGTCAATCATACATATTTAGAGGGCAATTTTTAGTGCTTGCACCGATGACAACTTACTTGAAGGATCTTACTCAATCCATAGGTAGGTATGGTGGACTCTCATGGCAGAACTTGTTTTAAGGATATTTGGAAGCACAAGTAGTATCTCTACCTAGTGCAAAGAATTTGGCTAGCATGAGGGGGAAAGGCAAGCTCAACGTGTTGGGCGATCCATGACAATATACTTTATTTTAGATATAAGAAAACATAACCCATTATGTTGTCTTCCTTGTCCAACATCAACCTTTTAGCATGTCATATTTTAATGAGTGCTCACAATTACAAAAGATGTCCAAGATAGTATATTTATATGTGAAATCCCTCTCCCTTCAATATTCTTTCATGAATTGTTCAAGTGACCGATTCTACGTTTGCTAACTTTCAATAAGTTTACTACCTATACTTATTATGTGTGAAGTCATTACTCCCCATGTTATAAGCATATGAAACATATATAAATTCAGATTTATGACATTCAATTTGTTCAACCATTTACTCATAGGATATACATGAAGCAGATGAGTAAATGACAAACTACTCCAAAAGATATGAGTGAAGAACACTGAGTAGTCAAATAATTAACTAGCCATGGGAGGATTCTTTTTCATTCAATATTTCAGATCCAATGATTTTAGTCAAACAGCAAGTAAAATTGAAAATACACTCCAAGCAAAACACATATCATGTGACGAATAAAAATATAGCTTCGAGTAAAGTATACCTATAGTTTTGAAGACGAAAGAGGGGATGCCTTTCGGGGCATCCCCAAGCTTAGGCGCTTGAGTCTTCCTTGAATATTACCTTGGGGTGCCTTTGGAATCCCCAAGCTTAGGGTCTTTCCACTCCTTATTCTCCTCATATCGGTATATCACCCAAAGCCTGAAAACTTCAATCACACAAAACTTAACGTAACCTCGTGAGATAGGTTAGTATGATAAAGAGCAAACCATTCACTTTGTTACTGTCAAAGACAAGGTTCATAGTTGTTCTCACACAATTATTAAGGTACCATATCATTTCTACAATTTATATTGAGGAATATAAGCCATAGAAACTAGAAAACAAGCAAACTATGCAATGAAAACAGAATCTGTCAGAAACAGAACAGTCTGTAATGATATGAACAATAACCATAATTCTGCTACTCCAAAAATTATGAAATAAATTTGTGGAGGTGAGGAGTTTGTCTATTAATCTTCTGCAAAAAGAATCAACTCAAAAGCACTCTTCTGTAAAAAGAAATGACATCTATTCTCGTGAGTGCAAAGTTTCTATTTTTTACAGCAAGATCACATTAACTTTCACCCAAGTCTTCCCAAAGGTCTTACTTGGCACTTTATTGAAACAAAAGTTATAAAACATGATTACTACAGTATCTTAATCATGTAAACACACAAAAACAGTAAGGGTAAATATTGGGTTTTCTCCCAACAAGTGCTTTTCTTTAATGCCTTTTAGCTAGGCATGATGATTTCAATGATGCTCACATAATAGGCAAGAATCAAAACACAAAGAGAGCATCTTGAAGAATATGACTAGCACATTTAAATCTAACCACTTCATATGCCTAGGGATTTTGTGAGCACACAACTTATGGGAACAAGAATCAACTAGCATAGGAAGGCAACACAAGTATAACTGCAAAACTTTAAGCACATATAGAGGAAACTTGATATCATTGCAACTCCTACGGGCATGTATTCCTCCCTCATAATAATTTTCAGTAGCATCATGGATAGCAACTTTGTTCTCATACTCAATTCGGATCTCTTCCGAAATAGTGGAATCATTACTAACTAAAGTTGACACTCTTCCAAATCCACTTTCATAAATATCACACTAAGATTCAACATCCTCCAAAATAGCGGGATCACTAACTCCTAAAGTTGACACTCTTCCAAACCCACGTTAAATGATAGTATTATTCATACTCCAAAAGATATAAGTGAATTCCATGGAGCATTCCACAATTAGTATAGACTAACCAATATCCAAGCTCAATATGTATAAGTGAAGCACATGAAGCATTCTATAAAACCATACTCAAAAGATTTAAGTGAAGCACAAAGAGCAATTCTATAAGATCATACTTCAAAGATATAAGTGAAGCACATGAAGTATTATATAAATTGATGAAGGGACATCTCATGCTAGCATGGTTCTTAAATAAAAAGAAAAACGCAAAGGACACAAATCATGTGAACAAAACAAAACCCGAGGTATAGCGATATTTGTTGAAGAAGAAAGATGAGATGCCAACCGGGGCATCCCCAAGATTTGATGCTTGAGTATCCTTCGAAATATTTACTTGGGGTGCCTCGGGCATCCCCAAGCTTGAACTCTTGCCTCTCTTTATTCTTCTCATATTGATAGCTCCTCGACCTTCGGACACTTCATCCACACAAAACTTTAACAAAAACTTGTGAGATCCGTTAGTGTAATAAAGCAAATCACTACCTTTAGGGTATTGTAATGAAATCATTCTTTATTTATATTAGTGTTGAACCTACTGTATTCCAACTTCCCTATGGTTTATAAACTATTTTACTAGCCATAGATTCATCAAAATAAGCAAACAACACACGAAAAACAGAATCTGTTAAAAACAGAACAGTCTGTAGTAATCTGGAAGTTTGCTAAACTTCTGTAAATCCTAAAATTATGAAATAACTTTGAAAATTTGAAAATTTTGTTCATAAGTAATGTGAAAAAAGTTTCAGACCCTTTTGACTTCCCAGTAAAAAATGTAAATTCACGCACTACAGCCAAAGTTTCTGTTTTTGTTCTGCACATAGTAAACAAGCAATCTAATCATCCTAAAACCAAAGCTTGGCACATTATTTTTATAATACAATGAATATATACAATGGGATAATTATTTACCGAGAAACTTCCATGAAAAATTCTACATTGTTTCCGTGAGCATGAACACGAGTGCTCAAGGTCGACCCTCACTTCTTCAATGCATAACTTTCCAATCACTTCTCTTTTTGAAAAACTTTTTAGGCATGAAAGGCAAGTAAATTTTTTTGTATTTTCATTCTTTTAAATTTTTTTGTATGTTTAACCCACAAATAAACAGAAACTAAAAAGAAAAAAAAACAAAATCTACTTAGTGAAGAAGGCAAACAAGCACACACGAGAATATCAACCCCACGCTATTGCTCCCCGCCAACGGTGCCAGAAAAGAGCTTGATAATCCCCAAGTACAAGGAATCATCGTAGCAATTTCCAAAGGTGGAAGTGATAAGTATGGAGTGTCGAACCCACAAGGAGCTAAAGGTAAGATCAATATTCTCTCAAGCCCTATCTCGCCATCGATACGACTCTATGTACACCGAACGTTTGCTTCCAACTAGCAACGAGAAATAAAACTACGTTGTGGGTATGAAGAGGATAACTTTGCATGATATCGGAGAGCTAAAATATAAAAATAGGTGCATTTATCATAAAGTTAGAATATATTACTAAATATTATAAATAGCGAGTGTGGAGTAATGGTGGATCGATGTGCGGAATTGTCCTAGGCAATCGTTAACAAGACCGATAGTCCTCATTGCAATTTCATATGAGGGAGAGGCATAAGCTAACATACTTTGTCTACTTGGATGATATGCACTTATGATTGGAACTCTAGCAAGCATCCGCAACTACAAAAGATCATTAAGGTAAAACCCAACCATAGCATTAAAGCATCAAGTCCTCTTTATTCCCATACGCAACAATCCCTCTTACTCGGGTTTGTGTTTCAGTCACTCACCAACCCACTATAAGCGAATCATGAACGTATTGCAACACCCTACAGCGGGAATCCCTCACGCTTGCGCGTCACGGGGGCACCATAGGACAGCACCAAAATAAAACATACAACTCGTACCAATCTATATCATCAATCAACCCAAGGACAAAAGATATCTACTCAAAACATCATAGGATGGCAACACATCATTGGATCATAATATGTAGCATAAAGCACCATGTTCAAGTAGGGATTACAGCGGGGTGCGGGAGAGTGGACCGCATAAAAGAGATGAGGATGATGATGATGATGGTGATGTTGATGAAGACGATCACCGCGGCGATGATTCCCCTCCCGATGGCACTTCCGGCGCCACCAGGAGAGGAGGAGAGGTTCTACCCCTTGTGCTTCCTCCTGCATGGCCTCCACCCTCTAGTCCTTGGCCTTCATGGTGATGATGGCCCCTCCGGGATACTCCTCCATGGCCACCGGTGATGATGGCCCCCTCCGGCAGGGTGCCGGAGAGGGCCTATATTGATTTCTCGTGGCTACAGAGGCTTGCGGCAGCGGAACTTCCGATCTAGGTTTCTTTCTGGAAGTTTGGGTATATATGAGAGGTGTTGGCGTTGATTTCACGTCAGGGGGGTTTCCGGGCTGTCCACGAGGCAGGGGGCGTGCCCCCCACCCTCGTGGGCAGCCCGGGACTCTTCTGGCATACTTCCCGTACTCCGTGGGCTTCTTCTGGTCCAAAAATGATCTCCGTCAAGTTGCACGTCAATTGGACTCCGTTTGGTTTTCCTTTTCTGCGATACTCTAAAACAAGGAGAAAACAGAAACTGGCACTGGGCTCTAGGTTAATAGGTTAGTCCCAAAAATCATATAAAAGTGTATAATAAAACCCATTAAGCATCCAAGATAGATAATATAACATCATGAATACTTCATAAATTATAGATATGTTGGAGACGTATCAGCATCCCCAAGCTTAATTCCTGCTCGTCCTCGAGTAGGTAAATGATAAAAGAAATAATTTATGAAGTGTGAATGCTAGCAAGTGCATAAGTTTGATCAATGATAATTCCAATCACTTTTTCTAGCATCATTATATGTCATAACAATAGCTCATCTCATAAAACTTTTCATGATCAAGTAACAAGCAAATCACATGTTAAAGTATAGATCATAAACTTTCTTGAAAACTAACAAACAATATTCTCAGTCATCAAACAATTGCAATTCATCTTATTTTCAGGAAGAGTCTATGTCAGAGCTTTGATTTAGCAGACTCCACATACTAAACTATCATTTAGTCTTCGAGGTGTATCCCGCCTTGGAGGCCGCACCCTCAGTGGCGATAGAGCCGAATACTGACCTTACCCTTCGCGAGAGCCGTGAAGCCGACTCGTCTCCAGCCACAGACTCCGAACCGCCTGCGCCCATGCCCATCGAATCCGGTTGGGCGCCAATCATGGAGTTTGCCTCCGCGGATATCTTTCAGCACTCGCCCTTCGGCGATGTGCTAAACTCGTTAAGGTGTCTCTCCCTGGTAGGAGAACCTTGGCCGAACTACGTTCGGCCAGAATGGGATGTGGATGACGAAGAAATTCACTCCCCACCCACCACCCATTTAGTAGCCACTGTCGAGGATTTAACCGACATGCTCGACTACGACTCAGAAGACAACGATGGTATGGACAACGATGCAGGAGACGAACAGGAACCACCGCCAACAGGGTGCTGGACCACCACTTCATCACATGAAATCTACATGGTGGATACACCCAAAGAAAATGAGGACGAGGAACGGAAGAAACATAGCTCCCTCGAGAAGCAATCAAAGCGGCGCCGTAAGCGCCGCCCCAAATCCTGCCTCGGCAAAAACAGCGATAACAACGCAAGAATAAACAATACCCGAGTCGACTCCGGAGGAATCGATGACCAAATAGACCCAGCAACAAAGCAGAGTGAGCCAGTGGACAAACAAAGTACTGAGCCGCTGTCCGAACACGACGACGCCTGATGTCTACTACGCAACCTTCTTCTTGTAGACGTTGTTGGGACTCCAAGTGCAGAGGTTTGTAGGATAATAGCAAATTTCCCTCAAGTGGATGACCTAAGGTTTATCAATCCGTGGGAGGCGAGGGATGAAGATGGTCTCTCTCAAACAACCCCGCAACCAAATAACAAAGAGTCTCTTGTGTCCCCAACACACCCAATACAATGGTAAATTGTATAGGTGCACTAGTTCGGCGAAGAGATAGTGATACAAGTGCAATATGGATGGTAGATATAGGTTTTTGTAATCTGAAAATATAAAAACAGCAAGGTAACAAACGATAAAAGTGAGCGTAACGGTATTGCAATGCTAGGAAACAAGGCCTAGGGTTCATACTTTCACTAGTGCAAGTTCTCTCAACAATAATAACATAGTTGGATCACATAACTATCCCTCAACATGCAACAAAGAGTCACTCCAAAGTCACTAATAGCGGAGAACAAACGAAGAGATTATGGTAGGGTATGAAACCACCTCAAAGTTATTCTTTCCAATCAATCTATTGGGCTATTCCTATAAGTGTCACAAACAGCCCTAGAGTTCGTACTAGAATAACACCTTAAGACACAAATCAACCAAAACCCTAATGTCACCTAGATACTCCATTGTCACCTCAAGTATCCGTGGGTATGACTATACGATATGCATCACACAATCTCAAATTCATTTATTCAACCAACACATAGAACCTCAAAGAGTGCCCCAAAGTTTCTACCGAAGAATCACGACGAAAACGTGTGGCAACCCCTATGCATAGGTTCATGGGCGGAACCCGCAAGTTGATCACCAAAACATACATCAAGTGAATCACGTGATATCCCATTGTCACCACAGATACGCACGGCAAGACATACATCAAGTGTTCTCAAATCTTTAAAGAATCAATCGATAAGATTACTTCAAAGGGAAAACTCAATCCATTACAAGAGAGTCAAGGGGGAGAAGAAACATAAGATCCAACTATAATAGCAAATCTCGCGATACATCAAGATCATGCCAAATCAAGAACACGAGAGCGAGAGATCAAACACATAGCTACTGGTACATACCCTCGGCCCCGAGGGTGAACTACTCCCTCCTCGTCATGGAGAGCGCCGGGATGATGAAGATGGCCACAGGTGAGGGATCCCCCCCCTCCGGCAGGGTGCCGGAACGGGGTCCCGATTAGTTTTTCGTGGCTCTGGAGGCTTGCGGCGGTGGAACTCCCGATCTATTCTCCGTTCTGGAAGTTTTAGGGTATGTAGGTATATATGGGTGAAAGAAGTACGTCGGTGGACCGAAGGGGGGGCCACGAGGCAGGGGGCGCGCCCTAGGGGGGTGGGCGCACCCTCCACCCTCGTGGGCACCTCCCTTCTTTCCTGACGTGCACTCCAAGCTTTTCCGGTAGCTTTCCTTCCAAAAATAACTTCTCTAGTTGATTTCGTTCCGTTTTGACTTCGTATGATATTCCTTTTCTTCAAAACACTGAAATAGGCAAAAATACAGCAATTCTGGGCTGGGTAGGTTAGTCCTGAAAATAATATAAAATTGGATAATAAATCCCAATATTTCCCAAAACAGTAGATAATATAGCATGGAGCAATCAAAAATTATAGATACGTTGGAGACGTATCAAGCATCCCCAAGCTTAATTCCTGCTCGTCCTCGAGTAGGTAAATGATAAAAGATAATTTTGATGTGGAATGCTAGTTGGCATAATTTCATTGTAATTATTCTTAATTGTGATATGAATATTGAGTACCGAAAGATTCAAGACAAAAGTTCATATTGACATTAAAATAATAATACTTCAAGCATACTAACTAAGCAATTATGTCCTCTCAAAATAACATGGCCAAAGAAAGTTCATCCCTACAAAATCATATAGTTTAGTCATGCTCCATTTTCGTCACACAAGAATGCTCTCATCATGCACAACCCCGATGACAAGCCAAGCAATTGTTTCATACTTTAGTAATCTCAAACTCATAAACCTTCACGCAATACATGAGCGCGAGCCATGGATATAGCACTATGGGTGGAATAGAATATGATGATGGGGGTTATGTGGACAAGAAAAAAAAAGGAGAAGATCTCACATCAACGAGGCTAATCAATGGGCTATGGAGATGCCCATCGATTGATGTTAATGCGAGGAGTAGGGATTGCCATGCAACGGATGCACTAGAGCTATAAATGTATGTAAGCTCAACAAAGGAAACTAAGTGGGTGTGCATCCAAGTTGCTTGCTTACGAAGACCTAGGGCACTTGAGGAGGCCCATCGTTGGAATATACAAACCAAGTTCTATAATGAAAAATTCCCACTAGTATATGAAAGTGACAACTCAAGAGACTCTCTATCATGAAGATTATGGTGCTACTTTGAAGCACAAGTGTGGCAAAGGATAGTAGCATTGTCCCTTCTCTCTTTTTCTCTGGTTTTTTGGGCCTTATCTTTTTTTTATGGCCTTTCTCTTTTTTGGGGCTTATCTTTTTTTATGGCCTTTCTCCTTTTTTTATTCCTCACTTGGGACAATGCTCTAGAAAATGATGATCATCACACTTCTATTTATTTACAACTCCATGATTACAACTCGATACTAGAACAAAGTATGACTCTATATGAATGCCTCCGTGAGTGTCTTTGGGATATGCAATGAATCAGAGTGACATGTATGAAAGAATTATGAATGGTGGATTTGCCACAAATACTATGTCAACTACATGATCATGCTAAGCAATATGACAATGATGTATGTGTCATGATGAACGGTATGGTGGAAAGTTGCATGGCAATATATCTTGGAATGGCTATGGGAATGCCATAATAGTTAGGTATGGTGGCTGTTTTTAGGAAGATATAAGGAGGTTTATGTGTGAAAGAGCGTATCATATCACGGGGTTTGGATGCCTTGCCGTGAAGTTTGCACCAACTCTCAATGTGAGAAAGGGCAATGCAGTGCACCAAGAGGCTACCAATGATGGATGGGTGAGAGTGCGTATAATCCATGGACTCAACATTAGTCATTAAGAACTCACATACTTATTGCAAAAATCTACAAGCCGTCAAAAACCAAAGCACTACGTGCATGCTCCTAGGGGATAGATTGGTAGGAAAAGACCATCGCTCGTCCCCGACCGCCACTCATAAGGAAGACAATCAAAGAACACCTCATGTTTCAAATTCGTTGTATAACGTTTACCATATGTGCATACTACGGGACTTGCAAACTTCAACACAAGCATTTCTCAAATTCACAACTACTCAACTAGCACGACCTTGATATTATTACCTCCATATCTCAAAACAATCATCAATCATCAAACTTCTCTTAGTATTCAACACACTCATAAGAAAGTTTTTCCTATTCTTGAATACCTAGCATATTAGGATTATTTAAGAAAATTACCATGCTATTCAAGACTCTCAAAATAATATAAGTGAAGCATGAGAGTTCATCTATTTCTTCAAAATAAAACCATCACTGTGCTCTAAAAGATATAAGTGAAGCACTAGAGCAAATGACAAACTACTCCGGAAGATATAAGTGAAGATCAATGAGTAGCCGAATAATTATGCAACTATGTGAAGAATCTCTAACATTTAAGAATTTCAGATCTTGGTCCTTTATTCAAACAGCAAGCAAAGCTAAAGAAAATAAAAGGATGCTCCAAGCAAAACACATATCATGTGGTGAATAAAAATATAGCTCCAAGTAAAGTTACCGATGAACGAAGACGAAAGAGGGGATGCCTTCCGGGGCATCCCCAAGCTTAGACTCTTGGTTATCCTTGAATATTACCTTGGGGTGTGAGGGAGTCCTGGACTAGGGGGTGTCCGGATAGCCGAACTATCATCTTTGGCCGGACTCCTGGACTATGAAGATACAAGATTGAAGACTCCGTCCCGTGTCCGGATAGGAATTTCCTTGGCGTGGAAGGCAAGCTTGGCGTCTGGATATGTAGATTTCCTACCATTATAACCGACTCTGTGGTAACCCTAACCCTATTCGGTGTCTATATAAACCGAAGGGTTTTAGTCCGTAGGACGAACAACAATCATACCATAGGCTAGCTTCTAGGGTTTAGCCTCTACGATCTCGTGGTAGATCTACTCTTGTACTACCCATATCATCAATATTAATCAAGCGGGAGTAGGGTATTACCTCCATCGAGAGGGCCCGAACCTGGGTAAAAACATCGTGTCCCTTGTCTCCTGTTACCATCCGCCTAGACGCACGATTCGGGACCCCTACCCGAGATCCGCCGGTTTTGACACCGACATTGGTGCTTTCATTGAGAGTTCTACTGTGCCGTCACCGTCGGAAGGATGCCTCATCCCGTCTTTAAAGGCGACATTATCGCTTAAAGGAGCCTTGGCCGCCGGCCGAACTCTTGACTAGGTGGTTTCCTTATGACCACCAGTTCGCCGCCAGCCGGCGAAGACTTCGGGTCATCGAAACCAATCTTCGTGTTAACTTCCGGAACTTGCCGAGCAGCTAGATCCGATCGAGCTCTCCTCCGTGAACGAGCTCTTGGATCGCATCGCCATACAGGAGTCGCCATCGACTACGATCGGATCGGGCCCAAAACCGATCCGAGAGAGATTAACTCTCCCGGGCTACCCACCATGTTGCTGTGGTAGAGGAACAATCTGGCGACTCTTCTTCTATCTTAAGGACTAGCTACGTCCGGATTCCCGACCCTCCATGCCGGATTCCCGCGGAGGGGCGACGTCGATCAAATCCTGAACTTAAAGTCGGTGGCGGGTTGGATTCATTGGATAACATCCAAAAACCCAAACTTCCAAGTTCGGAAACTTCTCGGCCCCTGAGTCTTAGATTTGACGGGGTTCCGGATCTAGTTCCACCCGCCCACCCAAACATTCACGATCTATCCCGAATTCGGCAAGAACCCGCTGAAACAGTACATCATTACTGGGCCAGATTCCTCCTGGTTATGGACAGGATAAAGGACTGCCGAGAGGAGGACGCAATCTCACTCTTCTGCAATAATTGCACGGACGAAGGAATCCTAAACGCCATAAGTCGTCATTGAAATTACACGCTTCTTGACTTGGTGACCATAGTACAAAAGTACTATGCGATGGAGAGTGCTTGGAAAACCGAAAGTAAATTTTGGGATAATCAGGCCGAACACAGCCCTAGTCCGAAATAAAAGGGTGCATCATCACCAACCACCTGGGTTAAATACCAAAAACAAAAACCCCTAAAGGGCATGGAACCGTCTTTGGAGGGATGGCTCAACAGACCTGCAAAATTCATAGCACAGAGGACGCCACTCCAACTCATAGCCTTGAGCATGTTGGATACTACGGCAGTGGCCAAAAGTGGCGAAGAGCTTCTAGCTTCGTAATCCCAGCCCAACAATACCAAAGACTGATATTAGCAGTCTTGAGACTTTCGCATCAAATAACATGCGAGGCGAACACTCCATAACCTTGCGAAGTCTACCAAGTAGCAACAATAAATCCATGGAGGACACGGCTATTACCTTTAATGCCAAGCGATTTAACCCAAATTCGAACAGCCCGAGCACTGTACCACATTGGTCCTCGGTCCAATAGTGGGCGGCTTTTGCCTTTACTAAGGTACTCATGGATGGCGGCAAATGATTAAACCTCATCTATGAGGAAACCCTCCAAAAATGGAAATAGTGGAACCGCATTGAGAAGCAACACAACCTTCAGAGGAATAATCCCTAGCCGGAAGCATCTTTGCCACAGGGAAAAATCACATTGGACGTAGTGCTCGGCTCACCGGACAATTACAGGTCCGAGGAGGTCACATTTCAAGTGGCCCTGCTCAGCAGCGGATATCATGCTCTATTAGGCGAGAGGCATTCACAATTTTTCAAGCTATACCCCATTATGGGTACATGAAGCCTAAAATGCGGACCTAACGGAATCATCACTCTCGCTAGTGATCCGAACATAGCACTCCGCGCCGAAAACAAGACAGCCACACTAGCCCTCGAGGCACTATCCGAAGCCCTAGCGGCCGAGGACCTCACTGTGATGCGCTCCATGGTGAACAGGGACGATGTGATACTTGATAAAAGATCCAGTCCACCTCTTTTAAACCAGCGAATGAAATAGTCAAATTCCAAGTCCACCTAACGGACCCTACAAAGACGGCCTCCATCGGGGCACAATTAAACCCTGATGTATCGCAAGACTACGAGAATTTCTACGAGAAAACTAGGACATTTTTGCTGGCACCCTTCAGACATGCCAGAATCCCACGTCGGTGGCCGAGCACGGCCTAAATATCCTAAAAGGATTTAAGCTACCGATCAAGCAGGCTCTTCGGCGTTTTCCGAACCCAAGAGACAGGCCATGGGAGAGGAGCTAGCCAAACTTCCGAAGCCGGATTCATCGAGATATAAAACATCCGGACTGGCTAGCAAATCTGGTGATGGTACCAAAGAAGGACAAATCCGGCGCCTATGTGTTGATTTCAAAGACCTTAATAAGGCTTACCCAAAGGATCCCTTCCCCCTCCCTCGCATTGATCAAATTATCGACGCCACAGCAGGACACAATTAATTGTGCTTCCTCGACGCATACTCCGGCTACCACCAAATTAAGATGGTGGAGCCAGACCAAGCCGCAACGGCATTAATCACTCCATACGGCCCATTCTGCTTCAACACAATGCCCTTCGGGATCAAAAACGCTGGCGCAACATATCAGCGCATGATTCGGACATGTCCGCAAACCAGATCGGCAAAGCAGGTGGAGGCATATGTAGATGATGTGGTTGTCAAATCCAAGCATGTCGAAACTCTAGTAGGCGACTTGAGGCTCACATTCGACAATCTCCGAAAATATGACATTAAGCTCAATCCCAGGAAAAATCGTCTTGACGTTCCGGTAGGAAAGCTCTTGGGCTTCATTGTGTCCGTAGAGGAATTGAAGCAAACCCAGCCAAGATCCGAGCTCTGTCACAATTGGATATTCCAAAAGACCTCAAACAAATACAAAAATTGATTTGGATGCGTGGCGGCTCTAAGCCGCTTTATTTCCCGTTGGGAGAAAAGGCGTTACCCTTTAGCCTCCTCCAAGCCGAACACTTGAGTGGGCGGATGCCGCCATGGCGGACTCGAAGAAATAAAAGCCATATTGGCAACAAATCCGGTCTGGCGCGCCCAATATGGGCGAATCAATGCTATTATATGTCGCCGCAACACATCAAGTTGTTAGCGCGGTGCTTTCGTCGTCGAGCGAGAAGCGGATGGACACTGAGTTCCCTCTTCAAAACCAGTTTACTATGTGTCCACTGTCCTAACTCCATGCAAGTCTCGGTACCCACATTATCAAAAGATAGCATACAGCGGTGTTCATGGCATCCGGGAAGCCGCGACACTACTTTCAAGAGTGTTCGATTCGTAGCCTCAAGTACCTCTTAACGACATTATAAACAACCATGACGCTTGACGGGCGGATTGCCAAATGGGCCATCGAGATCCTCCCATTCGACATAACCTATAAGCTCTGACGAGCTATTAGGTCACAAGTGTTAGCCTATTTCGTTGCTTTGAATGGACCAAGCCGGACTCCCTAAAGAGTACTGGCGCATATTCCAATTGGATCATGCACTGACGGCTCCAAAATGTTGGCGGCACGGAAATTGGCGTCGTCACGACGTCCCCAACCGGGGACACAATCCAATACGCCCTTCGATAATGTACACGGACTCCAACAACGCGGCCGAATACGAGGCCCTTACGCACGGCCTCCGGATGGCGATCTCCATGGGCATTAAGCGCCTAGAGGTGCGCGATTCAAACCTCGCGATATCTCAAATAAGCGGAGACTTTGATGCCAAAGATCCGAAAATGGCAGCGTATCGCAACGCAGTCCTAAAAATGTCGACCGCAGTTGAAGGGCTCGAATTTCATCATATAGCAGGATAACAACCCGAGCGGCGGACGTGTTAGCACGCATCGGCGCAAAGCAGCGATGCTGTCCCGCCTAACATCTTCTGGAATGGCTGTTCAAGCCATCCGTACTATGGGAAGGAGTCCGGAAATAACAATCCGGACCCAACCGCATTGCCTGACACCGAACACTCTGACACAATCGGAGGCTCTCCCAACGAGATAACACCCTCCGCCCATGAAATAATGGCGGTTATTGCCCCGTGGACGGAGCCATTCCTAGCCTACCTAACTAGGCAGGAACTCCCGAAGACCAAAATGAGGCTCGCTGCATAGTACAGCGATCCAAAGCCTATAAAGTCCATGAGGAGAGCTCTATAAGAAAAGCACAACAGAGTCCTTCAAAGGTGTATCTCCGAAGAGGAAGGGTGAAACCTCCTGGCTGAAATTCATGCCGGACGGGGTGGGCACCATGCCGCAGCCAGGCCCTTGTAGGCAAGGCCTTACATGCAGGATTTTATTGGCCGACGGCCCGGGCGAGATCTTGCGCAGGATTTAGTCCAACGATCGTCGATTGCCGACTTTTTGCTAACCAAAGTCACATGCCACCCACCGCCTCAAAACTATACCCATCACACGGCGTTCGTGATGCAGGGGCTTGACATGGTTGGACCCCTTAAGGGAGGAACCCACAAGCAAAAATACCTATTGGTCATGGTGGATAAATTCACCAAATGGATAGAGGCCAAGCTCGTTAAAAGCGGCGAATCCGGACGGTGATAGACTTCATATCGGGGTAGTGCACCGTCTGGCGTCCCCATAGTATCATCGCGATAATGGCACCACCTTCACAGCCGATGAAGTCAAACTATGGTGCAAAAACATGGGCTTTAAGCTCGATTTCGCCTCAGTCTATCACCAGCAAACTAACGGTCAAGTCGTGCGGGCAAACGGTCTAATCATGAGCGGCATTAAACCCGGACTAGTGCGGTCCCTTAAGGAATCTAACACGCCTTTGGGTAGAGGAGCTCGACTCCATACTCACGGGGGCTGCGGACCACGCGAATCGCACTACGGATTCACACCATTTTTATGGTGTACGGCGCAGAGGCAGTCTTGCCTGCGACATAATTCATGACTCACCTCGGCGTGCGCATGTATGAAGAAAGAGAAGCGAACTTCGATCGGCGGGACAGTCTGGGCGCCTTGGAGGAGGAGTGCGATGTGGCAAAAGCTCGTTTCGCATTTTATCAACAAAGAGGCTCGAAGATATCAAAGCGCAGAAGCACGGGCCAAAGCTTACAACGTTGGTGAACTAGTTCTACGCTCACGGACAAGAAAAAGGACAAAGTCAAGCCCAAATGGGAAGGTCCCTTCATCATCGACCAGGTCCTGACCGGCAGGGCATACCGTCTATGAAACGCATCGGATAACCGACTCGAGCCAAACCCATGGAACGCAGCCCGTCTACGAAGATTCTACGCCTAGCGCCGGACTCTGAGTTCGTCTCCTTCCTCCGTCCAAAATTTGTACTTTAGCTGTCTTTTATTTCTCTCCTTCCTCCTCCTTCTTCTTGAAGCCTTTAGAGGCTCGCTTGCGCTTTGTTCGCACATACTTGACGCGCCACCCGCGCTCATTATACCTGGGGGCTTCTTTAATAGAAGCTTATTTATACGGGCTTTATGCCCAACACATGTGTCAAACTTCCGCATGTACCTTTTACTCACCATTATATGCATCGATATGACTTAAGTTTTGGCCAAGCTTGGGTTGCTGGCTCTGTGCTTACCCCTCGTTCCCGATTGTTCGGCTAGGCGGTAAAGGGAGCACCTCTGCGATTATTATTGCCGAATTGACGGATGTGTACCTCGGTAGGGTGAAGCCGAAAGCTATCGTTCTTAAGGGAATATTGGTCGGTGAAGCTGAAAGATGATTTTTAACTATTTATCCATCTGCCCCAGATGATTTTACGCTTTCTTAGCAGTTTGGACATGCACTTTAGGGCATGCCTCGAGGAAGGAACCCTTAACGGAACTATTCTCCTGGAAGATGTTTCTTACTATCCATGTAATATAACATAACTAGTTGGGCACTTATGCGATACAGCAATAATGACCCCTACACCTTGTCTCCATCGTGCCCCGGTTCTTACATAACCGCGAGGGTATTCATTACACACTCAGGACTCTTGGGTCCCGAGGTCGAGCGAAAAGGTCCGCTATGACAAGCGATCTACAATCCGGCTAGAAGACATTTTTCATGTCATATTAAATTACATAGTCAACTCGATTGATTGTATTCCTCCTCAATGCCATCTAATAGGCTGTCTAATTTACAATCTTCTTTGGGAATACTTGGCGGCCAATTCTACTTGGCCGTACACTAAGCTTACTGAGGATCTCCTTCCCATCAGGCCCCACAGGTCCGACCTCGGCCATGTGGTTTGGGTCAACCTTAGTGCAGCGTCTTTACCATGGCCCAGGCCTCCTGGCGCCTAGACGGCAGGCCGATATCTTCCAGAGTCGGAAGCGCCGTGCTCCTTGAAGCCGCTCTGCCAGCTCCCCAATGTCTTGAGGCAGGGGAGATAGATGGCCACAAGGCCTGGCGACGCCTTTCATCACCTGCCGAACTTCGTTTGTGCAGGTAGCGACTTGATCGGGAAGAAGATCACCCGAAGAACTGGGCATCTCCTCCTCGGGGACGACCTGTGAGCAAACCTACATACATGTTTATGTTAGTCACCTTCCTCGCCGAACTCTTTCAAAGTTCGTTTAAGCACTCTTGAAAATGCCGCGACAAAGCCGTCGATTCTCCTTCTGAGTCGGACAACCGGGCACGAACATCCTTTAGTTCCTCACCCGGTTGGGTGTTGGCATCTTGGAGGTTATTTTCCTCTGTCGCACCCTAAATAAGCCGCGCTCTCGGGCCTTTAGCTGGCGCAGGAGCCGTTGCTTGTCCGGATCCATCCGGCGCTATCTGCCTGCTAATGTCAGATTTATGCACACGCCGCACTTTGCGAAACTACTTCTACTTTGAAGGGCATATATTACGGAGGGAGTCTTCATGGCTTCCACAGTCGTGACGATGCAGCCTCAAGTTGGGCCTTGCACTCTTCAAGCTCACAGGACAAGCGGGTATTCTTTTCGGTAAGAACACGCATTCCAAATGATCCTTAAATCAGTTATCCTAACTATTTTAAGTCTCGGGGCTCTTGGCATATATAATCATCAAAATTCCTTACCGTATGTCTTTCACATCTTTGCCTCCGTAGGCTCACAGCTAGGCCATCTTGAGCGGCACAGGTGCGCTTCTCCCGAATTAAAGGCATCCAACGCCTCTTGGGAGAAACATCGTCACGTAGAATAGTCCGTGGCGCCTATGATTCATGGCGCTCTCCACCTCCGACTTGGTGGCGGACAGTCTATCGGCATCCTCCGTTGGAGGAGCATCAAGCGACGACGCCTCGTGTTTGTACCCCTTAGGACTCGGCTTTTGAGCCTAGGCGATGGAGGTCCGATTGGCAACTTCTCCGGACTCAGTCCGGCGAAGCGCTCTTTTCTGAAAAACCACGGCGTCGGTGTGCCTCCCAGAACCTCTCCTTAAAACACGATGGCACATCATCTGTTGGCGGCGTCTCGAGTCGTACCGCACTTCTTTTCCGCCTTCTTTGGGCGAGCTGCCTTGTTTGACGGCCGCGGCAGGCTCGGCTTCCCATTCTAAAGGCACCCCCTGCGAAACACCATCAAATACGCGGTGATTATAAGTAAAGCACGGGTGGGTCATGGTATCCGGACTTCGGTCACGGTTACCTGGGAGGCCGGAAATAGTCCGGGGTAGTCGGCCGTAATGGCAACCAAAGCATTGTCGGTGCTAAGTTGATGGAACACCCGTCGATCAGCTCCACCTTTATATCCGAGTCCTCTTTGGAGGCGGATCGAGGACCGTTCAGGATCCTCGGGTTGTGGAGGCGGGTTGTGTATCTTCTCCACGGCCCGGCGCGATTCCTGCGTAGAAACCATGAAATGATATATTTAACCACGGGAACATGGATCGGACAGGCCACAAAGATATTCGCACCCAACTTTGAGGATTATTCAAGAAAACCCGTTCGATGGACTGAAGCGGAGAAAATCCTCCTCTTCCCTTTGTACATGGCGGACAAGGTCTTCGCGGTTTGGTGACAGTCCCGCCCTTTGCGGCCATGGCGGGTGGCATCATCCTCCCGTTGAAATCCCACATGGGGTGGCCCCTATATTGGGCGGCTGCACTCCTCATAATGCAGATTGCCATGACTCCAATCATGGTCAATCCGGCATGAGCCAGCAATCTTATTCGGCTCATCAAGTAAAGGACGTCCGGTCATTTTCCCTCTGGGAGCTCATGGGCGCCCGGCTTAGGCGCTTCTTCAGGAGCATTGCTAAACTCGAAGGCCGATCCAACAGGATCCGGCAGCGGACGTCCTCCATGTAAAACCATTCCGAGGGCCAGTCCCTCGACGCCTTCTTTGGGGTTCGGATAAGTATCCGGTCCGGTGATGCGCCATAATTCGGCTCCGCCCACTTGATATATTGACCCTTCGTGAGAACGAGGCACAAGGCGAACAATCTCTTCCACGAGCGAAATGGGCCTCAACGCCCGAAACAGCTTCGCAAAGGGCCACAAAGCCCGCTATATATGCAAGATGGAGGCAGCGAAGGTTGTGCGGTGGAGGCCGTAGAACTCCGAAGCCCCGGAGAAACGGATGGATTGGAAATCCGAGTCCTCTCATTCGGTAAGAGGCGAAGCATACCCGCTCTCCCTTAGAGGGATCGGGACGCTCTCACTTTCGCGTCCCCGCCCTTATAAGTGGCGAGTCCGTAATGCACCGGAACCATGAAGGCCGGGGAAGGAATCTTTGGTTTGGAGCACCACCATTTCGCTGTGCGGGACTGAGCATCTCCCCCAATCTCCGGGCTGAGGGCTGGGAGCGCGAGAGGAGGAGTCGCGTCGACTGTCCATGGTGGAGTGGCTTTTTTGTCGAAGGCGCTCTGATGAAGGCTCGCGAAGGGAGGATGGTGCGATCCGGATCTGGATCCCCGTCTCTTTTATAGACGGCTCATTTGCCTGCAACAAGGGGGTAAATGTAAAGATACCACGACTTTTCACATTCATTACGACCGTGGAAGATGGCCATTATTGGGCGTAGAAGCCGAGAAGCGTGATATTCACAAGGAAGTCGGACCTTTGTTCAACACGAGATTAGGAGGAACCCGCCTTGCAATGTCAAGATAATCAACACGCCCGGACTTATCATCATTGAAGCCTGGTTCGGGGCTACTCAGGAGTCTGGACTAGGGGGTGTCAGGATAGCGAACTATCATCTTTGGCGGACTCACGGACTATGAAGATACAAGATTGAAGACTCCAGTCCCATGTCCGGATAGGACTTTCCTTGGCGTGGAAGGCAAGCTTGGCGATACGGATATGTAGATTTCCTACCATTGTAACCGACTCTGTGTAACCCTAACCCTATTCGGTGTCTATATAAACCGAAGGGTTTTAGTCCGTAGGACGAACAACAATCATACCATAGGCTAGCTTCTAGGGTTTAGCCTCTACGATCTCGTGGTAGATCTATTCTTGTACTACCCATATCATCAATATTGATCAAGCAGGAGTAGGGTATTACCTCCATCGAGAGGGCCCGAACACAGGTAAAAACATCGTGTCCCTTGTCTCCTGTTACCATCCGCCTAGACGCACAGATTCGGGACCCCTACCCGAGATCCGCCGGTTTTGACACCCGACAGTGCCTTGGGCATCCCCAAGCTTAGGCTCTTGCCACTCCTTATTCCATAGTCCATCGAATCTTTACCCAAAACTTGAAAACTTCACAACACAAAACTTAACAGAAAACTTCGTGAGCTCCGTTAGCTTAAAGAAAACAAAACACCACTTCAAGGTACTGTAATGAACTCATTATTTATTTATATTGGTGTTAAACCTACTGTATTCCAACTTCTCTATGATTTATAAACTATTTTACTAGCCATAGATTCATCAAAATAAGCAAGCAACACAATGAAAACAGAATCTGTCAAAAACAGAACAGTCTGTAGTAATCTGTATCAAACGTATACTTCTGGAACTCCAAAAATTCTAAAATAAATTGGTGGACCTGAGGAATTTTTCTTATAATCATCTGCAAATAGAATCAACTAAATAGCACTCTCCAGTAAAACGTTTTAGCTAATCTCGTGAGCGCTAAAGTTTCTGTTTTTTTACAGCATGATCATAAAGACTTCACCCAAGTCTTCCCAAAGGTTCTACTTGGCACAAACACTAAATAAAACACAAAACCACATATAAACAGAAGCTAGATGGATTATTTATTCCTAAACAGAACCAAAAAGCAAGAAACTAAAATAAAATTGGGTTGCCTCCCAAGAAGCGCTATCGTTTAACGCCCTAGCTAGGCATGATGATTTCAATGATGCTCACATAAAAGATAAGAATTGAAACATAAAGAGAGCATCATGAAGAATATGACTAGCACATTTAACTCTAACCCACTTCCTATGCATAGGGATTTTGTGAGCAAACAACTTATGGGAACAATAATCAACTTGCATAGGAAGGCAAAACAAACATAACTTCAAAACTTTAAGCACATAGAGAGGAAACTTGATATTATTGCAATTCCTACAAGCATATGTTCCTCCCTCATAATAATTTTCAGTAGCATCATGAATGAATTCAACAATATAACCAGCACCTAAAGCATTCTTTTCATGATCTACAAGCATAGAAAATTTATTACTCTCCACATAAGCAAAATTCTTCTCATTCGGAATAGTGGGAGTATCATAAGAAACTTGAATACTATAAATTGTTTCCACATTAAAAGAGTAATGTTCAGAAAAAGGGTAATCATAATCATGACAAGTTTTATAAATATAATCATCACTACTTTTTATAGCATAAGTTTCATCACAATAATCATCGTAAGTAGCAACTTTGTTCTCAACATAATCAATTGAAACCTCTTCCGAAATAGTGGATACATCACTAAATAAAGTCATGACCTCTCCAAATCCACTTTCATAAATATTATAAGATTCAACATCCTCCAAAATAGTGGGATCACTACTTCCTAAAGTTTACACTCTTCCAAACCCACTTTCATCAATATAATCATCATAGATAGAAGGCATGTTATCATCATAACAACTTTGCATATCAAAACTTGGGAGGCTAAAAATATCATCATTATTAAACATAGCATCCCCAAGCTTGGGACAAACATTAATTGCAGCAAATATATTCTCAAAAACATCATCTTCATCGAACATAGCTTCCCCAAGCTTGGGCCTTTTCATATCATAAGCATAATCACTCTCATCATTAATAGTATGGATAACACCAATAGTATAACAATTATCATATTCTTCCAAGCAAGTGCCAAAAATATTTTCAAGATCATAAGAGGTATCATTATCTTCCCAATCATAATCATCACAACAAGCAATAGGCATAACGAGATCATCATCAAGTGCATCATCTTCCATAATTATTTTTGATTCATTTTCATGAGGCACAACAATAATAGGAGCAACATTATTTGGGAGAGATACCTTTTTACCTCCCTTCCTTTTTATTTTCTTCTTCTTCACCACATCATGTGTGGGTTCAATCCTCTTTTTGGAGCTCCTTATTAATGAGATTGGTTGAATGGAAGGCTCCTCCTCATTACCTGATTCATCATAAGAAATAATAGGAGAATATTGGGAAGTCTCTTCCCTTTCATTAGTATTCTCTTCATCTTCTATTTGTTTTCTTTTCTTTATGTAATTGGCAATATAAGGATTTTCAATGCGTTTCACCGCACAATACATATAAATCTTCTCTAGATCAAAATCAAGAAATCTATCGAGACTAAATTTGGAATACCCTCAGTTATACGTTTCATTTCTTCATAACCCACAAGAAGGCTAAGCTCTTTATGATGCTCAAGGGTAATCAAATCATCACAATATTTGGACACGACTTGATCATGAAACAAATAGCATTGGAGCTTTAAATGACCATGTTCATTGCAAAGTTCACAAGGGGCGCGAAAAATATTGAATCTTTCAGCACAATCATCAAGACTTTCTTGCAACAATTTAGTTTCTAAATACTTATGCCTCTTGCAATATCTATCTTCCCTATTTGGTGTGTACTTGCAAACCCAATATACTCCACAAAATCGACATGCTTATAAGAGATATTTTCATCATGACTAGTGCAATCATCATTAGTACTATGGATATTCAAGGAGTTCATACTAACAACATTGCAATCATGCTCATCATTCAAAGATTTAGTGCCAAACATTTTAATGCATTCTTCTTCTAACACTTTGGCACAATTTTCCTTTCCATCATACTCACGAAAGATATTAAAAAGGTGAAGCCTATGAGGTAAGCTCAATTCCATTTTTTTGTATTTTTATTTTATAGACTAAACTAGTGCTAAAACAAGAAACAAAAGGATTCGATTGCAAGATCTAAAGATATACCTTCAAGCACTCACCTCCCCGCAAGCGCTTTAAACTAGCTTAGTTGATGGGGTGTGAGTGCCGCTTACCTAGCCTCCCGACAACGGCCTTGGAAAAGAGCTTGATGTCTACTACGCAACCTTCTTCTTGTAGACGTTGTTCGGCCTCCAAGTGCAGAGGTTTGTAGGACAGTAGCAAATTTCCCTCAAGTGGATGACCTAACGTTTATCAATCCGTGGGAGGCGTAGGATGAAGATGGTCTCTATCAAGCAACCCTGCAACCAAATAACGAAGAGTCTCTTGTGTCCTCAACAAACCCAATACAATGGTAAATTGTATAGGTGCACTAGTTCGGTGAAGAGATGGTGATACAAGTGCAATATGGATGGTAGATATAGGTTTTTGCAATCTGAAAATACAAAAACAGCAAGGTAACTAACGATAAAAGTGAGCGTAAACGGTATTGCAATGCTAGGAAACAAGGCCTAGGGTTCATACTTTCACTAGTGCAAGTTCTCTCAACAATAATAACATAGTTGGATCACATAACTATCCCTCAACATGCAACAAAGAGTCACTCCAAAGTCACTAATAGCGGAGACCAAGCGAAGAGATTATGGTAGGTGCAGAAACCACCTCAAAGTTATTCTTTCCAATCAATCTATTGGGCTATTCCTATAAGTGTCACAAACAGCCCTAGAGTTAGTACTAGAATAACACCTTAAGACACAAATCAACCAAAACCCTAATGTCACCTAGATACTCCAATGTCACCTCAAGTATCCGTGGGTATGATTATACGATATGCATCACACAATCTCAAATTCATCTATTCAACCAACACATAGAACCTCAAAGAGTGCCCCAAAGTTTCTACCGGAGAATCACGGCGAAAACGTGTGCCAACCCCTATGCATAGGTTCATGGGCGGAACCCGCAAGTTGATCACCAAAACATACATCAAGTGATTCACGCGATATCCCATTGTCACCACAGATACGCACGGCAAGACATACATCAAGTGTTCTCAAATCTTTAAAGACTAAATCCGATAAGATTACTTCAAAGGGAAAACTCAATCCATTACAAGAGAGTAAAGGGGGAGAAGAAACATAAGATCCAACTATAATAGCAAAGCTCGCGATACATCAAGATCGTGCAAAATCAAGAACATGAGAGCGAGAGATCAAACACATAGCTACTGGTACATACCCTCAGCCCCGAGGTTGAACTACTCCCTCCTCGTCATGGAGAGCGCCGGGATGATAAAGATGGCCACAGGTGAGGGACCCCCCCTCCCGCAGGGTGCCGGAACAGGGTCCCGATTGGTTCTTCGTGGCTCCGGAGGCTTGCGGCGGCGGAACTCCCGATCTATTCTCTGTTCTGGAAGTTTTAGGGTACGTAGGTATATATGGGTGAAAGAAGTACGTCGGTGGACCAAAGGGGGGCCACGAGGCAGGGGGCGCGCCCTCCACCCTCGTGGGCACCTCCCTTCTTTCCTAACATGCACTCCAAGCTTTTCCGGTAGCTTTCCTTGCAAAAAGAACTTCTCCAGTTGATTTCGTTCCGTTTCGACTCCGTCTGATATTCCTTTTCTTCAAAACACTGAAATAGGCAAAAACAACAACAATTCTGTGCTGGGCCTCCGGATAATAGGTTAGTCCCAAAAATAATATAAAAGTGGATAATAAAGCCCAATATTGCCCAAAATGGTAGATAATATAGCATGGAGCAATCAAAAATTATAGATACGTTGGAGACGTATCAACGCCGAGCGTCAGGACAATCAACCCGTCTCCGGAGAAGAGAACATTCCGGATGACGACGAACGCATCATTCCGGAAAGGCAGCTGGAGCAAGAAAGTCTTATCGCCACTGCAAGAAGTCTGAAGAAGCAGAAACAAAGGCTCAAGACCGCACGAAACACACTCAATAGTAGATGGAACAAAGTGCTCGATACGGCAGAAAAGTACGGTGACAGTCGCCACACGAAGAGCTACCCAAAGCAAAAGCTGCTGCTTGAATTCGACGACGAGGCCTTAGAGTCCCCACAATTAAAAATAAAACTGTCGGCCGGTCGGATTGACGACCCCGTGGCCGCGTCAGAGCGGCCAACAAGGCCGCACATAAGTCAGTACATGACCCACACGAGGACTCGCATCAAAAGACCGGCGCAAACAGATCCATCTACGGATCAAGGAAACACGCTCCAGCACCCAACCAAAACCAAATATCACAACCATCCGAATGCCATGGTACAGCTATGTACAGAGGTGCTGCACACCCCTTATGTTTCACCGACGAAGTATTAGACCATGAATTTCTAGAAGGGTTCAAACCAGTGAACATAGAGGCGTACCACGGGACCACAGACCCTACGGTCTGGATTGAGGACTTCATCCTCCATATTCATATGGCTCGCGGAGACAATCTCCATGCCATCAAATACTTGCCCCTCAATCTCAAAGGACCAGCTCGGCCTTTGGCTGAAAAAGCCTCCCAAAAACTCCATTGGAAGTTGGGAGGAGCTCGAGGACGCTTTCGGGCTAATTTTCAAGGGACTTATGTCCGGCCTCGGTGACGATTTAAGTCATATAATTCAACAGCCCGGAGAGTTAGCCCGAAAGCTTTGGAACAGGTTCCTCACTAAGAAGAACCAAATTGTCGACTGTCCAGACGCTGAAGCATTAGCAGCTTTCAAGCACAGCGTTCGAGATGAATGGCTTGCCAGACACCTCGGCCAAGAAAAGCCGAGAACAATGGCAGCTCTAACAAGCCTCATGACCCGCTTTTGCGCGGGCGAGGACAGCTGGTTAGCCCGAAGTAGCACCAGCGACCCAAGCACATCCGAAGTCAGGGACGGCAATGGAAAACCGCGACGCAGTAAAAACAAGCGCCGGAATAAAGAAGACAGCCCAGCTAACACGGCAGTAAACACCGGATTCAGGGGCTCTCGACCGGGTCAGCGGAAAAAGCCCTTCAAAGGCAACAAAGATGGTCTGAATAGCCTAAACAAGATCCTAGACAAACTATGTCAGATCCACGGCACCCCCGATAAACGTGCAAATCATACCCACAGAGAATGCTGGGTCTTCAAGTAGGTCGGCAAGCTAAACGCCGAACATAAGGGGGAGGACACACCAAGCGAAGACGAGGATGAGCGTCGCCAGCAAGGGACCGGGGGACAGAAGAAATTCCCACCGGAAGTCAAAACGGTAAATGTGGTGCAAGTAATGAGGGGGAGAAGCAAAACCGCACTCCGAGACATACACGTCCTAGAACCCATCACCACCAAGTTCAACCCTTGGCTGTCCCGACCGATCACTTTTGATCACAGGGATCATGCTACAAGTATCCGGCCCGAAGGATTGGCTGCGTTGGTGTTAGACCCAATAATAAACGGGTACCATCTCACACGAGTCCTCATGGACGGCGGCAGTAGTCTAAACCTGATATATCAGGACACAGTCCGCAAAATGGGAATAAACCCAACAAAAATCAGCCATAGTAATGCTACCTTCAAGGGGGTAATACCAGGTGCAAAGGCCCGTTGCACGGGCTCTCTAACACTAGAGGTTGTGTTCGGCTTGCCTCACAACTTCCGAAGCGAAAAGCTAACCTTCGACATTGCTCCATACCGAAGTGGCTATCAAGCACTACTCGGACGAGCGGCTTTCGCTCGTTTTAATGCAATACTGCACTATGCTTTTCTCAAGCTTAAGATGCCCGGTCCACGTGGCATCATCACAGTAAATGGAAATGTTGAGCGCTTCTTTCGCGCAGAAGAACGTATGGCTGCTTTATGATTGAACACTAAACGGCCTCACCAACGAGCAGATGGTAGTCGTTAAGACCACAGACACGGTTTGACGGGTCCAAACGATCATTGGATATACTTGAGATTGGTTTAATGGTTACACCCTCCCATGCGGTACCAGGGGCTTCCTAGCGATAATACGGCTCAACTTTACCCATCTTAACTTTTAATACGGTTTATTTATAATAGCCAATTTTTTTTTGCACGACGACTTTCAACTAAGTTCCTCTCTTTTACAGATGACAATCGTGCTACACCCGTCCAGGATACGGCACAACGGAGACACAGGCGCAGATTTGCAGCAGGGACCCGTTCAAAGATGACAATCATGCTACACCCGTCCAGGATACGGCACAACGGAGACACAGGCGCAGACGTGCAGCAGGGACCCGTTCAAAGATGACAATCGTGCTACACCCGTCCAGGATACGGCACAACGGAGACACAGGCGCAGACGTGCAGCAGGGACCCGTTCAAAGGTTTCTCTTTAGATTAAGACCTGCGTAAACCTTTTTCTTGTCTTTTGTTGTTCACATCCTCCGATTCTCAATATAACCGAGAAGGATCTTTGGCGTTCTTGGCATGTGGCCACGTCAGAATATTGCACGTACCTGGACACTAGGGGCTCATTACCAAGGGCATTGCTTAGCCCGGTATATACTACAAAGACCGAATACCTTAGGGAGTGTTCGGCGTCGTGAGTTTGGCCTTATATGCATCAGCTCCGAATCATGTCCTTGGTCAAATGTTGGGTTTGCCCGGCTCCTGTGTTTTGCTACCTTACGTTCCGCTCTATCGGCTAAGGTGGCACCGGAGAACTATGCGTGATTGTGCCTCGCTAGCCCGGACGAAAGCACCTCAAAGAGAGAAAGCCGAAAATCGGCTGTCATGATAAAGTAAGAGACTGGTCAACCACTTGATGACTTATCGTAATCTTGAGATTCCTCCGCATTAACGAAGGGCTGTTTCCGGTCAGGGCATGACCGCGCCCGTATTCGGATAAGCTGGAGCCACCAGGGGCTATCTAGTAGCCCCACTGTCAAACTCCTATGGCTAAGTGAAAGTGTTGAAGCAATATAGTCCGATTGCCTAGTTCGCTGCGCTATCACCTCCTTAATGGACCAAGACGTTGGATCAAGTGTGAACACGCGTCTTTTGTGAATATGCGTGGGGGCTGAAGCCGACGACTGCAAACTTTCAGGTTATATGCATATATACACAAACGGCCGCACATGAGGCATCATAACAGTTTCAGGCAAAAGTATAAAAATAGCCTTTACAATTAAGTAAAACATTGTTTTTCAATGGGAATACATTTCATTAGAACATAATATTCTTCGAGCACTGAGCTTCTATTGAACGAGCACCTTCAAGGACTTCGTCAAAGTAGTGCTCAGCAGCCACTCGGCCAATGGCCGAACTCGGGGTTGCAATCATGGTGGCCTCCATCTCTGCCAGTATGTCTTCACAGGGCAAAGCGCCATCCGCGCACCCTCGATGCACGCCGACTTCTTCATAGCGTTGATGCGCGACACAGCACCAAGGAACTGTTGCACCAGACTAAAATAACTGTTTGGCCTTGGCCCTTCCGGCCACAAATGATCCACAACAGACCTCATGGCGAGCCCGGACAACCTATGGAGCTCGGCCCATTCGGCCATCCGTTCATTCAATGGAAGCGGACGCGCTGGAGCATTAAATTGTGACCAGAACAGCTTCTCCACTTCACGATCTTTCTGATATTTGAAGTATTCGGCCGCATCAGCGGCACTCGCTGCCAAATCAAGATAATCGTTTGCGGAGCTCCACATCCGATCAAGAGGAGCATACTTAGGATCTACGAACCTCATCCGCAGCATAAAGGGCTTGCCAGCCACGATATCCCCGGCGTGACGCAGCTCCTCCTTCATCGCTCTAATTGTAGAGCGGACATCCTTGGCCGCCGCCATGGCCTTTTCCAGGTCAGTCATCTTCGCTCGATCTTCATTTTTTAGAAGCTCGTAACGATCGGCGGCGTCCTTCAAATCCACAGCCATCTTGGCTATCTCTTCCTTGCTTCGGCCATGAGCGGCCTATTAGGCTCTCAGCTCTTCGGCCGCCTTTAGAGCGGCTGCATCGCTTCTCCTGGCTTGTTCTTTGGCTCGGGCAAGTTCCACCGAAGGTCTCCACCGCCGCAGCTCCATCTGCGGTCACAACATGTTAAAGATACTGGCATCACGCTCCTCTTACTATATGTTGATCACTGGAGAAACTACATACCATGCGCCTCGTCAAGCCGCTTGTTGACAAGCACGATGTCGGCATCTGCCGCGTCAAGTTGCCGCTTTAGCTCGGCAACCTCACCAGTCCGGCTAGCCACCGGACCTCCCGCCACCTGCATATGAAGACGGCTGGATTGTTACCTGGGACTATGATCCTCTGTTTGCCGCCTTCTTCGACGGCAACCAGAGTCTCAGGGGCTACTATCTGCACAGGGAACATCTAAAACATGTGTTGTAATGTCAAAAATACACACTATTTCACGTACCTCAAAACCTCTCAGCAGACTCATAAAGGCTTCATGCAACCCGCTTTCGGCGGATAAAATTATCTCAACCACCGCGCCCATGAGCGCACGATGCGCTTCTGAGATAGCCGCCTGCTCTAGCAGATCCTTCAGTGCGTCCGACCGCATAACAGGCGGAGCCGGACTCTCCCGGTTGCTCTATTCAAGAGCCGGATACTGAGGACTTCGGGTGGCCAAAGGATCACCCTCTGGCCTTGCCGGATCGGGATAAGCCCTCCGAGACGACACCTCGGGGTCGCCCGCCTCGTAAGGCGGGATGGTATGGGGAGGCGTTTCGCTCTCCATCATCTCCGGAAGAAGATCCCCCGAAGACGAACTCTGCCGAGAAGGGCTACGATCCGGACTATAAGATAAAGGTCTCGGTTATTTTCCTCGAAGGTAAAGTATGATGTTTTTACTATTAAACCCATTTTTACTTACAGCTCGATGGAGGGCTGACCCCCTTGCGGGCATTGTGCGGCCGGGGTATCCCCTGGGGCAGGACCCTCTTGCGAAGATTTCTTCCCTCGTTTGGAGACTATTGTCTCCGGGCTTTCAGAGGCGGTCCTCTTCCTTCCTTGGGGAGAGGGAACTTTGGCTTCTTCTCCCCGGTTATCCTCCTTCGCGGAGGCGTTAGCCTCTTTCTTTCCACCTTTATCTTCCCCTGAGGGCCTTGGTAAGGTGCGAGCTCCAACATCCTGGCTAGTACCGGATCCGGTGAGACCTCGGGGAGGGGGGCCAGACACCTAATCATCTTTGCCTTTGCTATCCAGTCCTGGTCAAAGAGCGACTTTTCAGAATAATGTTGTGATGAACAAAATACAACGTGTTCGGCCACAGGGCGACTTACTTGGGTGTCTGGACGATTGCAGCTCAGACCCGCATCCTCGGTGGTACCCGGACACATTACTTGTGGTCCGAAGTACAATTTGTACATCTCCTCGAGCGTCATGCCGAGGAAGTGCTGAATAGCTCGCGGTCCCTCCGGGTTGAACTCCCACAGGCGGAGGGGACGACGTTTGCAGGGCAGGATTCGACGAAGTAACATCACTTGCGTTACCGTAGCCAGACTAATATCTCTTTCAAGGAGATCTCGGATGCGGCTCTGCAGCATGGGTACATCCTTTACTGGCCCCCAGTCCAGCCCCTTGTTGATCCATGACGTTAATCGTGGGGGGGGGGAGCCCGAGCGAAAGGCAGGGGGAGCCACCCATTTGGTACCCCTGGGATCTGTGACATAAAACCACTCTCGTTGCCATAAGCTGGACACCTCCTGAAAAGAACCCTCGGGCCATGGGGCATCGGCACTTTTGCTTATTATGTCACCTCCACACTCCGCGTGCCTCCCCTCGGTCATCTTCGGCTCCACTTGGAAGGTCTTGAGCCACAGGCCGAAGTGAGGGGTGATGCGGAGGAAAGCTTCGCACACGATGATAAAAGACGAGATGTGGAGGATAGAATCCGGAGCCAGATCATGGAAATCCAGCCCGTAGTAGAACATGAGCCCCCTCACGAAGGGATCCAGAGCGAGGCCTAGCCCTTGAAGGAAGTGAGATATGAACACGACACTCTCGCCGGATTTGGGAGTAGGAATGACCTGCCCTCGAGCAGGCAGCCGGTGCGCGATCTCGCCGGTCAAAAACCTGGCCTCTCTTAACTTTTTGATGTCTTCCTCCGTTACGGAGGAGGGCATCCACCGACCTTGAAGGTTGGATCCGGACATGGTTGAAGGTCCGAAGCGCCTGACCTGAGCTTTGGGTGTTGGAACTCGAGGCGGGGGAAGGATTCAATTGAGTTCGAGGAATAAAAGAGGATAGGCCTTGGTCTCTTTATAAAGAGGGTGAATACCAAGCGTCCTCCTCGTGACCGTTTGGGACTTGCATATAATCGAGGAGTCATACCAACGGGCACGATTGGGTTACCCACGCCCGTATAGATGAGAATCCAGCGATAAGGGGACACGATGTCTGCTTCGACAAGACGTGCCAAGGAAACCGCCTCGCGATATGCGCCAAGGCTGGTTGAGAAAAACGGTTCGATAATAACCGGGTTGTGGTATGATGTCATGGTATCAAATATGTCAGCAGGACGGATTTGTGGAAATATTATTCTCTCTACGGTGGTATGTGGAACTTGTTTTGCAGAGCCGGACACTATCCTTGTGTTCAAGATCTTCTATGGAGTATTCGGAGGAGGAACCCGCCTTGCAATGCCGAAGACAATCTGCGTGCCAGACTCATCGTCATTGAAGCCTGGTTCAGGAGACTCTTGAGGAGTCTGGATTAGGGGTATCCGGACAGCTGGACTATATCCTTTGGCGGACTGTTGGACTATGAAGATACAAGATTGAAGACTTCGCCTCGTGTCCGGATGGGACTCTCCTTGGCATGCAAGGCAAGCTTGGCGATACGGATGTGTAGATCTCCTCCCATTGTAACCGACTTCTGTGTAACCCCTAGCCCCTCCGGTGTCTATATAAACCGGAGGGTTTAGTCCGTAGGACAACAACAATCATACCATAGGCTAGCTTCTAGGGTTTAGCCTCTACTATCTCGTGGTAGATCAACTCTTGTACTACTCATATCATCAGGATTAATCAAGCAGGAAGTAGGGTATTACCTCCATAGAGAGGGCCCAAACACAGGTAAACATCGTGTCCCCCCGCCCTGTTACCATCCGCTTTAGACGCACAGTTCGGGACCCCCTACCCGAGATCCGCCGGTTTTGACACCGACAACAAGCCTTATTGATATCTGTGTACTCAATACACAGCCTCCACTTCCCATTTGCCTTGCGCACCACTACCGGATTGGCCAACCACGTCGGGTGGAGCACTCCTCTCACCAAACCTGCTGCTTCCAACTTCCTGATCTCCTCTGTGAAGAACTCCTGCCTCTCCAGAGCCTGCTTTCTTACCTTACCTTGTGGGCGCGCATGGGGGCAGACAACAAGGTGGTGCTCAATCACCTCCCTGGGAACGGCGGGGAGGTCAGATGCTTGCCATGAAAACACGTCGACATTCGCCCGCAGGAAGGTGACGAGCGCGCCTTCCTATTTGCTGTCGAGGGTGGAGCCTATGGTGAAGGCCCCTCCCGTGCCATCCTCCCTGACGGACACCTTCTTGGTCTGTGGTGGCTCGGCTCTGGATCTCTTGCTCTTGCCGATAGAGCTCTCTGGCACGTCCTCGACGGTAGCGCAACACTCGGAGGATGTGCTTGCCGGAGTGGGTACGAGAGGTCTTACCGGGCTTCTTCTTCCCTCCCGAGCCTTCAGCGGCAGGGAGCAAGTGCCTTGACGGCAGCTGCTGCAACTGCTTCCCGGTAGAGTTGGTCGGCGCAAATCAGCGTGTCCTTCTTGTCGGAGGGGACAGAGATGATGGTCAAGGGTCCGGGCATCTTTAGCATGTTGTAGGCGTAGTGTGATGCCGCCATGAACTTGGCTAGTGCCGGGCGGCCGAGGATCCTGTTGTAGGGCAAGGGGATCTCGGCCACGTCGAAGACGATCCTCTCCGTCCTGTAGTTCAACTCTCCTCCAAATGTCACGGCAGTGTTACATTCCCCTTCGGCTGGCTCCTCCTCGGATTGACCCCTTGGAACGTGCCCGTTTCCTCGAGGTCTCCATCAGGAATTTGCAGCCATTTCATCACAACGGGCGAGATCAAGTTCAGGCCGGCCCCGTCGTCGACCAACATCTTGTTCACCTTGAGGTTGCGTATCGTTGGTGAGACCAACAATGGCAAACACCCGACCGCAGTTGTGCGGTCAGGGTGATCCTCGGCGTCAAAGATGAGGGGCGTGTTGGACCACTTCACCGCTTACGGCGTCCGAACAACGGCTCCGCTCTTGTAATCTCACGCATGCTAACGCTTGAGCTGGCGGTGAGAAGTATGCAACGAGGCACCACCGTCGATGCACATGGCCTCCGTAGCCTTCTGGAACTCTTGCTCACCGGACTCATCGTCTTCGTCGTGATCATCGTCTTCTTGCTTCTTGTCACGGCCCCGGGCGGGCCTCTCTTGCTGGTTGTCCTTGCCGGGGCGGCTTCCTTGGCCGCCACGCTTCTTGATGGATCCCTCGGCACCGTCTTGACCTTTCTCCTTGTCCCGCCTCTCATACTCGGCCTTTTGCTTTTCAGCAAGCAGCTCAACTTGCCGGCAGTTCTGGAGGTCGTGGCCCTTGGTGCGGTGGATCTTGCAGTACTGCTTGCCGGAGCCCCCTGGCTTGTCGGCAGCTGCTAAGGCCCGGCAGGTGGCACACCCGGCAATCTCCTTGCGGGAGCCATCTGCCTTGACCTTCTTTGTAGCGCCGGTGTCGTCAGATCCTTCAACGGCAAGTACGGCCTTGTCCTTGCGTTTCCTGTTGCGACGCCGACCCTTCTTCATCGGGGCGGCGGCGTCTTTGCCGGTAGAGTCAGTTTCCGCACCGGCGTCTTTGCCGGGGTACTTCCTTCCCTCTTCAGCTCGGGCGCATCTATCAGCCAGAACATAGAGTTCGGCCACATCCTTAACCTTGGTCATCGCCAGCTCTTCGCGCATCTTGCGGTTGCGCATGTTCTGATGGAACGCGCTAATCACAGCGGCTTGATGAACGTCGGGGATGTTGTAGTGCACCTGGATGAACCTCTGGATGTACTTGCACAGGGTTTCCCCTTCCTTCTGGGGAATGATATGCAGATCACTGGCCTGGCCATGAGCTTGGTGGCCTCCTGTGAAGGCGCCAACGAACTCATGGCACAGATCCGACCAAGAAGAAATGGAATCCGCCGGCAAGTGCATCAACCAAGATATAACATTGGGCTTTCAGTGCCAGCGGGAAATAATTGGCAAGCACCTTGTCGTCGCGAGCTCCGGCAGCCTGCATCGCGATGGTGTAGATGATGAGGAACTCGGACGGATGGGTCTTGCCAGTGTACTTCTCGCCGACGTCGGGTTTGAACGTGCGGTGGGACGGCCACTGGAACTGCCGCAGCTCGCGGGTAAAGGCCGGGCAGCCCACCGTGTAATGTAGGCCGCCGGAGCCCCCGGTGATGGATGGTCCATAGCAGGTCCCGCCCGCTTGTCCGACTGGTGGCATGTATCACGCCGGCGCTCAATAGTGATTCGAGCATCTTCGTGAGCTCGTTCTTGAAGAACTTGGCGCTGGTCGCGGTGGGTCCGCGGGTCGGACAACGCTATAGAGATGTTATCACAAGCGTCATCACGACGGGCCGACGCCCGCGGCGGCTGACGAGGAGGAGGAGAGTCCACCGTGACCGCAGCACCCCCGGTCCTCCCAGCGCTGGCATGTGGTGGCTCGGTGGAGCGCCGGCCCGAGGGTCCCGCCGGTCGCGGATCATATTAGTTGGCGACGGCGACGAGGCTCCGGATGGTGGCCCTCCACTCGTTGAGCTTCTCCGGAGCGGGAGGGAAGTAGAGAAGCAGCTGCGCGTGCCAAAGCTTCTGGTGGTGTGGGTGGCGGCGACAGCTGCGTGGACCGTGGCGCGCTTCGACTTCTAACCACGTTAGAAGGAGCTCCATCATGACCTAGCGGCTGCGCGCATTTTAGCCAGCACTTCGGCGGGCATGCTGAACTCCTTCATCCTGTGGACGACGCACAGGGATCTTCCCCCGGCGGTGACCAGGGTCACCGGCGTGGTGACGCTGCTCGTCACGCACACCATGGGAAGAGCGCGCAGTGGTCGCCGGTGTGGGCGTCTTGGAGGTTGTTGCGCCGCCTGTGGGTGGCACAACGACACTCCTGGATTGCCCCGTGCCGCCTGCGAGGGGGGGGGGGCAGCCCCATCTTTAGACTTGGCGATGTCGCGGCCGTCGCTTTGGCCTTGGCGGCGCCGCTTCGCCGGGCAATGATCGCTGTGGTGATCTGGTGCTTTCGCGGACCGGCTCGGGTTCTGCTCTGCGACCGGGCGCTGCCGCCGCTCAAGATCGGCACGGGCCGTTCGGCCCCCGACGAGCCGATCGCCGAGCCATGGCGATGAAGAAACGCTAGGCTAACTACTAGACCAGATTCTCACAATTGCGCCCCCTACCTGGCGCGCCAAAGATGTCGGTGGGAAATGACACCTATGGGATCACAAGAATCCCTACTACGGTTGCTGGGGCGCAGGGTTGCGAGAAGTGCAGGATTAGTAATCAGCACGAGGACCGTTTACCCAGGTTCGGACCGCGAGGATGCGTAAAACCCTAGTCCTGCTTTGGTGGATGTATTGAGTGTTCTTGAGCCCTTGAACTAGCTACGGTCGCTGAGTAGTTCCAAAGAGTCGAATCCTTTTCCAGCATGCCATGGGCCTCATTTTATAGTCGAAAGGGGCTGCCACAATGGCACATAGGAGGTGGAAAGGCCTACAGTGCTACGAGCTTATCGCTCGTATTACAGGACAAGACGCATTTAATGCGTCGCTGAGGTGTCCCCTTGCTTTATTGGGGACGGGAACGAGGCCCGTCCCGTCCGTCTCCGCTCCTCCTCACTTGGACACGCGCCCTGGCCAGCGCTGCATGCGGCGCCATGTAGGCAGGCAAGCAGCTGAGGTGGCGCAACGGTAGGGGCTTCACACAGATCTGCATGCCGCCACGCATGCGCTTGCTGATCTGGTCTGGGAGCTGCATGTTGCCACGCAGGTGCCAGCCCAGCTGGTTGAGCTGGCAGCTGCATGCGAACGGCGGTGGAGACTTGGCTGGTGCGGGCCTGGAGGTGGCCCTGCTGGCGTCCTCGGTGAGGGCCTTGCCGGGTGGCCCGGCAAGGGTCTTGCCGTGGCGCGCTGTCGTCCCCGGCAAGGATCTTGCCGGGGGTCCTGTGGCTCTCCTCGGCAAGGATCTTGCTGAGGACCGTTGTCTTTTAGTCCTCATATGATCTTGAATATTCCTTGGTCTTGACAAAGATCTACATGCCACCATGGAGGTGCCTCCCGAGCCCTAGTCCCAACGTGGTTGGTTGAGTTCGAACCCGTGGGCTCGAGGGTGGCTCACTCCGCTGGTGTGGGCGAGCTGCCCCGGCAAGGGTCTTGTCGGGGCTGCTGAGGCTGCCCTGGCAAGGGTTGGCGCGGCTCCGACTGTTCGTGCACAGGTAAAGGGGTACAAAGGTGCGCCCCTTCTTTTGTACACCAACACATACTCAGGGAGAACATTTGTACCTTGAAATTTAGTGAGGGATTATCTTATAATGCTACCGCCGTACTAAGCAAAATAAGATGCATAAAGGATAAACATCACATGCAATCAAAATATGTGACATGATATGGCCATCATCATCTTGTGCCTTTGATCTCCATCTCCAAAGCACAGTCATGATCTCCATCCTCACCGGCTTGACACCATGATCTCCATCGTAGCGTCGTTGTCGTCTCGCCAACTACTGCTTCCACGACTATCGCTACCGCTTACTGATAAAGTATAGCAATTACATGGCGATTGCATTTCATACAATAAAGCGACAACCATAAGGCTCCTACCAGTTGTCAATAACTTTACAAAACATGATCATCTCATACAACAATTTATATCTCATCACGTCTTGACCATATCACATCACAACATGCCCTGCAAAAACAAGTTAGACGTCCTCTACTTTGTTGTTGCAAGTTTTACGTGGCTGCTACAGGCTTCTAGCAAGAACCATTCTTACCTATGCATCAAAACCACAACGATTTTTCATCAAGTGTGATGTTTTAACCTTCAACAAGGACCGGCCGTAGTCAAACTCAACTGAACTAAAGTTGGAGAAACAGACACCCGCCAGCCACCTGTGTGCGAAGCACGTCGGTAGAACCAGTCTCATGAACGAGGTCATGTAATGTCGGTCCGGGCCGCTTCATCCAACAATACCGCCGAATCAAAGTAAGACGTTGGTGGTAAGCAGTATGACTATTATCGGCCACAACTCTTTTGTGTTCTACTCATGCATATCATGTACGCAGAGACCTGGCTCGGATGCCACTGTTGGGGAACGTAGAAATTCAAAAAAATTCGTACGATCACGCAAGATCTATCTAGGAGAAGCATAGCAACGAGACGGGAGAGTCTGTCCACGTACCCTCATAGACCGAAAGCGGAAGCGTTATGTTAATGCAGTTGATGTAGTCGAACGTCTTCACGATCCAAATGATCCAAGTACCGAACGTACGGCACCTCCTTGTTTAGCACACGTTCAGCACGATGACGTCCCTCGAGCTCTTGATCCAGTAGAGGGTCGAGGGAGAGTTCCGTCAGCACGGCGGCGTGGCGACGGTGTTGGTGATGTGATCTGCGCAGGGCTTCGCCTAAGCACTACGATGCTATCACCGGAGGAGTAAACTGTGGAGGGGGGCACCACACACGGCTAAGAGAACTATTGGTGCCGTTTGGGGTGCCCCCTGCCCACGTATATAAAGGAGGGGGGAGAGAGGCCGGCGGCCAGGAGGGGCGCGCCATGGGGGGGTCCTACTTGGACTCCTAGTCGAAGTAGGATTCGCCCCCCCCCCCCTTTCCTTTCTTCCACCGGAGGGAATAGGAAGGGGAGGGAGAGGGAAAGGGAAAGGGAAGGGGGCGTCGCCCCCTCCTCCTTGTCCTATTCGGACTCCCAAAGAGGGGGGGCGCGCGGTCACCCCCCGTGGGCTTCCCTCTCTCTCCCTTTAGGCCCATGTTGGCCCAACACTTCCCCGGGGGGTTCGGGTAACCACTCGGTACTCCGGTAAAATACCTGAATCACTCGAAACCATTCCGATGTCTGAATACAACCTTCCAATATGTGAATCTCTACCTCTCGACCATTCCGAGACTCGTCGTCATCTCCCTGATCTCATCCGGGACTCTGAACAAACTTCGGTCACCAAAACACATAACTCATAATACAAATCGTCATCGAATGTTAAGCGTGCGGACCCTACGGGTTCGAGAACTATGTAGACATGACCGAGACACATCTCTGATCAATAACCAGTAGCGGAACCTGGATGCTCATATTGGCTACTACATATTCTACGAAGATCTTTATCAGTCAAACCGCATAACAACATATGTCATTCACTTTGTCATCGGTATGTTACTTGCCCGAGATTCGATCGTCGGTATCATCATACCTAGTTCAATCTCGTTACTGGCTAGTCTCTTTACTCGTTCTGTAATGCATCATCCCGTAACTAATTCATTGGTCACATTTCTTGCAACGCTTATAGTGATGTGCATTACCGAGAGGGCCTAGAGATACCTCTCCGATACACAGAGTGACAAATTGTAATCTCGATCTATGCCAACTCAACAAACACCTTCGGAGACACCTATAGAGCATCTTTATAATCACCCAGTTACGTTGTGACATTGGATAGCACACAAAGTGTTCCTCCAGTATTCGGGAGTTGCATAATCTCATAGTAAGAGGAATATGTATAAGTCATGAAGAAAGCAATAGCAATAAAACTAAACGATCATTATGCTAAGCTAGCGGATGGGTCTTGTCCATCACATCATTCTCTAATGATGTGATCCCGATGGTCAGATGACAACACATGTCAATGTTAGGAAACTTAACCATCTTTGATTAACGAGCTAGTCAAGTAGAGGCATACTAGGGACACTCTATTTGTCTATGTATTCACACATGTACTAAGTTTTCGGTTAATACAATTCTAGCATGAATAATAAACATTTATCATGATATAAGAAAATATAAATAACAACTTTATTATTGCCTCTAGGGCATATTTCCTTCAATCCATTGTATCATAAAAATAATATGCCAAGTTTTGGTTTTAGGATGATTAGATTGTTTGTTTCCTATGTGCGGTGCAAAAACAGAAGCTTTGGCTGTAGTGCGTGAATTTACATTTTTTTACTGGAATGTCAAAATCTTCTGAAACGTTTTGCACAATACTTCTATACAATTTTTTTATTTTTTCCTAATTTTTCAGAATTTTTAGAGTTACATAAGTATGGTGAATGTTAAGATTGCTACAGACTGTCCTGTTTTTGACATATTCTGTTTTCTATGTGTTGTTCGCTTATTTTGATGAATCTATGGGTAGTATCGGGGGTATGAACCATGGTGAAGTTGGAATACAGTAGATATAATGCTAATATGAAATTGGAATGAGTTTACAATAGTACCTAAAGGTAGTGATTTGCTTTATTATACTAACGGATCTCACAAAGTTTTTTGTTAAGTTTTGTGTGGATGAAGTGTTTGAAGATCGAGGAGTTATCGATATGAGAAGAATAAGGAGAGGCAAGAGTTCAAGCTTGGGGATGCCCAAGGCACCCCAAGTAAATATTTCAAGGATACTCAAGCATCTAAGCATGGGGATGCCCCGGTTGGCATCCCATCTTTCTTCTTCAACAATTATCGGTATACCTCGGTTTTTGTTTTCTTCACATGATATCCATATTTTGTGTTTATTTTTCTTTTCTTTTCCTTTATGCACCATGTTAGTATGAGATAGTCCTTCATTGATTTATATAGTGCTATTTGCGCTTCACTTACATTTTTTGAGTATGGCTTTATAGAATGTTCTTTGTGCTTCACTTAAATCTTCTAAGTATGGCTTTATAGAATGCTTCGTGTGCTTCACTTATATATTTTGAGCTTGGATATTGGTCAATCCATATTAATTGTAGAATTATCTATGAACCTCACTTATATCCTTTAGACTATGAATAAAATTATCATTGAAATTGGGCTTGGAGGAGTATCATTAAAATATCATGCCTGGCTAAAAAGGCATTAAAGAAAAGCGCTTGTTGGGAGACAACCCAATATTTATCCCTGTTTTGTGTGTTATCATTATTAAGCTACTATAGTAATCATGTTTGATAGTTTTTGTTTCAATAAAGTGCCAAGTAAAGCCTTTGGGATGGTCTATGGTGATAGTTGATTTGATCTTGCTGAAAAACAAAAAAAATTGCGCTCATTGCCAGAAAAAAAACACAAAAGCGTGATTTTGATCTGAATTTTTTACAAAATATTGATATACAAATTTCCTGGGTTGTCCTAATTTTTCAGAATTTTTGGAGTAGCGGAAGTATGGTTGTTGTTCAGATCATTACAGATTGTTCTGTTTATGACAGATTCTATTTTCAATGCATAGTTTGCTTGTCTAGTTTCTATGGCTTATATTGCTCAATATAAATTGTAGAAATGATATGGTACAGTAGGCATTGTGTGAGAACAATTATGAATCTTATCTTGACAGTACAAAAGTGAATGAGTTACTCTTTATCGTACTAACCCATCTCACGAAGTTCCGTTAAGTTTTGTGTGATTGAAGTTTTCAAGTTTTGGGTGAGATATCGATATGAGGAGAATAAGGAGTGACAAGACCCTAAGCTTGGGGATGCCCAAGGCACCCCAAGGTAATATTCAAGGAAGAACCAAGCAACTAAGCTTGTGGATGCCCCGGAAGGCATCCCCTCTTTCGTCTTCAAAAACTATCGGTATACCTTACTCGGAGCTATATTTTTATTCGTCACATGATATGTGTTTTGCTTGGAGCGTGTTTTCATTTTACTTGTTGTTTGAATAAAATCATTGGATCTAAAATCTGCAATGAGAGAGAGAGAGAGTCCTCCCATGGCTATTTAATTATTTGACTACTCATTGATCTTCACTTATATCTTTATGGAGTAGTTTTGTCATTTACTCTCGTGCTTCGCTTATATCCTATGAGTAAATGGTTGAATGAATTGAATATCATAAATCTGAAATTTTATATGCTTCATATGCTTATCCCATGGGGAGTAATGACTTCACATATAAGAAGTGTAGGTGGTAAAATTTATTGAAAGTTAGCAAACACAACATTGGTCACTTGAACAATTCATGAAAGAATTTTGAAGGAAGAGAGATTTCAAATATAAATATACTATCTTGGACATCTTCTATGATTGTGAGCCCCATTAATTATTTTCAAACTTGAGAAAATTAGTTGAAGTTGGACAAGGAAGACAACGTAATGAGTTATGTTTGGATATATTTGCATAGAAGTTATATTGTTATGGATCCTCTAACATGTGGTGCTTGCTTAGGATCTTTTGCTAGCCAAAATTTTGTACTAAGTAGACTACTTGTGCATCCAAAACCCTTAAAACCCGTGTCATGCCATGAGTGTCCACCATATCTACCTATGGATTGAATAAGATCCTTCAAGTAAGTTGTCATCAGTGCAAAAAGCAATAAAAATTGCTCCTAAATATGTATGATCTTTTATTGTAAGAGAAAATAAGCATTGTACGAACTTGTGATGGTAAAGAAATAAAAGCGACGGACTGCATAATAAAGGTTGCTATCACAAAGGGTAATACAACGTGACGTTCCTTTGCAATTAGGGTTTGCACATCCAAAATTAAAGAGCGCATGACAACCTCTGCTTCCCTCTGCGAAGGGCCTATCTTTTACTTTTATGTATTTACTTTTATGCAAAAGTCAATATTATTCCTTCTTATTTTCAACCTCAATTATTCTTTAGATGGCAAGCATCATGTGGTGGGGAAAGATCCAAGCATATATGGCCATTCAAATATATTTGATCATAAATTATTATTGTTGACAATTATCTATGTCGGATTTCGGGTTCCGGCAGACCCTCTAGGTTCGAACTCTGGGGTGCACGCGGACATCACACCTCCAACCTACCTACGCCTCATCGCCTCGCAAGGATCTAAACTACACAAAGAACAACACAAGAGACAAGAGGTTTATACTGGTTCGGGCCACCATTGTGGTGTAACACCCTACTCCAGTGTGTGGTGTGGTGGATTGCCTCAGGGGCTGATGATGAACAGTACAAGGAAGGACAGCCTCGCGAGGGGCTGTTCTTGGCTGGTGCGATGAACTGCTAGGGGGAGTTCAGTCGCTTCTCTTTCTCTCTCTCTCTCTCTCTCTAGATGTCGATCCCCTACCCTGTGGGTGGCTAGTCCTATTTATAGGCAGAGGCCTTGGGCCTCTCCCCAAATATTGAGCGGGAAGGGCGCCAACAATTGGCCATTTTGAAGGGGAACATCTAGTACACCTATCCTGACTAAAGTTGGTCCTCGCCTGCCAAAGACTCTGACGGTGACGCCGGCTTGGGCTCCACGATGACCTCCTTCCTGCCGTCCTGCTGGTCTTGGTCTTGTTGCACCGAAATGGTTGCCTTTGCCTGATGCCTTGGCCTGCGCTTGCCTCCTTTGCACCAAAGGGGAAATGAGGACACTGCGCGGGCTGGCGCCCGCCTGGCGCCTTCGGTCGTCATGGCTTGCGTCATGGGCACCTCGTGAGGTACCCTGCCTTGATCTCTCCGCCTCCTCGCGAGCCAGCCTGACGAGGCCGTGCCTGAGGAAGCTTCCTGCCGTCCGCCCCGCGAGGCTTGGCCCCTCGCGAGGGTCTTGAGCTTGCGTTGATGAAGATGGGCCGTGCTGGGCCACCCCTTGAGCCACGCCGCAGGCGCAGTGAGCAAGTCTGGGTACCCTGCCTGTAACGCCGACAGTAGCCCCCGGGCCCAAGGCGCGCCTGGACTTGGCCTAGCAGAGAAGCGAAAGGGCGAGTGCGAAGCGCCGCGGGCCCCAACAGCCTGCGGCCTTGAGCGCCGCGTGGCGATTGGTTGGTCGTGGGCGTCTCCACTTCCCCACGATCCCTCAGCAATCGCATGACTTGACAAGTCCCTGCATGCAGAAACGGGTCATGATTACCTGCGATCGTGGAGGCCGACGATTGGCCTCCTTCGGCTATAAGTACGGAACGGCGCGAGCTCTTCCACCCCATCTCTTCTTGCTTCTCCCTCTTCTCCATGGCTCCGTCAAAGAGGTTCTCGGCCACGGAGAAGGGAAAGGCCCGCCAGGTGGAGCCTGACTCTCCCCCGGCCAAGCGCGGTCGAGGCCGTCCTCGCAAGCACCCTGTGGCTCCCGCAGTGGCTTCCCGCGGCCGTGGAGGCGATCTCTTGCGCGGCGATGGGCGCCAGGCCGTTGATGGGGGGCGCGCTACGACTGCGCGACCTCCCAGGCCGCGCTTCCACTCGGCAGAGGTGCTGCCGGAGTTTGTCGTGTGGTCGGTGGAGCCGACCAGCACCTGGCTCCAGCTTCCCTGCTTCCTTTTAGGTGAACTTCCGGCCGGCGCCCCGGGCGGCCTCTGGCTCCAGGCAGACGGTTGCTGCAGCCGGGCCTCCTGGGCTTCGCTGGAGGTCTCCGCTGCTGGGAGCGTGGCCCTGACCCGTGGCTGGCAAATGTTTGCCCGCGCGCGTGATCTAAGTCGGCGATGCCACCCTCTACGTGAGGGTGTTCGGGGAAGACGGTCGCCGTGCTGGGTGCTGCCCTGAGCGTGACGACCGCGTCCATGGGTCCAGCCCCGGCGACGATCGGAATGGAGATGACAGCGCGCGCATGGTCGGCGGCGCTCGGGGCTCGTCGAGTTTCGGCGACTCTTCTTCGGACAGCGGCTCCTCCAGCGGTGGCCGCGACCAGCCTCCGTGCCGCCGCGCCCGCATGGAGGGAGGTAGCAGGTCTACCCGCCGTCGCGCCCTGGTGAAGTGCGAGAGGGAGTCCGCCTGAGCTCCGGAGGCAGTTTGAGCCTTCGCCGCGAGTTGGTGTCAAGCGAGTCGCGCCTGTTTTGTTCTTCTCCTTTTCCTGCGCAAAGAGACGGTAGTGTAGGGCCCCGCGGGGGCGTGCTTGGACTGTTGCTGTTAATTATCATACTGTTTCTGCTATTTCTGTATTTTGCTTTTGTGCCACACGCCTGCGCGTAGAAATTACTTAGCTTGGGGGGAGGACATGTCGCGGTCTTCGCTTCCTGAGGCCGAGGCCGATTCAAACGCTTCATGTCCTGCAAAGATTAGTCAGGAGAGGTAGCTTCCGGCCTCAGTTGTGGAGGCGACCGACCCAGGTCCTGTGTTCGCGTCGCGGTGCCTGTGGGGCACGGACTGGGAGGGGTGCTCCCGTAGCGGACCCGGCTTGGGAAGCCTCAAACGATAGGGGCAGAAAACACTCGTGAGGGTGCCCGCGCTGCTCCCTCGCGAGACTCGCGTGAAAGAAATCAAGACAGGGGAGCGAAAAAGGCAGAGAGCCACAAGCCAAAGACGGCAACAACTTCAATAAAACTTCAAATGGGAATGAACAAGCAAACTGCAGAAAGCAAAGGAAAGAAGCCGCGTCCGGCACCTAATCTAGTCTTCGACGTCTTCTCACCAGCGCGGAGCTAAGTGCTGCCACAGGGCGTGGGCGGGAGCCCCCGAGGCCCGAGGGTGGCACTCCGGAGACTCCGGGGCATGTACAGCCCCACTCATTATTATGTGAGAGTGTCACGGGCGGCGAGCTTCACAGGCATTTGCCTTCTTCACAGGCACCAGGCCTTTTCCCAATCGCAGCAGCTTCACAGGCATTCGCCTTCTTCACAGGCACCGGGCCTTTTCCAAAACGCAACAACTTCCAGCTGTGCATTCGCCTTCTTCATGTGCACCGGGCCTTTTCCAAAATGCAACAACTTCACAGGCATTCGCCTTCTTCACAGGCACCGGGCCTTTTCCCAATCGCAGCAGCTTCACAGGCATTTGCCTTCTTCACAGGCACCGGGCCTTTTCCAAAACGCAACAACTTCACAGGCATTCGCCTTCTTCACAGGCACCGGGCCTTTTCTAAAACGCAACAACTTCACAGGCATTCACCTTCTTCACAGGCACCGGGCCTTTTCAGGGGTAAAACCTTCGGAGATGCTGGATGTTCCACGCGTTCTGGATGGGCACCCCCTCCTGGGTCTCCAAGCACGCGGAGCCGGGCCTGGAAACATGAACAACCTTGAATGGGCCCTCCCACATGGGAGAGAGCTTATGCAGTCCCTCCCTGGAGAGAACCCGTCTGAGCACGAGGTCCCCTACCTCAAGGGTCCTGGGGCGAATGTTGCGACAGTGGTATCGCCGTAGTGCTTGTTGGTACCTTGCTGCTCGTAGTGCGGCTTCTCGACGATGCTCCTCCCCCAGCACGAGGTCCGTCCCCCGCATGGCGTCCCTGCCAGGCCTCGTCGAACGCCAGGACCTGTGCGGAATGACGTCTGACCTCGTGAGGGAGGACCGCTTCAGCTCCATAAACCAGGAAGAACGGGGTCTCGCCAGTCGGCTTGGTCGCGGTCGTGCGGATGGACCACAGCATAGACTGAAGTTCGTCGTACCAGCCCCTGCCGCAGGCTTCCAGCTTCTTCTTAAAGGTCCTGGTTTTGAGGCCCCTCAGGACCTCTGTGTTGGCCCGCTTCGGCGACCGTTGCTGTTCACGGTGTGCAAATCAAGCGTAGCATACCAAGGCCCCAAGGTTAGCACAGTATGTTTTGAAGAGGTTACTGGTGAACTGCGAACCGTTGTTGGTGATGATGCGGTTCGGCACCCCGAACCGGCTCACGATGCCCTTGATGAACTTGACCGCGGAACCTGCGGGGATGGTGCGGACGACTTCCACTTCAGCCCACTTGGTGAACTTGTCCATGGTGACGTAGAGGTAGCGATAGCCTCCCGGCGCCCGAAGGAACGGGCCCAGGATATCCAGCCCCCAGACTGCGAATGGCCACGAGAGGGGTATAGTTTGCAGACCTCCCACCGGCTGATGGATCTGCTTGGCATGGAATTGGCAGGCCTAGCAAGCTTTCACCAGTTCCATGGCATCATTGAGTGCAGTGGGCCAATAGAACCTGTTGCGGAACGCCTTGCCAACGAGGGTCCGTGATGACGAATGATGCCCACAGTCTCCGCCGTGTATGTCTGCCAGCAGCTCCTTCCCTTGCTCCCTGGAAATGCAACATAGGGACATATCATTCGGTCGCTTCCGGTAGAGCTCTCCATCCCTGATGCAGTACGCCATGGCTTGCCGCGCCACACGCTCCGCTTCCTCCTCCTTTTCCGGCAAGGTCCCTTGCGTCAGGTAACTCCTGAGCTCTGTGATCCAGCACCCCACCTGAGGCTCTAGCGTCAGGAGAAGACGCGCTCCTGAGGCCGGGCCGCAGACCGGGGCTCCCGAGGCAGGTGGCTGGGGGAGCTCTTCCCGAGGCTGCACCGTGCTTGACAGCGATGGCGTCACCGAGGGCTTGAAGAGCCGCTCCTCGAAGACGCCAGGTTCCTGAGGTAATCGCCTGGATGCCCGTTTGGCGATGTCATCAGCCTCTTGATTGGTGCCGTGAGGCACATGCTGCAAGTCCAGTCCCCAGAACTGCTTCTCCATCCTGCGGACCTCCGCGAGGTAGGCTTCCATGTGCTCATCCCTTGGCTCGTATACTTTGTTGGAGAAGTTGACGAGGAGTTGTGAATCACCCTTGATGGTAAGGCGCTTCACCCCTGTGGCGATCGCGGCTTTGGAGCCTGCTATCGTGCCTTCATATTCTGCTATGTTGTTGGAGACCTTTTCTCCGTCTTTGGAAACAGAGTTGCACGTAGTAGAGCTTGTCTTGAGTGGGAGATATAAACCTGCGCCAGCCCCTCGCCGATGTCACGGAGAAGCGCCCGTCAAGTACATGACCCAACCGTCCGGTGCCTCGCTTCTGGGAGAGGGATCGATCCTCATCATCCTTGAGGCCCGGCGCCTCCGCCCATTCTCACACGAAGGGCTAATGGCCCCCTTACTGACTCTGGTGGTGCTGAATTCTAGCTGAAACGCTTGCAGCTCGATGTTCCACTCAGCGACCCTTCCAGCCGAGTTGAGGCTCCTGAGCACCCTTTCCAAGGGGTATGCTGAGACGACCTTGATGGGATGGCCCTGAAAATAGTGCCGCAGCTTGCGCGAGGCTACCAATAGCGCGAGGAGGAGTTTCTGGGGCATGGGGTACCGCGCCCTCGCGTCCCGCAACACTGTGCTGACGAAGTACACAGGGTGTTCGACGAGGTTGGGAGTGCTGGTGCTGCTAGCGTCCTCCGGAGGCCGTGGCGCCTCCTGAGACAGTGGAGCCCCCAGCGGCTGGTCGCCTGGGGGAGGGGCCTCTTCTGTTCTGAGTGCGCTTCCCTGCGGCTGCTAATCCTTCTCGGCTTGGTAGTGGTCTCTCTGAAGCCCCCTTGATCCTGCTTTGCCTTGACCCGGGCAGTTGCCGCGGCTTTGGTCCAACGCTCCTCCCTAACCGCCACCAGGGCTGCGCTGGCAGAGTAGGGAGTGGCTGCAAGGTAGAGCACCAGGGGCTCTTGAGGGCGCGGAGCCACCATTACCGGAGGGCTGGTTAAGTACCTTTTGAGATCTTGGAACACTTTGTCGGCCTCTTCAGTTCGTTCAAAGGGGCCTTGAGGGCTGGTCCACTCTCCCGCACCGCGCTAGTAATCCCCTACTTGAACATGGTGCTTTCTGCCACGTATTTTGATCCAATGATGTGTTGCCATCTTATGATGTTTTGAGTAGATTTCTTTTGTCTTTTGGGTTGATTGATGATCTAGATTGGTCTGAGTTGTATGTTTTATTTTTGTGATGTCCTATGGTGCCTTCCGTGCCGCGCACACGTGAAGGATTCCCATTGTAGGGTGTTGCAATACGTTCATGATTCGCTTATAGTGGGTTGCTAGAGTGACATAAGCTTAAACCCAAGTAAGGGGGTTGTTGCGTATGGCATAAAGGGGACTTGATACTTTAATGCTATGGTTGGGTTTTACCTTAATGATCTTTAGTAGTTGCGGATGCTTGCTAGAGTTCCAGTCATAAGTGCATATGATCCAAGAAGAGAAAGCATGTTAGCTTATGCCTCTCCCTCATATGAAATTGCAATAATGACTACCGATCTTGTTAACAATTGCCTAGGATAATTCTGCACACTGATCCATCATTATTCCACACTCGCTATTTATAATATAGAGTAATATATTCTAACTTTATGTTAACAGTACCTATTTTTATATTTTAGTTCTCCGATATCATGCAAAGTTATCCTCTTAATACCCAAAACGTAGTTTTATTTCTCGTTTCTAGATGGAAGCAAACGTTCGGTGTACGTAGATTCATATCAATGGTAGATAGGACTTGAGAGAATATTGATCTTACCTTTAGCTCCTTGTGGGTTCGACACTCCATACATATCACTTCCACCTTTGGAAATTGCTACGACGATTCCTTGTACTTGGGGATTATCAAGGAGTTGGCACCTCTCCAGACGTAGGTGGGCGGAGTCTCCCAGGTCGTCGAGCAGGCCATGGACGCCCGCGTGCGGGAGCTGGGGCAGCAGTACATGCGCAACAAGATGTTCCGCGCCCTTATGCAGCGCGCGTGCATGACTGTGGCGCACTTCACTGACGAGAAGACCCGGAGCCCCTCGATGACAAAGATGGCAGCTACCTTGACTTCTTCACCATGCTCGTGGCGAGGATGGAGGAGGGAGACAAGAGGGTGAATGAGGCGCTCGAGGAGGAGAGTCGTGACCTTCTGAGCCTGGCGACGATGCGGATCTTCAGCAACCTCTTCCGCGGCAGATGCAACTTCGACTTCGAGAGGGTGATGGCCCCTATCCCGCCGGAGCTGCGCGACGGGCTCGAGAAGGAGGTGCGGGACCATGTGGCGGCCTACATCTAGCGGTTCACGCCCGTCGACGACGACTCTGAGGAGGATGTCGATGTTGTCAGTGACGACGGGGACAACATCGCCTTGTCCGCCTAGGCCCTCCTTCCTTTATCCGATTGATCAAGTAGACTTGGCCCTGTGGGGGCATGAAGACATTGTTTTGTTTTGTAATAACATTGCAAGTTTGTGTTTCCTGCCATCTCCGTTTCCTCGCGAGGCTCCTTTCCACATGCCTTCATGCTCTATGTCTCTTGGACCTAGCCCCCATGTGTGCTACGACCGTCGCTGGTATGTTAGAGCGTGTGCTTAACAATGCCAAATGGTGTAGGCATCCTCAAGGTGGTAAGGGCCCCCAAGGCGCGATGCTCAGGGAGCCCCCCTTTCACGCGCAAGCGACTCGTGTCCAGGAAAGACTAGGAACGGTCAGCAAGATCACAAGGAAAAAGGTGTTAGAGAGGCGCTAACAAGGCTCATGAAGCGATTATGACTTAGATTTCTCAAAGCAGATGACTTGGTGCGGCGCCGCCTGCAGGATGTGTCTTGCGAGGGGTGTCTACTCGTGGAGACCCCTATGGGTACTTGGTGGAGACGACGTGACGGGGTACCTTGCGAGGCAGCGCTCTCGACGTTTCGCGAGGAGGAGTGCTCGTGAAGCTTCATGTGCCCTGCATCAGTGAGATCGCCAACAGCTCTGGAAGTAAAGCAAAGGAGCGCGCCCATTTGGTCGCTTATGGGTGTCACGCGAGGAGACAACAGTACCAAGGACCTTGATGAGGTGACGTGCACGGGAGCAGACCCGCGAGCCAGAGGGGTTTAGCAGCGCTACCAGGATTGGGCCAGGCGCCGGCACTGTGTCTAACCCCCACTCACGTGATATGCGAGAGGGAGATCGTGAGCACGCACGCCTCATGAAGCGGATTCCTGACCAAGTACACAATACTTAGGAAATAGAGTTCTACTGATGCATGAAGAGGATTTTCATTACATAATGAAAGATACATGCTATTGTGATGCACACGCGTCGGCTTGAGGATGCGATGGCCAGGCGGCCCGTTAGGTAATCAGTCTGCCATGTCTGAGCATGGGGCTTCCATTGGGTTGTGGGCGGGAGCTCGTGTGGACAGCGGCAACGCGGTAAGAGAGGCTCCAGAGCGAGTACAACTCCACTTCGTTCGTACTTGTGGCGTCACGGGTAGAACTTGCGGAGGTGTTTGATTTTCCATGTGTTTTGTACCAGAACACCCTCGTCCGTTTGTAGCCACATCGCGCTAGGTCGAGAAATGTGTACCACCCTGAAAGGGCCTTCCCACATGGGTGAGATCTTGTGCAAACCTTCTCTGGAGAGGATCCGTCGTGGGACAAGGTCGCGAGCTTCAAGCGTGCAGGGGCGTATGTTACGGCTGTGATAGTGATGCATCAGCTGCTGATATCGTGCTGCATGGATGGCACCCTGGCGGCATGCCTCCTTGAGGAGGAGCATATCAGCTTCCCACAGGATGTCTTGCTGAGCCTCGTTGAAGGCTAGGACTCACGTAGACCTGTGCTTGAGCTCGGTGGGGAGGACCGCTTCCGCCCCGTTGACGAGGAATAATGGTGTTTTGCCGGTTGGCTTGGTGGCTGTTATGTGGATTGACCACAACACGGAGGGGAGCTGGTCGAGCCAGCCCTTGCCGTATGCCGTGAGCTTTTTCTTGAAGCTCCTCATCTTGAGGCCCTTGAAGACATCAGCGTTGGCATGCTCGGCCTGGCCATTGATTTGCGGGTGATCCATAGAGGCATAGGAGATCTGTGTGCTAATGTTGGCGTGGTAGGACTTGAAGAGGCCGTTGGTGAATGATACGTCCCAAACATATCTACTTTTCCAAACACTTTTGTTTTGGACTCTAATTTGCATATTTTGAATGGAACTAACCCGGTCTGATGCTGTTTTCAACAGAATTGCCATCATGTTGTTTTTGTGTAGAAATAAAAGTTCTTGGGTTGAGCCGAAAATTTACCTAGAATATTTCCAGAATATAAAAAATATTGGCCAAGAAAAATGCCAGAGGGGGCCACCAGGGCACCACAAGCCCAGGGGCGCGCCACCCCCACGACGCGTGTCGGCGTTCTGGGAACGGGGGTCCCAGACTTGCTCGCTCATGCCCACAAAGATGGCTAAGCCAAAGAGTCAGACGGCCCATCTTCATCAGCAAAGCATCCAAGACCCTCGCGAGGGTCCAAGCCTCGCGAGGCGGACGACGCAAGACCTCCTCTGGAGTGGCCTAGCCAGGCAGGCTCACGAGGAGCGGAGATATCAAGACGGGGCAAACCTCACAAGGCTCTCGTGACGTGAGCCACGACGAACGACACCAGGCGGGCGCCAGCACGCTCAACATCCTTATTTCCTCTTTGGTGCTAAGGAGGCCAGTGTAGGCAAAGAGTACCGAGGCATCAGGCAAAGGTTGCTATATTGGTGCAACGAGACCAAGACCAGGAGGACGGCAAGGCGGAGGTCATCGTGGAGCCCATGACGGCGTCACCACCAGAGCTTTTCGCAGGCGAAGACCGCTTTTGTCAGGATAGCTTGTACTAGCTGTCCCCCTTCAAATTTGCCCACCGTTGTTGGCTCCCTTCCTGCTCGATATTTGGGAAGAGGACCAGGGCCTATATAAGTAGAGCTAGCCACCATAGTAGAGGCATCTGATATCACCTTAGCTTGATCCAACCCGATCGAGAGCCTACCCTAGCCACAAGAACACCTCAACCTCAGGAGGCTGTTCTTCCCTTGTACTGTTCATCATCAGCCCTAGAGGCAATCCACCACCACCACACCAGAGTTGGGTATTACACCACAACGGTGGCCCGAACCAAAGATAAATCTCGTGTCTTTCTGTGTTGCGAGTTCGTCGAGTTCGTCCGCGAGATCTTAGCGAGCTAGGGCGTAGATCGGTAGGAGGGAAAGACTTCGCGCGCACCCAAATGTTCGAACCTTAAGGGTTTGCCGGAACCCCACATCCGACATTTGGCACGCCAGGTAGGGGAGCACCGTAGCTTCCCTTCCATCAGTTGTCGCTCCGTCGCTCCGTCGTCTCCATGGCGGACGCTCGCCGTGCTTGGGCTGAGCGTCGGGCTGCCCTCACCGCCCGTGTCGCTGAGACGACTCCCATTGGCGGGCCACCTCATCGTTCTCCGTCACCCGCCGCCACTGCTGCCACTGTCCTGGCGGGGAACGAGCAGCAGGCGTCCTTGCTGCATCCTTCAGTGCTGTAGGACGGCCGCACCGCCACTCCATCGCTGACCCCTACTGGTTCTTCGTCTCACGCGCGCCGCGCTCCCATGGAGGCATGGGCCGCGCTCCTCGCAGCGAACGAACTCTTGCGCTACCGCCCCATCGATGACCTCTATGAGGAGTGGCTCAACCGCGTCACCTAGCTCGTCCGCGCTGCAGGGGGCTCCCGACGCCGCCCCTCTCTCTACCTCCCCCTCAACCAGCCACGGGCGACGAGGCCCATGGCGTGCCTCCACCACCTCTGCCCCAAGATGGTGCCTTGGCACCAAGGCGCGCGGCTCCGCGGCGTGATCCACCACGCCCGGTGCCCGTGCGCGAAGAGAGAAGCAGCCAAGAAATTCTGCGGCCGCAAGAAGCTGCACCTGCGCTCCCCGCGCCACCTCGTCAAGACCGTGCACCGCCCGTGGCGGCGCAGCACGGACCTCGTCAAGACCAAGATCCACCTCCGAAGAGGGCCCCGGAAACCACGGCTAGCTGCCGCGCCTTCACCCCCGAGCTGCGTAGCGTCGCCTGGCCAGGCAAGTTCAAGCCGGATCTGCCTCCTCGCTACGACGGCAGCACCGCCCGACCCTGCTGGAGTTCCTGCAGCTCTATGAGCTAAGCATCGAAGCGGCCAACGGCGACGAAAAAGTCATGGCGAACTGGTTTCCCATGGCTCTCAAGGACGGAGCCCGCTCCTGGCTCCTGAACCTGCAGCACGGCTCGATGTCCTCTTGGGACGAAATGCGCGACCGCTTCGTCGCCAACTTCCAGGGCACTCGCGACCACCCGCCGGCCGCAGGTGATCTACGCCGCATCAAGCAACAACCAGGGAAGACCCTCCAGAAGTACATCCAGCACTTCAACAACACCCGCCTCAAGATCCCCAAGGTCACGGACGAAGCCATCATCTCCGCGTTCTCAGACGGCGTCCGCGACGTCAAGATGAAGGAAGAGCTCGCCATCCACGAGGAGCTCCGCACCTCTCAGGAGTTGTTCAACCTGGCGACCAAGTGCGCAAGAGCTGAGGAGGGGCGCCTCTCTCTCCTTGAGCTGCTAGCCGTGGGCGCGGAGGAGAAGAAAACCAAGGCCAAGGACGTGAAGCGCAAGGAGGCAGCTGTGCTCGCAGCGGAGCCCGACACCAAGTGGGGCAGAGATCAGCCCGACTCTTCCAAGAACAGCCGACCGTTCTGCGCCTTCTGCAACCTGAACACCCACAACACCAGCGACTATCAAGAGCTCAGAGCCATACGAGAAGGACGCTTCGGTCGACGCCCCGAGCGCAGCGACCGGGGCTACGGCCGCGGAGGAGGACGTGGAGGCAGACGCTGGGGCGACCGTGGCCCGCACCAGGAGTGGCGCGACCAGCCTCGTGAGGACCGCAGGCAGGACCAACCTCGCGAGGGCGCCTGGAGGGACCCGCCTCGTGAGGATCGCCCCCAAGGCAACACCGGTCTTCCCCCGCTGCCACCACCTAGAAGGAACGACGACCACCACCAGGACGAGGGGGCTGGGGGTTTCCAGGAGCCGCGTGCGATCGCCTGCATCTTGGGAGGCACCCAGGCCCTAGCCTCTCAGCGCATCTTCAAATAGTTCGCCCGCAAGGTGAACGCGGTGCTCCCCAAGCTCGAGACCATGTGCCCGCTCAAGTGGTCCCAATGCGCCATCACTTTCAACTCGGCAGATCAGCTCAAGTGCGCGGCCACCGCCGGTGCCCTCCTGATGTTGTGTTCCCCAGTCATTAGCAATGTGCAGGTTACCAAGACCCTCATCGACGGCGGCACAGGGCTCAATGTCCTGTCCATCGACACGTTCAACAACCTCCAAGTGGCATATGAACAGCTCCAGCCCACCAAGCCCTTCTCAGGAGTGACCGATGGTTCCACCACACTGATAGGGCAGGTCCGCCTGCCTGTCACCTTCGAGGAGCGCAAGAACTACCGCAACGAGCTCATCAACTTCGACGTCGCGCACATCCGCCTGCCGTACAATGCCATCCTCGGGTATCCAACCCTGGCCAAGTTCATGGCGGTCACCCATCACGGCTACAACGTCCTCAAGATGCCAGGAAGTGGAGGAATCATCACGGTCCCATGTGAAGAGAGGTATGCGGTGTGCTCCCTCGAGCACGCCTTCCAAGCTGCAGCAATCGACGACCCCGACAGCAGAAGTGAAGGCCCTCCGGAGACCATCCCCAAGAAGAAGCAGCCGCGCCGCGCAGGACCTCAGGAGGATGGCGTCGCGGCAGGAGCCTCATCAGGATCAGCGTCCGTCCCAGGGGCACCTCCCTCCATCGCATAGGAAAGGCGCCCGGCGCCTCCTCAGCAGGGCTCGGGGCTCTCTTGGAGGGCCTCAGACCTTGCCAACCTCACGAGGGAGGCGCTTGGGCACCACACAGGCGTGCTTTGCAGCACACGTTCCTCAGAGAGCACAGGCAAGGAGTGCCCACCACTCGTGAGTTCATACCAAGACCACCCAGAACCGCAAGACGCAAGAGCCACGCAGCGCGGCATCAGCTGCATCAAGGCGCAGCTCCCCATCCTGGCGAGGATGCTGGGCTGCGTGTCTGCATCGATGTCCCAGGGCTCAACAGGACAACATCTCAAGAGCGCTTATGGCCTTCACGTGTGGGCCGCTGCGAGGGCCCGCCACACAGCTACGTTCGCATGCCCTTCGGCTTGCCGAGCGTGGCGTCGGCCTATCAGCGCAACATGCGGCGTGTCCTGGCAGCTCAGGAGGCCAGGTACCACGCCGTCCTGGAGGAGATGGAGATGGTCTTCAGGAACCTCCGAGCCCCAGAGCCTCCCGAAGCTCGAGGGCTCCGGCGGCTCATGAGGAGTCATTTCTTCAACGCCGCGCCTTGGCTGCACCAACTCTACGCCGTCTGAGTAACCAGGTGACATCTTCCAAGCTCGTTTAGCTGGGAGCGCCCCTCGGGCTGCATTATTCCCAGGCCGCGTGGGTTCGTCCCTGTGGCATGTACCCCTTTTGCTTACGTCTTTAGCTTAGCTTGATGGGGGCGCCCCTCGGGCTACTTCATCCCCAAGCCGCTCGGGCCGGACCCAGTGGCATGTATCTTCCTGCATTTATCCAAGTTGATCTTCTCTCCATGCTTAACCTGCCAACTGCTATCACACCTTTCGATCATCGCCTCCCGGAGCCTCCACACGAGCACGGCGCTGGTGCATGGGTCCGTCCACATCACGCCGACAAACCTGAGCGGTCGAGCAGCTCGCTCATGCACGCCCACAAGACGTCACCTCACCAGGCCCTCAGTGCCTTCACCTCATCCAGAGCAACCAGCGGCAGGCTGACAGCTGTAACGGCAGACCGTGTTTCTTATTGTGCCAGTTCACAGGGATCCCGTGAGAAGGATAGCAGGCGGCACCGCGAGTCTCCTTTTCCCTCATGCAACTCGCTTGCGCATTAAAAGGGGGGCTCCTGAGCATCGCGACTCAGGAGCTCTTACTGGCTCTCCAGCCCTCACCCCCTGGCCTTGACCACAGCATCGCGACCTGGCATACCAGCGGCGGCTGAGCTCGCTCGAGGGCCGGGACCCGAGGACGTAGAGCACTAAGGAGAGCATGAGGGGAGGGAAACTCGTACGGGCCGGCCTAGCTATGCCGCATGAGTAGGCGCGCAGCCCCAGCGCAACGTCAGGAGTCACCATGAAGTCGACAAGATAAGTCCCGCTCTCGGATCAGCCAAATGTTGGGGCCTGATGGTCACCCTCGCCTTGCCGCGACCCCGTTGCAGCCACGTCAACTCCCTCTCTTGCCTTACCATGCCTGCTTGAGCGCTAAGGGGGACCTCCTGAGCATCGCGTCTTGCTACCTCTTGAGCACTGCGTTGGTTTTCCCTTGAAGAGGAAAGGGTGATGCAGCAAAGTAGCGTAAGTATTTCCCTCAGTTTTTGAGAACTAAGGTATCAATCTAGTAGGAGGCTACGCGTGAGTCCCTCTTACCTACACAAAACGAATAAATCCTCGCAACCAACGCGATAAGGGGTTGTCAATCCCTTCATGGTCACTTACGAGAGTGAGATCTGATAGATATGGTAGGATAATATTTTTGGTATTTTTGTGATAAAGATGCAAAGTAAAATAAAAAGCAAAGTAAAAAAGAAAAGGAAATAACTAAGTGTTGGAAGATTAATATGATGAAGATAGACCCGGGGGCCATAGGTTTCACTAGTGGCTTCTCTCAAGAGCATAAGTATTTTACGGTGGGTGAACGAATTCTTGTTGAGCAACTGACATAATTGAGCATAGTTATGAGAATATCTAGGTATGATCATGTATATAGGCATCACGTCCGAGACAAGTAGACCGACTCCTGCCTGCATCTACTACTATTACTCCACTCATCGACCGCTATCCAGCATGCATCTAGAGTATTAAGTTCATAAAAACAAAGTAACGCCTTAAGCAAGATGACATGATGTAGAGGGATAAATTCATGCAATATGATGAAAACCCCATATTGTTATCCTCGATGGCAACAATACAATACGTGCCTTGCTGCCCCATCACTACTAGGAAAGGACATCGCAAGATTGAACCCAAAGCTAAGAACTTCTCCCATTGCAAGAAAGAGCAATCTAGTAGGCCAAACCAAACTGATAATTCGAAGAGACTTGCAAAGATAACCAATCATACATAAAAGAATTCAGAGAAGATTCAAATATTGTTCATAGATAAACTTGATCATAAACCCACAATTCATTGGTCTCAACAAACACACCGCAAAAAGAAGATTACATCGAATAGATCTCCATGAGAAAGGGGGAGAACATTGTATTGATATCCAAAAAGAGAGAAGAAGCCATCTAGCTAATAACTATGGACCCGAAGGTCTGAGGTAAACTACTCACACTTCATCGGAGAGGCTATGGTGTTGATGTAGAAGCCCTCCGTGATGGATGCCCCTCGTGAGCTCGAACAGGCCCCAAGATGGGATCTCGTGGGTATAGAAGGTTGCGGCGGTGGAATTAGGTTTTTGGCTCCGTGTCGATCGTTTGGGGTGCGAGGTATATATAGGAGGCAGAAGTACGTCGGTGGAGCAACAGGGGGCCCACGAGGGTGGAGGGCGCGCCCTGGGGGGGTGGGCGCACTCCCCTACCTCGTGGCCTCCTGGAAGCTTCTCTTACGTAGGGTCCAAGTCTCCTGGATCATGCTCGTTCCAAAAATCACGCTCCCGAAGGTTTCATTCCGTTTGGACACCATTTGATATTATTTTTCTGCGAAACTCTGAAATAGCCAAAAAAACAGCAATTCTGGGCTGGGCCTCCGCTTAATAGGTTAGTCCCAAAAATAATACAAAAGTGGATAATAAAGCCCAATGTTGTCCAAAACAGTAGATAATATAGCATTTAGCAATCAAAAATTATAGATACGTTGGAGACGTATCAAGCATCCCCAAGCTTAATTCCTGCTCGTCCTCGAGTAGGTAAATGATAAAAACAGAATTTTTGATGCGGAGTGCTACTTGGCATAATTTCAATGTAATTCTTCTGAAATGTGGTATGAATACTCAGATCCGAAAGATTCAAGATAAAAGTTCATATTGACACAAAAATAATAATACTTCAAGCATACTAACTAAGAAATTATGTCCTCTCAAAATAACATGGCCAAAGAAAGTTCATCCCTACAAAATCATATAGTTTAGTCATGCTCCATTTTCGTCACACAAGAATGCTCTCATCATGCACAACCCCGATGACAAGCCAAGCAATTGTTTCATACTTTAGTAATCTCAAACCTATAAACTTTCACGCAATATATGAGCGCGAGCCATGGACATAGCACTATGGGTGGAATAGAATATGATGATGGGGGTTATGTCGAGAAGACAAAAAAGGAGAAAGTCTCACATCAACGAGGCTAATCAATGAGCTATGGAGATTCCCATCGATTGATGTTAATGCAAGGAGTAGGGATTGCCATGCAACGGATGCACTAGAGTTATAAATGTATGAAAGCTCAACAAAAGAAACTAAGTGAGTGCGCATCCAACTTGCTTGCTCACGAAGACCTAGGGCAGTTGAGAAGGCCCATTGTTGGAATATACAAGCCAAGTTCTATAATGAAAGATTCCCACTAGTATATGAAAGTGACAAAACAAGAGACTCTCTATCATGAAGATTATGGTGCTACTTTGAAGCACAAGTGCGGAAAAGGATAGTAGCATTTTCCCTTCTCTCTTTTTCTCTCTTTTTTTGGGCCTTCTCCTCTCTTTTTTTTATGGACTTTCTCTCTTTTTTTATATTCCTCACTTGGGACAATGCTCTAGAAAATGATGATCATCACAGTTCTATTTATTTACAACTCAATGATTACAACTCGATACTAGAACAAAGTATGACTCTACATGAATGCCTCCGGCGGTGTACCGGGATATGCAATGAATCAAGAGTGACATGTATGAAAGAATTATGAACGGTGGCTTTGCCACAAATACTATGTCAACTACATGATCATGCTAAGCAATATGACAATGATGAACGTGTCATGATAAACGGAATGGTGGAAAGTTGCATGGCAATATATCTCGGAATGGCTATGGAAATGCCATAATAGGTAGGTATGGTGGCTGTTTTGAGGAAGATATAAGGAGGTTTATGTGTGAAAGAGTGTATCATATCACGGGGTTTGGATGCACCGAAGTTTGCACCAACTCTCAATGTGAGAAAGGGCAATGCACTGCATCAAGAGGCTAGCAATGATGGAAGGGTGAGAGTGCATATAATCCATGGACTCAACATTAGTCATAAAGAACTCACATACTTATTTCAAAAATCTACAAGTCATCAAAAATCAAGCATTATGCGCATGCTCCTAGGGGGATAGATTGGTAGGAAAAGACCATCGCTCGTCCCCGACCGCCACTCACAAGGAGGACAATCAAAGAACACCTCATGTTTCAAATTTGGTACATAACATTTACCATACGTGCATGCTGTGGGACTTGCAAACTTCAACACAAGCATTTCTCAAATTCACAACTACTCAACTAGCACGACATTCTTATTATTACCTCCATATCTCAAAACAATCATCAAGCATCAAACTTCTCTTAGTATTCAACACACTCATAAGAAAGTTTTTACTAATCTTGAATACCTAGCATATTAGGATTATTTAAGCAAATTACCATGCTATTTAAGACTCTCAAAATAATCTAAGTGAAGCATGAGAGATCAATAGTTTCTATAAAACAAATCCACCACCGTGCTCTAAAAGATATAAGTGAAATACTAGAGCAAAACTATATAACTCAAAAGATATAAGGGAAGCACATAGAGTATTCTAATAATTTCCAAATCATGTGTGGCTCTCTCAAAAGTTGTGTACAGCAAGGATGATTGTGGTAAACTAAAAAGCAAAGACTAAAATCATACAAGACGCTCCAAGCAAAACACATATCATGTGGTGAATAAAAATACAGCTCCAAGTAAAGTTACCGATGGAAGTAGACGAAAGAGGGGATGCCTTCCGGGGCATCCCCAAGCTTTGGCTTTTTGGTGTCCTTATATTATCTTGGGGGTTCCATGGGCATCCCCAAGCTCAGGATCTTGCCACTCCTTGTTCCATAATCCATCAAAATCTTTCACCCAAAACTTGAAAACTTCACAACACAAAACTCAACAGAAATCTCGTGAGCTCCGTTAGCGAAAGAAAACAAAAGACCACTTCAAGGTACTGTAATAAACTTATTATTTATTTATATTGGTGTTAAACCTACTGTATTCCAACTTCTCTATGGTTTATAAACTATTTTACTAGGCATAGATTCATCAAAATAAGCAAACAACACACGAAAAACAGAATCTGTCAAAAACAGAACAGTCTGTAGTAATCTGTAACTAACGAAAACTTATGGAACTCAAAAAATCATCCAAAATAGTAAGACCTATGAAATTTGTTTATTGATCAGTAGCAATTGGAATCAGTATTTTATCACGTTCTGGTGATTTTTAACAATTGTTTTAGTGAACAGAAAGTTTCTGGAAATTTCTGCAAGATCAAATAACTATCATCCAAGAAGATCATATAGGTTTAACTTGGCACAAACACTAATTAAAACATAAAAACACATCTAACCAGAGGCTAGATCAAAGATTTATTCCTAAACAGAAGCAAAAGCAAAACAAAACTAAAAATAAAATTGGGTTGCCTCCCAACAAGCGCTATCGTTTAACGCCCCTAGCTAGGCATAAAAGCAAGGATAGATCTAGGTATTGCCATCTTTGGTAGGCAATCCATAAGTGGCTCTCATGATAGATTAATATGGTAATTTTATTTTCTTCCTAGGGAAGTTTTCCATGCCTTTCTTTAATGGAAATTGGAATCAAATATTCCCTTCCTTCATATCAATAATTGCACCAATCGCTCTAAGGAAAGGTCTACCAAAAATAATAGGACATGAAGGATTGCAATCTATATCAAGAACGATAAAATATACGGACACATAATTCCTATTTGCAACAATAAGAACATCATTAATTCTTCCCATAGGTTTCTTAATAGTGGAATCCATGAGGTGCAAGTTTAGAGAGCAATCATCAAAATCACGGAAATCTAGCAAATCGCACAAAGTTTTGGGAATAGTGGAAACACTAGCACCCAAATCACATAAATCATAGAACTCATGATCCTTAATCTTAATTTTAATAGTTGGTTCCCACTCATCATAAAGTTTTCTAGGGATAGAAACTTCCAACTCAAGCTTTTCTTCATAAGATTGCAACAAGGCATCAACGATATGTTTAGTAAATGCTTTATTTTGACTATAAGCATGAGGAGAATTTAGCACGGATTGCAACAAGGAAATACAATCAATCAAAGAGCAATTTTCATAATTAAATTCCTTGAAATCCAAAATAGTGGGTTTATTAGCATCTAGGGTTTTGATTTCTTCAATCCCACTTTTATCAAATTTAGCATCAAGATCTAAAAACTCCGAATTTTTTGAACACCTTCTAGGTAAAGGTGGATCATATTCAGTCCCATAATTATCAAGATTCATATTGCAAAACAAAGATTTAATAGGGGACACATCAATAACTTCTAGATCTTCATCTTTATTTTCATAGAAATTTGAAGAACACGCTTTCATAAAGCAATCTTTCTTAGCACGCATCCTAGCGGTTCTTTCTTTGCACTCATCAATGGAAATTCTCATTGCTTTGAGAGACTCATTGATATCATGCTTAGGAGGAATATATCTCAGTTTCAAAGAATCAACATCAAGAGAAATTCTATCAACGTTCCTAGCCAATTCATCAACTTTAAGCAATTTCTCTTCAAGCAAAGCATTGAAATTCTTTTGCGAATTCATAAACTCTTTAACACTAGTCTCAAATTCAGAGGGAATCTTATTAAAATTTCCACAAGAATTGTTGTAGGAATTACCATAATTATTAGAGGAATTGCTAGGATAAGGCCTAGGATTAAAGTTTCCTCTATTTGCGTTGTTACCAAAATTATTCCTACAACATAATTCAGATCCATAGTTTCATTATTATTCTCAATCAAAGTGGACAAAGGCATATTATTAGGATCAGAAGAAACACTCTTACTAGCAAATAATTTCATAAGTTCATCCATCTTTCCACTCAAAACATTAATTTCTTCTATCGCATGCATTTTCTTATTAGTAGATCTTTCAGTGTGCCATTGAGAATAATTAACCATAATATTATCAAGGAGTTTAGTAGCTTCTCCTAAAGTGATTTCCATATAAGTGCCTCCCGCGGCCGAATCTAAAAGATTTCTAGAAGCAAAATTCAATCTGGCATAATTTTTTTATATAATCATCCACAAATTCAAACCATGAGTAGGGCAATTACGTATCATTAATTTCATCCTCTCCCAAGGTTGTGCAACATGTTCATGATCAAGTTGCTTAAAATTCATAATATCGTTTCTAAGAGAGATGATCTTAGCGGGAGGAAAATACTGATAAAAGCATCTTTGCACTTGTTCCAAGAATCAATACTATTTTTAGGCAAAGACGAAAACCAAGCTTTAGCACGATCTCTAAGAGAAAAAGGAAATAGCTTCAATTTAACAATATCATTATCGACATATTTCTTCTTTTGCATATCACACAAATCAACGGTTATTTAGATGAGTAGCGGCATCTTCACTAGGAAGGCCGTGAATTGATCTTTCATGACAAGATTCAACAAAGCAGCATTGATTTCACAAGATTCAGTATCGGTAAGAGGAGCAATCGGAGTGCTAAGGAAATCATTATTGCTGGTATTGGTAAAGTCACATAATTTGGTATTATCTTGAGCCATCGTGACAAACAAGCAATCCAACACACGAGCAAACAAAAAGCAAGCGAAAAAGAGGCGAACGGAAAAGAGAGGGCGAATAAAATGGCAAGGGTGAAGTGGGGGAGAGGAAAACGAGAGGCAAATGGCAAATAATGTAATGCGGGAGATAAGGGATTGTGATGGGTACTTGGTATGTTGAATTTTGCGTAGACCTCCCCGGCAACGGCGCCAGAAATCCTTCTTGCTACCACTTGAGCACTGCGTTGGTTTCTCTTGAAGAGGAAAGGGTGATGCAGCAAAGTAGCGTAAGTATTTCCCTCAGTTTTTGAGAACCAAGGTATCAATCCAGTAGGAGGCTACGCGCGAGTCCCTCATACCTACACAAAACAAATAAATCCTCGCAACTAGCGCGATAAGGGGTTGTCAATCCCTTCACGATCACTTACGAGAGTGAGATATGATAGATATGATAGGATAATATTTTTGGTATTTTTGTGATAAAGATGCAAAGTAAAATAAAAGCAAAGTAAAAAAGCAAAGGAAATAACTAAGTGTTGGAAGATTAATATGATGAAGATAGACCCGGGGCCATAGATTTCACAAGTGGCGTCTCTCAAGAGCATAAGTATTTTACGGTGGGTGAACGAATTACTGTTGAGCAATTGATGTAATTGAGCATAGTTATGAGAATATCTAGGTATGATCATGTATATAGGCATCACGTCCGAGACAAGTAGACCGACTCCTGCCTGCATCTACTACTATTACTCCCCTCATCGACCGCTATCCAGCATGCATCTAGAGTATTAAGTTCATAAAAACATAGTAACGCCTTAAGCAAGATGACATGATGTAGAGGGATAAATTCATGCAATATGATAAAAAAAACCATCTTGTTATCCTCGATGGCAACAATACAATACGTGCCTTGCTGCCACTCATCACTTTGGGAAAGGACACCGCAAGATTGAACCCAAAGCTAAGCACTTCTCCCATTGCAAGAAAGATCAATCTAGTAGGCCAAACCAAACTGATAATTCGAAGAGACTTGCAAAGATAACCAATCATACATAAAAGAATTCAGAGAAGATTCAAATATTGTTCATAGATAAACTTGCTCATAAACCCACAATTCATCGGTCTCAACAAACACACCGCAAAAAAAGATTACATCGAATAGATCTCCACGAGAGAGGGTGTCAGGACCTCGATTCTAAGTCACACCGATCTAGCATGTAACACCTCATATCACTTTGTGGCCTCACGCACGGTATTCCCACGGGTGTCGCCTTACCATGGCCCGGGACCGTTTGCGCCTTTTGGCTCACGTATATGATAGTGTCGCTAGAATCCATATGACAGAGAACCCGGGCCGACATGACTAGTCGTGAACCCAAAGTGGCACTAACTTACGGGACAGGCATACATGAATCAATATCGAGCATGTCGGTCAACAGCGTGCGAATCCGGGCTATAGCACTGGGCTAACAGGACTCCGGTGAATCGGGGCAGGACTCCGGATTTCACCGCATGACATTTCCCCGAAGGGACAAACATAGGAACGAAGCGAATCACATGCCGGCTAGTCAAGTGTTCCGGAGCAGTAGTGCTGGGCTAGCAGGACTCCGGTGAACTGGGCTGTAGCGGACTACTATGGCTCATGGAAGCACAAGACTACATTTCCCCATAAGAGAGGCTACCAAGGATAAACAACTAGGTTGTCGGATCCCACACATACCAAGCATTTCAATCATACACACAATATGCTCGATATGTGCAAATACAACATGGCATCACAACAAGACTCTACAACTCAGAGTAATTATTCATTAAGCTCCGAGGTGTGAGATATTACAAACATGGGTCTCATGACCCCAACATACAGAGCATACAAGCAACAAGCACATGCGGAAACTTAACATGTCCGAGTACAGACATCTACAAATGAAAAAGGCTGAGAAGCCTGACTATCTACCAGATCTTGCCGAGGGCACAAGATCGTAGCTGAGGTATCAAGCTAAACGTCGAAGTCCACATGAAACTACTAGCGAGACTGAAGTCTCTCTGCAAAAACATAAATTAAGAAAACGTGAGTACAAATGTACCCAGCAAGACTTATATCAGAACTAGCTACATATGCATCGGCATCAACAAAGGGGGTGGTGGAGTTTGACTGCAGCAAGCCAGCTTTGACTCGGTGGCTATCCTGAACTACGACTACAAGTAACTCTTTTGAGGTGGCGCACACGAGTCCACATATTCACCATATCAATACACCACTATGGATCCGCTCCCATCTCCCTACGAGAACGCCATCCATATCACTCACGCTTATCTTGCGCATTTTAGAGTATCCACTTTCACTTGTCTATGAACTATTATAGGCAACCTAGAAGTCCTTTACCGCAGACACGGCTATTCGAATAGATGATGTTAACCCTGCAGGGGTGTAATTCTTCACACACACTCTCGCCACTTACCGCCATGTACACCTCATGTATCTCGGCAACCTTCAAGCGGAAGCCTGGCGAGGGAGTCGGCCACGACCTGACTAACCACACAAGTCTCTCGTCTAGGTTTATCGCCTATTCGGGTTCCATCCGCAAGGTGATCCGGCCTAGGTGTCGCTCACGGCCCCAAACGATGTGTGCAGGGTTCCCAAGCCCACCATCCGGGTGCCACTTGGTACACCGGGCCACTGTGCCTAGTCTATCCCAAGCCCACATGCAGGGTGCCACTTGGTAGACTACTAACACTACCTACAAACACCGTAAACTAGTTGCAACTCCCGGACAGAGATCATGTTGATTAATAAGTCGAGAGGGTCGAGTTACGGAACCCAATGTGTGGTAGTAACTGTTCATGGATCACAAACACAGAACTCAGTTCTTGAGGACGGCTGCAATGAGACAACCCACCATGTACTCCTACATGGCCTCTCACCGCTACCTTTACCAAATCGTGTTCACACACTTAGCTCTCACAAAGTAGGTCACACACCTCCAATTCATCCCCGATCAGACCTGACACAACTCTAAGCGATAGCAGGCATGACGAATAAGCATGAATGAGTAGGCACATCAGGGCTCAAATAACTCCTACTCATGCTAGTGGGTTTCATATATTTACTGTGGCAATGACAGGTCATGCAGAGGAAAAGGGGTTCAACTACCGCAGCATGTAACAGTTGAATCGTTGTTGTCCCAATGCAGTAAAAGAGAGCAGGAGCGAGAGAGTGGGATTTTATCGGAATGAACAAGGGGTTTTTGCTTGCCTGGCACTTCTGAAGATAGTATAGCTCTTCATCGGTGTCATCGATCTCATCATCGGTAACACGTCTATCGAGAGGGGACAAACACCGGCACACAAGGAAGAACACAATCAATGCAATGCGCAATATGATGCATGATCATGACATGGATAATGCAACTAGCAACAAATTAAATGAAGTTGGTTTGAATACAAGATTCGAATTCAAACTCCATATGTGATTATTCAAATGCCATTTAATTGATTTGACCAAAACAGTGAACAAAAGTTGTTCTAACATGCATGAAAATGGTACAGATGGATAGATTGGATTTTTATGATCATTTTTCATATATAATCTATTTCATTTGGAGCTACGGTTGATTTTATATGATTTTTAGAAGTTTGGGGTATTTTCTGAAATTTATAAATCATTTCTGATTTATTTTAATTGGAGGAAACTTTACTGCGTTAGCATTAAGTCATGCTGGCGTCAGCTGGTCAACAGGACCGTCGAGTCAAACCCGATGTGTGTGGCCCAATTCGTCATTGACTCAAGATTAACCAGGGTTTAGTTAAATCTTAACTAAAGTAATTAGAAGGGCTGGGGCCCACAGTCAGCGAGTCAGTGGGTTAGCTAAAATTTAATTAGCATCTAAACTAAATTAGCAGGGCCTCGGGCCCTCATGTTAATGACCCAGGGGGGTCAAACCCTAGTCAACCCGGTCAAACCTGCCGGCGACTAACCGCCGGCGAGGTCCGAGACGGTGGCGATGCGCGGAATCACAGCACAGGCCACGGTTCGAGGCGCGGATGGCACCGTTGGAACCCCGAGCCTCGTCCGCGTCGGCTGGTGCTAGTGGGGTCGCCGGAGAGGACCTAGATCGACGGCGGTGTCCACTTCCGCGGCGGCTGGAGTTCAGTGAAGATGGACAGCGTGCTACGGTGCACGGGAGGACGAGTGGGTAGGTGTTCTGGGTTCCTGGGAACGCGCTGAGGACGAAAACATGCTCAGACGCGACGTTTGCAGGCTCTAGCCATGGCGGCGACATGGCCGGCGGCAAGCAAGCTTTCGGGCAGGGTGGTGGAGCTAGCTAGGGCACATGAACGGCAGAGAAAAGAGAGGGGAGGATGCAGCAACTCACAGGGTGGACGGAGAGAGGGTCAGCGGGCTTGGGGAGGCGCTGAAGACGGTGAATCGGAGTCCACGATCGGCGGCGCCCGAGGTTGAAGACGATGGCGTGGAGGCGATGCAGAGCTTCCCGGCTCGCGTGGCTCGTCAGGAGGAACGGGGGTATCACATCGGTTCTTCGGGAAGCAACTACGAGGCGAGGGGTTGGCGGTGGACGTGGCAACAGCGGGTGTCGGGGAGGCTGATCGTACCCACGGACACCTATGGGGCCGGCGGACCAGGCCCGTTGTGGTTCGGAGGGGGGCGGAGATCGCACGAATAGCGGATCGAGGCGTGGCACACGAGCAGTTTACCCAGCTTCGGAGCTCTCCGGAGAGATAAAACTCCTACTGCTGCTTGTTTGATATATTGTGTTCTTGCTAGGGAGCAATGCAAGCTACCAAACCTAGCGTGAGTGTCTCTGGTCTCGAGTGAGTCGAATCAACCGAACTAGCCGACCCCCCCCTCTACGTTGCGCATGGGCCTCCTTTTATATGCTCAAGGGGTCTCCGACAGGTGGCAACATAGATAAGGGTACAAATGTAAAAACGGGAGTTGGTACACCTACTCGAACAAAGGTACAGCTGCAAAATACCTAACTCGACGGCAAGGGACAAAAGCAATAAATGCCCGCTGCTGTCGCCCAAACAAAGGCAACAAAGACCGTCAGTGCGCCCGCCGCCACGATGGCAAGCTTGTCGGCCGCCGCTTATCGCTGCTCTCCGCTGGCTGCACAAATTACCGACACGCCGCGCATGGAACGGTCCCATGGCGACACGTCGCTGGATGAGCTGGAGCGGAGACGGAGAGAAGTTGCATGCCGCGGCAAGCGCCTTTGCCGCGCCGAATCTTGTCGCACCCGGAGGCTTGTCGCGCTCCGAGCCTTCCCGACAAGCTCCTCTTGCCGGGGCCTTGTCTTCCGTATGCCTGGAGTGGCCTTCCCGACAAGCTCCTCTTGTCGGGGCCTTGTCTTCTCAATCAAATACTTTGTTCTTGAATGGCTCCAAAGGAGCCACGGAGGATATTGGCGGTGATTTAGGCAAACCTTGCCGCTGGTGTTGCAATCGTCCGTGCTGCAGCACGGGATACTAGGGTACCCCTACTCTAGTACACCGGCAGAGCCCCGGGCTCGGCCGCACTGCGTGCCGAAGCGCTTTGTCGGGTCAGGCCCAAAACTGTGCACGGACACACGCGCCTCGACCACGCCGCAACTTCGCCCCGGACCCACCACGATCCCCACTAACGGCACGCACCGGACGTGGCGTCGTGCGAGATCGTGGGCGCCGGTCGTGGGGGTTCTTTATTAGTATAAGCGAACGCGTCGCCCCTCCTCCCCTTTATAAGCGGAGGAAGCAGGCAGGCCGACCACCCCGCCATTGATGTCTAGTCAAGAAAACCACCGCCACTCCCCTCTTCTTCTCCGGTGCGAAGAGAGCAGCGCCCCGCCCCCTTTCGCCACAAGCACGCTCACCGCCGTCGGCCTCCTCCGCCCCCCCTCGCCATGTCTCCGAAAGCCGACAAGGAGAAGGGCGTCAAGTCGGCCGAGGCGCAGCGGCTCGCGGTGTTGCGCAAGGAGCGAGCCATCTTCCCCCCGCAGCTCGGCGCAAGGGAGCTGCGGGACGTCTTCTACCTCTTACGGTCGACGGAGACTCGTGCGCATCCGCTGCGACGAGGGTGCTCCCCGCCTCCGCCGCTGATTTGGCCCCAACAGGGTACCCCTTTTTCGACCTTTTCTTCTATTGCGGGCTTTGCCCGCCCTTTTCCGAGTTCTTTTGCGACATCATGAATACGTTTAGCCTCCGCCTCCTTGATTTCACCCCCAATGCCGTCTTGACCATGGCCGTTTTCGCACATTTGTGTGAAAACTTTGTCGGAGTCCACCCGAACATGGCACTCTTCCGCCATTTCTTTGTTCCCCGCGTCGAGAGAGGAGAGCCACTTGCCGAGGGATAGCTCGGTCTCTAGGATCGGCAAGAAAGAGGCCTACCTAGAGGGAGAGTTCCGCAACAAGTGGGAGGAGTGGAGAGCCAACTGGTGCTGGGTCAGAGGAGAACCCGCAGCCCTTTCACCGCAGGCGCCAAACCCCAATAGTGCGCGGCAGAGATTGGAGTAACTTACGCCGGAGGATGCGGTCAAGATAGCTGTGACCAAATTCTGCGCCTCGGGCTTGCCGGGTTGACTGTAGGGAGCAGTTGGCGCAGACTTCCTTCGCCGCCAGACGCTTCCCTTGCAGAAAGGAGGAGGCCTGCTTGGGAGTTCCAAAACGCGGCAGATATCATGAGGTTGCGCCCGGGCTTGAACTGGAACTTCACCGTCATGGAGTTGGATTCAGTGCTGCTCGAGCTGTTCAAGAACGACCCCAACCATCCAGAGTGGTTTATGTTGCCGCGGGGGGTCGTCCCTTTGTGCAACAACTCGGCGCTCGACCGCATCCGCGCCATGATGCCACTGTGCGACTCCCACGGGATCGTCCCGACCTGGCAGGGGCCCCCCGACGAGGTCGTGCAGCAATTCTTTGATGACTTAGAAGAAGTGTCGATCCGCGCCGACGAGCAGAAGAGGCTCACCCGCGACACCACCGACCAGGAGATGGCGCGGATTGCCACCAGGGTGGAGGAGGCGGCAGCAGCCGCTGCCGTTGGAGCCTTCGGGTTTACCGTGGAGGAGGCGGACGCGGCGAAGGTGGCAAGCCTTGCCGAGCGAGGGGAGGTCGTCGGCAAGGACGAGCTTGTCGAGCCCGAGGCTGGGTCGAGTGGACTCCGCCGAGGGCGCTTTCTTCCCCACCGCCAAGCGACTTGCCGCTGGGCTGAGCCCCTGCTCCGCCGAAGAGGCGCCTCCGCAAGGCCGGAGACGAGTCGGGGCGACAGACTGGCCCACAGCAGCAGCACCGCGCGACACGCTCCACCGGCAAGCGAGGTTGCCGCGGGAGCGCCCCACACCGCTGCGACAACTGGGGCAGGATCTTCTCAGGCCACCGCCGACGCCTCCGCCAAGCGGCCAAGAGATCCCACGCCTCCACCTCGTCGCACCGGAGGTGAGGTGGAGTTTGACTTCTCCGCGCTCAGCTCCGAGGAGGAAGGCGAAGAGTAAGCTTCTCGAGATTGTGCTTGTATTTCTTCAATTTTTATTGCTTCATCTTGAATCTGATTTGCTTTGTTCTGGACTCTTTCCTTTTCAGGACGCTGGCCCAGAGAGCGGCGAAGAGGGCCAAGATCCCGACGGTCGTCGTTGAGGACGATTCTCCCGTGGCGGCTGTGGGACGCGTCTGAGACCGCCTTTGCCGGACCCGCAACCCTTCCTCGTGAGCAGCCCCCAGCAAAGCCCCTGAGTAAGTGTGCAGTTTTCTTCTTACTATTGGGCGTGTAGGGGTGCCCTTCGTTGATTTACGATTGTTTGCTTGTGTAGGAGCAGAGCAGCCTCATCGGGGAGGGCTCGGAAGCCGCCTCCGAGATCCTGCCCGCTGCCACTACTCCGCCAAGGGAGAACTCCCCGGCGAGGGAGCGCCCTCCGACAAGGGAGGCCACCCCGGCAAGGGAGGCCACTCCGGCAAGGGAGGCTACCCCGACAGGGGACGGCCCCAGTGACCCTCCAGTGGTCGAGGTCACGGCTGCGGATCCCGTTGCAGGTAACTCCCTTACGCGGGAATTTCCCTTGGGCTTGCTTTCTTTTGTTTCTTTTTTTTTGAACACCTGCTTGACTGCTCTTTCTTCGTCTGACGCAGAGCCGATGGAGGTCAAGGCCGCCGGCGAGGAGGAAACGCGCGGCAACACCGACAAGGCCGCCGTCGAGGAAGAAGAGGTCGTCGTGGTCGTCGTCGTGGAAGAAGAGGCCGTCGCCGACGAGCCTGTTGGCGAGGAGGCCACCGAGGCTGCCAACGCAGAGGCCGGCGAGGGGTCGGGCGATCGCACTGACGGCCCTGAGGCTGCAGGAGCGGCAAGCGCTACACCGACAGCCGACTTCCCCACGCCGTTACAAGGCCAGCTCCAAGGAGCCCCCAGCCCGGTGCCTACCAAGGCCGGGCGAAGGCGTCTTCATCAAGCTCCCCTGGGAGCCAAGCTCCAGGGCGCCGGTCGAGGGAGAAACCTTCGACGGCGAGCTACTCGCCTCCGCTGGGCTGACGCTGGTGGACGCGCCAAGCAGCAGCAGCGGCGAGTCCGAGGAGGAGCAGCTGCTGAAGAAGCTGTTGTCGCTCTACCACGCCCGGCAGGCCAAGTTAGAGACCCGGGAAGCACTTGTCGCGAGGGCAGGAGCGGACATGGAGAAGCGCTACCAAGAGCTCGGAGCGCCAACCAAGAAACCCTCCGCGACGAAAGGTAAGCTGGGGCAACTTTGCAGAAGAGCGCACGGCCTTCATCCTTGAGAAGGCCGCAATGAGGAGGAGCAGCGGCTGGCTGCCGAGAAGCTCGCCGCCAGAAAGCGAAATGGCGCAGCGGAAGGTCAACCTGGACAGCCACGAAGAAGACCTTGCCGCGCGCCGAGGAGTCGCTTGGCGGGGCGCTTCAGGAAGCAAAGGACGCTGCCGCTGCCGCCGAGGCCGCCAAGGAAGAGCTGAAGGCGATGGTGGCACAGCTGGAGGCCACCCTCAAGAAGAGCGGCGAAGAGCTTGCCGTGCTCAAGCGTGAGCGCGAGAAGGACGCCTACACCCTTGGTGAGCTGCAGAGCCGTCTCGCTGATAGGGCCAAGGAGCTCGACGCCGCCAAGGATTCCAAGGCGGATCTTGAGCTGAAGCTGACCACTCTGACGCAGACGTTGGATGGCGCCAGAGAGTGGGAGGTGGGCTTGTTGGAGGCGATCAAGGCCAAGGAGGAGCTGCTAGCGAATGCTGCCGCCACCCAGAACACCTTGAGGGAGAGCGTGGAGCATTGGACTGAAGGTCTCGTGGACACTGCCGCCGACATCCACAACGAGCTGATGGAGCTGGGGATGGCGGACCTTGCATACTCCTCCGACGAGCATCTCCAACCCAGCGCCAAGCTCAGCTTATTCTTCAAAGGCGTGGCGACGGGCCTCCAGCGACTCCGGGAGGAGGTCCCAAAGCAGCTGGCCGAGGAATCACGCCAGGTCTGTGCAGGAGCCCTCGAGAAGGTGTTGATCAAGGTGGCCTTCCGCAATCCGGGCCTCAACCTTAACGGCGTCCTCAGATCCCTGCCGCCCGACGCCAATGTGGAGGAGCTCAAAGCCCTTGTCGCACCCATTGTGGACAAGGTGAACAAGATCAAGCGGATTGAGGGCGACACTGAGACTAGGCCGCCAACTTTATCTTTCCCTTGTCGTTCTTGATCATGTTTAGAACACTTTGTTAGATCAGCGACAAGTTATTTTGTAATATACTCTATCTTAGGCGATCAATGCAATGTTATTTCCTCTCTTGGATTCCTTCTTTTGTATGTTTACGCTTACGCATTTGGGGGACTTGTCGGTGCGGGCACTTTTTCATGGCCCGGCTTGAAAGGAACGTCTGACATTTCTTTGGCAATGCCGCCTCCGACAAGCAACCTTGTAGCGACTAGCTGCAGCTCACTTAAGTTGTTGAGCGGACTCGAAACAAAGTAAGGGCGCGACTAGCCGGGCGAGTTGGTTCCTCTGCGCATGTGTTCTCCATACAAAGTACTATCGTTCGAGGAAGATAACTTAAAAATTTAAAAATTGATTGCTCAAACTTTGGCAACTTAGCTTTTCTGTCTCTTGCTTCCCGATGAGGTGAAGCTTCCTCGAGCGGTGTCTGGTCCATAGTATTATCTCCTCCTCCCCCCCTGGTTAACTTGTGCGCGAGGGGGCCTTCCTTTCTTTGAGAAAAGAAAAATAAGAGGAAATAATCGTTATGGAGCCCAGCGGCTCGATTCTGCTTACCGGGTGTGGTTATTGCACAAAGTGTTAGCCAAAACATGCAATAAAATAATGAAAGCATGAATTTGACAAGCTGTGCACAACACATGAGCTTTACTGATGCACAGGGTCTGCGCCCGGCTTTGTACAAAGGATTACATGCAACCGCGGCAAGACTTGTACAAAAGGTGGTTGCCGGAACGGGTTCCGACAACCGCGCCCTATGGGTAAAACTTACGAAGATGCTCAATGTTCCAGGAGTTGCTCACCGGAATGCCATCTTCGGTCTCAAGGCGGACAGCGCCAGCCTAGTGACTCGTTTCACCCGATAAGGGCCTTCCCACTTCAAGGCCAACTTGTTTGAATTCTTGGCGGACTAAACGCGGCGAAGAACAAGGTCGCCTTCCTCGAGACTTCGGCACTAACTCTGCGGCTATGGTAGCGACGCAAAGCTTCTTTGGTAGCGGCTCGCTGTAACTGAAGACGATCCTCCTCAAGGAGCGTCATCTTGTCGCAGCTGCTCTTGCTCAAGCTCATCATAAGCGAGCACTCGAGGCGATCCGTATCTGAAGTTCCGTGGGGAGAACACCTCTGCTCCATAGACTAGAGCAAAGGGGTGTCCGGCGGTGGCTTGATTTGGCGTCGTCTGATCGACCAAAGAACCACCGGCAGCTCCTCGATCCAGCTTTCTTCCGCACTTGTGCAGCCTGTCGAAAGTTCGGGTCTTGAGCCGCGCACTTCAAGATTTGCCCTCTCGCTTGACCGTTGCTTCTCGGGTGAGCAATGAAGCAAAAGCAGACCTTGGCGCCAAGGTCTTGGACGTCTTGCATGAAGGTGCGACTCGTGAATTGTGTGCCGTTGTCGGTGATGATCCTGTTAGGGATTCGAAACGGCAAACAATCGACCGAAGAACTTGATCACCGACCGTGCGTCACCTTCCTCATCGCTTCCACTTCCGGCCACTTTGTGAACTTGTCGATGGCGACGACAAGTACTCAAAGCCCCGACAGCCGGGGAAGGGGCCGAGGATGTCGAGCCCCTGCACCGAAAATGGCCGTGGATAAAGGGATCGTCTGGAGAGCTTGAGCCGGCTGGTGTATCTGCTTGGAATGGAACCGCACGCTTCACACTTGGTTACTTGTGCAGTTGCATCCTCGGAGGCTGTCGGCCAGAAGAAACCTTGCCGGAAAGCTTTGTAGGCAAGTGCTCTTGCGCCAATGTGGTGACCACATATGCCTCCGTGTATCTCGCCAACAGCTTCATCCCATCTTCCACAGGAATACACTTCAATTTCACACCGTTGAGTCTTCTTCGCAGTATCTTTGTCGACAAACTGGTACATACTTGATCGCCGGGCTACTCTTTCCGCTTCTTCTTGCTCTTCGGGAAGTTCTCTGTGCGAAGGAAATGGACAATCTGCTGCGCCCATGCCGGAGCTCGTGGCTCGACAACAAGGACTAAAGGCACATCTCGCTGCTGCGGAACATCAGCTTCCACGGCAAGGACTGCGGCCCTGCCGGAGCTTGATGCTCCCGACAAGCTTGCCGGAGCAAGACTTGTCGGGAGCGTCCGCTTCAACGAAACAAACCACGGGTGCATCGGAGCAGACTGCTCCTCAAAGACTGCTGGTGTTGATCTTGGGGACCTTTGCAACGACGGCTTCGGGAAGCTCTTCGTAAAGTAGTCACCAGAGGCCAACTTCCTCTTCTTGCTTTGTCCGATTGATGGTGTTACAGATCGAGTCGCCTTGAGTACGAAACTCCACGGTTCCATTGTGTAACTTAAAGCATGGCGCACTTTGACAGGCCGTCAGCAATATCATTCTGAGCTCTTGGAACATGTTCCATTTGCAGGCCGTCAAAGTGCTCTTCCAGCTTCCTCACTTCATCCACGTAGGCTTCCATCAACGTACTTTGGTAATCTTTGTTCACTTGTCGGACGACAAGCTGCGAGTCACCCCTGACAATAAGCTTTTTGATCCCAAGGTCTATCATGCGATCCTCGAGACCGGCAAGCAAACCTTCATACTCTGCAGTATTGTTTGTCGCTTGTTCCTTGGGAAAGTGTATCCGGACTACATACTTGAGGTGCTCTCGGTGGAGTGCGATAAGCAAAGACGCCGCACCGGGCGCCTTTGCAGCGAGAAGGCACCATCAAAGTACATCAGCCACTCTTTGCTTGCTTCCTTGACGGGATGCTCGCCTCCGGAACCTCTTCATCCGGCGTTGGCATCCATTACGCTATGAATTACGCCAATGCTCGCTTTTGATAGTTGATGTGCTTTCAAACTTAAGACCAAAGCTTGACAGTTCCAAAGTGCCCACTCGACAATCCTGCCTGTTGCTTACGGATTCTCGCAGATCCTCTTCAGCCGGAAAGCGAGTGACAACTGTGATCTCATGTCCTTGGAAGTAATGGCGCAGCTTTCTCGAGGCCATGAGGAGGCCGAAAAGCAATTTCTGCACACCAGAGTACCTCGACCTAGCCCCCTGCAGGAGGGAACTGACAAAGTAGACTGAGCGCTGCACCATCCTTTTCTGCATTTGTTCTTGTGTCGGCGCGGATTCGTCCTTGTCGGGACCAGAGCTTGTCGTGAAGCCCCCGCTTGTCATTGGATGTGCTTGCCGTGGTTGCTGGCTCGTCATCCGCCTCCCTCTCCGCTACTAACGCAGCACTAACCACTTGATTGGTCGCCGCTATATATAGCAGCAACTTTTCTTGTGGCTTAGGTGCGACAAGTGTTGGAGTGGAGGACAGGTATCTCTTCAAGTCCTGCCGCAGCCTCCGCTTCGAGTCCATTTCTTGGACCTGCCTTTTTCAAAATCTTGAAAAATGGCGAGGCGTTCATGAACCTAGAAATAAACCGCCGAGAGCAGCCACGCGAACCGCAAGTCTTCGTACATCCTTGACGCGCTTCGGTGCTTCAATCTGCTCAATGGCCTTGATCTTGTCGGGTTAGCTTCAATCCCTCGTTGAGACACGAAGAACCCGAGAAGCTTGCGGAAGGGACTCCAAACACGCACTTCTCGGGGTTGAGCTTCAGGTTGATCTTGCGCAGATTTGCAAAGGTCTCGTCCAAATCTTGAACCAGAGTTGCTTTATCCTTGCTTTTGACCACTATGTCATCCATGTAGGCTTCTACATTTCTGTGCATTTGTGGCTCAAAAGCGTCATGGACTACCCTTGCAAATGTTGAACCAGCATTCTTCAAACCGAAAGGCATCCGAATGAAACAGTATGTGCCACATGGTGTGATGAATGCGGTCTTCTCCTCATCTTCTTCAGCCATGAAGATCCGATGGTATCTCGAGTATGCATCAAGAACGAAAGCAAATCACACCCACCGTGGAGTCAACAATCTGGTCAATGCGCGGCAAGGGAAATGGATCTTTGGGACAAGCTTTATTAACATCCGTGAAGTCAATACAAAGTCTCCATTTCCCATTTGCTTTGGCGACGACTCTGGATTGGCCAACCACGAGGATGGAGCACTCCTCGACAAGGCTTACGCTTCAGCTTTCTTGATCTCTTCGGCTATGAATTCTTGGCGCTCCACTGCTTGCTTCCTGACTTTTTGCTTGACGGTCCGCGCATGAGGACAAACGGCCAGGCGGTGCTCAATCACTTCCCTGGAACACCGGGGATGTCAGACGGTTGCCATGCAAACACGTCGACATTCGCCCGGAGGAAAGCAACGAGCGCGCCTTCCTATTTATGGTCGAGAGAGGCACTGATGGTAAAGGTACCACCAGTGCCGTCCTCCTTGCCGGGCACCTTCTTGGTCTTTGGCGGAGCCACCATCTTCTTGAACTTGCCGGTGGAGCTCGATGGTGCGTCCTCGACGGTAGCGCAGCACTCCGAAGAGGTGCGCTTGCCGGAGTGATCATCAGAGCCCTTGCCGGACTTGGACTTGGTCTTCTTCCCCGGAGCTTCAGCGGCAAGTGTCCGGCAATCTGTCATGGCTGCTGCATCCCGGTAGATCTTGTCGGCACAGATAAGGGCATCCTTCTTGTCGCCGTGATGAGCGGAGATGACGCTTATCGGGCCCGGCATCTTGAGTAGGTTGTAGGCGTAGTGAGAGGCTGCCATGAACTTGGCGAGTCTTTGACGGGCCAAGTATCCCATTGTAAGGCAATGGGAAATCGGCGACGTCGAATGTGACCCTCTCAGTCCTAAAGTTCAGCTCGCTGCCAAATGTTACCGGCAACGTAATCTTCCCCTTCGGCTTGCTCCTTCCCGGATTGATTCCTTGGAAAGTACCGGTCTCTTCGAGCTCGCTGTCAGGGATTTGGAGCTTCTGGAGCACCGCGGAGGAGATCAGATTCAAGCCGGCCCCGCCGTCAACTAACATTTTTGTGACCTTGAGGTTGCGGACGGTTGGTGAGACCAACATCGACAAGCACCCGACCGCAGTTATGCGATCGTGGTGGTCCTCAATATCAAAAATGATAGGCGTCTTTGGACCACTTCAGAGGCTTGCGTGACTTCCACGGATGGTTCCGCTGCATTGACCTCCCGCATCCATTGCTTGAGTTGGCGGTGGGAGGTATGCAGGAAGCACCTCCGCCAACGCAGAGGACCTCTATGGCTTTCTGAAACTCCTGCTCATCAGCGCTGCGTCTTCCATGTCTTCGTCGTCGTCGTCATCTTCATCCTTGTCATGACGCGGGAGGTCGATCTCCTTGTCCTTTGCTTGGCCTTGCGGCGTCCTCCCGGCCGGGCGTTTCTTGCTTGCTCCCCGGCACCTTCCTCGGCCTTCTCCTTATCACGCCGCTTTCGTACTCAGCTCTGCTGTTCGACAAGCTGCTCGACCTTCTTGCAGCTCACGGAGGTCGTGGCCCTTGGTGCGGTGGATCTTGCAAGATCGCTTGCGGAGCTGTCACTGCTTGTCGGCCGCCACCGACCGGTAGTGGTTGGCATCAGCGGCAACCTCCTTGCCGGAGCCACCAGCCTTAGCGTTCTTGTCGCCACCTCCATTGCCGGACTTTCATTGCTAGCACTTCTCTCGGCTTTCTTCTTCCTGTCGCCTTCGCCGCGGCCCTTCTTTGCCGGGCGGTGTCCTCATTGTCGATCCTCGCTTACGCATTCTCTCCTGGAGTCTCCTCCCTTCCTCAGCGTGTGCACACTTGTCGGCCAAGGCGTACAGCTCACTGACGTCCTTGACTTTGCACATCGCCATCTCCTCCCTCATCCTGCGGTTCCGCACATTCTGATGAAATGCGTTGATCACGGCGGCAGGGTGGACGTCTGGGATGTTGTAGTGTACACGGCTGAACCTCTGAATGAACTTGCGCAGGGACTCTCCTTCCTTATGGGCGAGCAAGTGAAGGTCACTCTCTTGGCCATGAGGTTTGTGGCCACCTGTGAAGGCGCCAACAAACTGATGGCACAGATCTGCCCAAGAGGATATGGAGCTGTCCGGCAAGTGCATGAGCCAAGATCTCGACGTTGGGCTTGAGCACGGCGGGAAGTAGTTGGCGAGGATCTTGTCGTCCGTCCCCCGCAGCCTGTACCGCGATGGTGTAGATGCTGAGGAACTCCGACGGATGCGTCCGGCCATCATACTTCTCCGCACGTCTGGTTTGAAGTTTTTCCGGCTGGGCACATCTGGACTTGCCGCAGCTCACGAGAGTGAACGCGGGGCAACCTACGCGTCTGACACGTAAGTCGCCTGCTCCTCCGGGCGTGCATGTCAACAGAAAGCCCAGCGCGCTTGTCGGATCGACGTCGCGCTTCTCTTCGGCGCTTCGATGCGAGTTCGAAAGCGTCCTCTTGTTGTCGCTCATGAAGAACTTGGCGCTGATCGCGGGCGAAGCTCGCGGATCCGACGACGCAGCGGAGTCGCTGCCGAGGTGGATCCGGTGAGTCGGCGATCTTGGCCTTCTTGGCGGAGAGTGCACGGTGGTTGCACCTCCGACGATCTCGTCGCCACCGGCTCGTGCCTTGTTGTCTCGCCGCGGCAATGATGGCGTTGGTTGCCGCGGGCGTCGCCCGTTGGCAAAGCCGATGAGGCTCGGATAGTGGCCCTCCACTCGTCGACCTTGTCGGCCCGTTGGAGGGTAGTCGAGGAGCAACTGAGCTCGCGGAGCTTCTGCTGGAGTAGTGGGCGGCATTGGAGAAGCGGTGCGAGGAGCGGGACACGCCGGACTTCTAACTACGTTAGAAGGAGCAACACCCGTCCAGGCGACCGTATCTCACTCGTGCCAGTATGTTGGCGCGCATGCTGGTCTTGAGGGTCTCGATCCAACGAACGTATGGCGTTGTGAACGCCATGACGTTGTTGGTCCCGCGTCTCCTGAGATGGGCGCGGGGGATGCACGGACGCCGAGGTTTGCGGGGCCTTGTCCTTGGACTTGGCGACGTCGCGAGCACCTTCGTCGGCCTTTGTTCCTCCGCCATTGTCGCCCCTCCACCCGCTTGCTGCGGTGAGGGTGGGTATAACGCGGACGGCTCTGCTGCCGCCAAGCCTTCTTCTTTGGTGGCATGTTGAGGAAGATGTTGATGACACCGCTTTCGTGGACGCCGGATCAGATTCACATGGCCTCGACGCCTTTACCCGGGCGCGCCAAAGATGTCGGGGAGGCTGATCGCACCCACGGACACCTATGGGGCCGGGCGGACCAGGCCCTTGTGGTTCGGAGGGGGCGGAGATCGCACGAAGAGCGGATCGAGGCGTGGCACACGAGCAGTTTACCCAGCTTCGAGCTCTCCGAGAGATAAAACTCCTACTGCTGCTTGTTTGATATATTGTGTTCTTGCTAGGGAGCAATGCAAGCTACCAAACCTAGCGTGAGTGTCTCTGGTCTCGAGTGAGTCGAATCAACCGAACTAGCCGACCCCCCCTCCACGTTGTGCATGGGCCTCCTTTTATATGCTCAAGGGGTCTCCGACAGGTGGCAACATAGATAAGGGTACAAATGTAAAAACGGGAGTTGGTACACCTACTCGAACAGTGTACAGTGCAAAATACCTAACTCTGACGGCAAGGGACAAAAGCAATAAATGCCCGTCAGTCGCCCCAAACAAAGGCAACAGAGACCGTCAGTGCGCTTCGCCGCCACGATGGCAAGCTTGTCGCCGCTTATCGCTGCTCTCCGCTGGCTGCCTGACCCGCCGACACGCCGCGCATGGAACGGTCCCATGGCGACACGTCGCTGGATGAGCTGGAGCGGAGACGGAGAGAAGTTGCATGCATGACAGCGCCTTGCCGCGCCGAATCCTTGTCGCGCCCGGAGGCTTGTCGGCGCTCCGAGCCTTCCCCAAGCTCCTCTTGCCGGGGCCTTGTCTTCCGTATGCAGGTGGCCTTCCCGACAAGCTCCTCTTGTCGGGGCCTTGTCTTCTCAATCAAATACTTTGTTCTTGAATGGCTCCAAAGGAGCCACGGAGGATATTGGCGGTGACGAGGCAAACCTTGCCGCGGGGTGCTGCAACTGTCCGTGCACGAGTACGGGATACTAGGGTACCCCTACTCTAGTACACCGACAGCGGGCGGCGGCCACGAGCTCCGCGCGGGCGCGAGTGAGGGTGCAGAGGAGAGGGCGGGAGAGCCAGAGAGCGAGGGGAAAGTGAGGGGAGGTGTCGGGTGTCTCCGTGGCGTGAGGGGGAGGCAGGAGGTGTCAAGCAGGAGGTGGCCGCGTTGGCAAGGCTGCCACGCACTGCTTCTCCTTCCGCGAAGGTTGAAGAAGCAGCAGTACTGGCCGGCTGGAGCCAGCCAACTGGGCCGCCAGTGGCTCGCCAGTGGGCTGCCGGTAAGTGGCCCAGGTGAGTCCTTCTCTCTCTCTTTCTAATTCTGTTACTGTTTTCTATTTATTTTGATCTGTTTTGAATTAGTAAAAATAATAACTCATTTTGTAAAATCCTGACAAAAATTGTGGGCACTATTTGAATTATCTCCAACAGCCCCCAATTGTTTTCAGAAGTATTGAAGCATTTAAATATTTATAGGCATTAAACGCTCCAATTCAAATACAATATGATTTAACTCAAGAATCCATAAATGTCCAAGAATATGCTCATCATTTTTGGCAGAGGTTTTCACCTTTATCATAAATCATGAACATTTTCAAAGACATTTCGGGTTCTTTGAAAAAGATTTTATTTGAACCTATTTGAATTCTTTATGGTGCTAGGGTTTGATCAATCCCCATTTCAACTTTATAAAAATTTAAACATGATGCAACACACAAGTGCTAGCCTAGTGCAAGGTAAAGCTAGGGATGTGACAGAGGGGGAGAACGTTGTATTCATATCCAAAAAGAGAGAAGAAGCCATCTAGCTAATAACTATGGACCCGAAGGTCTGAGGTAAACTACTCACACTTCATCGGAGAGGCTATGGTGTTGATGTAGAAGCCCTCCGTGATGGATGCCCCCCTCGTGAGCTAGGAACAAGCCCCAAGATGGGATCTCGTGGGTATGAGAAGGTTACGGCGATGGAATTATGTTTTGGCTCAGATGTCGATCGTTTGGGGTGCGTGAGGTATATATAGGAGGAAGAAGTACGTCGGTGGAGCAACAGGGGGCTCACGAGGGTGGAGGGCGCGCCCTGGGGGGTGGGCGCGCCCCCCTACCTCGTGGCCTCCTGGAAGCTTCTCTTACATAGGGTCCAAGTCTCCTGGAGCATGTTCGTTCCAAAAATCACGCTCCCGAAGGTTTCATTCCGTTTGGACTCCGTTTGGTATTCTTTTTCTGCGAAACTCTGAAATAGGCAAAAACAACAATTCTGGGCTGGGCCTCCGGTTAATAGGTTAGTCCCAAAAATAATATAAAAGTGGATAATAAAGCCCAATATTGTCCTAAACAGTAGATAATATAGCATGGAGCAATCAAAAATTATAAATACGTTGGAGATGTATCACGTCTTAGGGGCTCTTACTGGACCTCGGGCCGCACACCTCCTGGCCTTGACCACGGCACGCGACCTGGCATACCAGCGACGGTTGTAGCCGCCTGGGGACCGGGACTGTCGTGTGAGCAACAAGCCGTCGCAGGGAAAGAAAGGGGGGACCGAGCCATAACGGGACACGCATTCGCTAAGTTTTCATAACAAGGAAGATAAGTACAAAAGACATTGCAAATCCTTACATGCCCCCACGGGGCGATTCATGATTCTTCGCAGGAAACAAAAGCTGATACTAAGGGGAATCCTATCTACACCCTTCCGTGGCGGACGCCATCATCAACAGTGGGCCACGGAGGGCCGGCGCCAACCCCATCCAGATCAGCGGCGGCGGCGGCCGGATGCCGCGGCTCTGCTCCGAGCGCGCCGAGAGCTCGGGGCACGTAGCTGTCATCACTCGTCTCTGGAGTCTCGTAAAGCTCAGGAGAGCTGCTGGACTCCCAAGGGCTGCTCTTCTTTGGAGTAGCAGCGGCGGAAGCTGCGTCGATTTGGCGCTCCTCTCCGGAGCAGCACTCCAGACGGCGGCCCTCGGCGTCGAAGACCTTGAAGAAGAGTGTGGAAGTGCTGTCGTACTCGAAGTGGACCGCGAGGGCAGCCCTCGCACGGCAGACCCGTGCGATCTCCCCCCAGCCGCGTGTCATGAAGATCTTGCCGGTGGGAACCTCTTCGATCTCCGCTCTGGTCGCCAGAGCGCTGCAGTCGGTGTGCTGCAACCAGAGCTCGAGAGGCCCCCTCGGCGGCATCACGTCGGAGAAGAACCGCGGGAAGTGGATCCAGGAGCTTGGAGGCATCGGCGCCCGCAGCACCAACTCGTGCGAGGAGTTCGCGGCGTGGATCCTGTGGGGCGGCAAGACGCGTCGCCGCTGGCCGGGCGTAATTTTGACACGGCGGGCGGCGCAGCTCTTCACTCCGTCCTCCCGAGCCCTCAGCTCGGGCGTACAAGGGTAGCGGGTACCCCGGAGGAGGCCGCTCGCACCAGGGCCTCGACACCACCTGCATTGCCGCTTCATCACGGCGATGGATCAACCTCTTCTTTGGCGGAAGTGGCCCCGGATCATCACGGGGAGCCTTTCCTTTCTCTTCGGCAGAAAACCTTCTGATAGGCGCCATTGTTGTCAGCAGTGGAGCGGGGAGGAAGAAGCAAGCAAGCGAGGAAGAGATGGGCGACGGGGGCTCCGCCCCCCTCCCCATTTATAGCAAGAGAAGGCCAACCGGCGTCTCCCACGATCGCAGGTAATGATGGTTTTGCTTGCATGTCGCAGGGACTTGTCAAGTCGTGCAGTTGCCGAGGCAGCATGGGGAAGCGGAGACGCCCACGTATCAACCGCCACGCGTCAACCGAGGCCGCAGGCTTCCGGGTTCAAGGTGCTCGAACTTGACCCTTTGGCTTCGCCCATGGCCAAGCCCGAGCGCACCTTGGGCACGGGGGCTACTGTCGGCGTTCTAGGAATGGGGGTCCCCAGACTTGCCTGCCTGCGACCCACAGCGTGGCTAAGCTAGCAGGCCGTACGGCCCATCTTCATCAACAAGGCATCCAAGACCCTCGCGAGGGTCCAAGCCTCGCGAGGCGGATGCCGCAAGACCTCCTCTGGAGTGGCCTAGCCAGGCAGGCTCACGAGGAGCGGAGATATCAAGGCGGGGCAAACCTCACGAGGCTCTCGTGACGTGAGCCATGACGAACGACATCGGTGAGCGCCGCAAGACATCCTTATTTCCTCTTTGGTGCTAAGGAGGCTAGCACAGGCGAAGAGTACCGAGGCATCAGGCAAAGGTTGCTATATTGGTGCAACGAGACTAAGACCAGGAGGACGGCAAGGCGGAGGTCATCGTGGAGCCCAAGACGGCGTCACCACCAGAGCTTTTCGCAGGCGAAGACCGCTTTTTTCAAGATAGCTTGTACTAGATGTCCCCCTTCAAATTTGCCCGCTGTTGTTGGCTCCCTTCCCGCTCGATATTTGGGAAGAGGACCAGGGCCTATATAAGTAGAGCTAGCCACCATAGTAGAGGCATTTTATATCATCTTAGCTTGATCCAACCCGATCGAGAGCCTACCCTAGCCACAAGAACACCTCAACCTCAGGAGGCTGTTCTTCCCTTGTACTGTTCATCATCAGCCCTAGAGGCAATCCACCGCCACCACACTGGAGTAAGGTATTACACCACAACGGTGGCCCGAACCAGTATAAATCTCGTGTCTTTCTGTGTTGCGAGTTTGTTGAGTTAGTCTGCGAGATCTTAGCGAGCTACGGTGTAGATCGGTAGGAGGGAAAGACTTCATGCGCACCCCAGTGTTCGAACCTTAAGGGTTTGTCGAAACCCCACATCCGACAGCACGCCTGGCAGGCTTGTGGGCCCGTGGCAGCTCCCACAACCCTAACTCCAACTCCATAAGTACCTATTCATCCAGAAAGAAATTAGAGAGAAGGAATCATCACGTTTTACGATATGGAGATGCCGCCACCTCCTGTTCTTCATCGGAAGGGCTGATTTGGAGCCCGTTCAGGGCTCCAGAGAGGGGGATTTGATGGCGTCGTCATCCTCAATCATCTTCCATCTCCAATTTCATGATGATAACCACCGGGAGTGAGTAATTCCTTTGTAGGATCGCTGGACGGTGATGGTTTGAATGGGATTTATCGTTTAATCGAGTCAGTTTTGTTAGGGCTTGATCCCTAGTATCGGCTATGTTCTGAGATTGGTGTTGCCATGACTTTGCTATGCTTAACGCTTGTCACTAGGGCCCGAGTGCCATGATTTCAGATCTGAACCCTTTATGTTTTCATGAATATGTTTGTGTTCTTGATCCGATATTGCAAGTTGTATGCACCTATTATGTGTTATGATCCGCATACCCCAAGGTGATAATAATTGGGGTTCTTTCCGGTGATTACCATAATTTGAGGAGTTCATGTATTCACTATGTGTTAATGCTTTGTTCTAGTTCTCTATTAAAAGGAGGCCTTAATATCCCTTACATTTCCTTATGGACCCCACTACCACGGGAGGGTAGGAAAAAAGTTGTCATGCAAGTTCTTATTACAAGCACGTATGACTATATATGGAATACATGCCTAAATTACATTGATGAATTGGAGCTAGTTTTGTGTCGCCCTAGGTTATGACTACTACATGATGAATGTCATCCAACACAATTATCCATCGCTGATCTGATGCCTACGTCTTTTTCATATTGATCCTTGCTAAGTTACTTTCGTTGTTGCTACTGTTACAATCACTATAAAACTGCTACTCCTATTGTTACTGTTACTATTGCTGCTATTACATTACTATCAAACTATCATACTACTGTGCTACTGATCACTTTGCCGCAGATATTTAGTTCTCTAGGTGTGGTTGAATTGACAACTCAACTGCTAATACATGCAAATATTCTTTGGCTCCCCTTGTGTCAAATCAATAAATTTGGGTTGAATACTCTACCCTTGAAAATTGTTGCGATCCCCTCTACTTGTGGGTTATCAAGACCTTTTTCTGGCACCATTGTCGGGGAGCATAGATATATTTGCTGAGTCACTTGGGATTTATATCTGTTGATCACTATGAAGAATCTGAAAGATTATAGAACCAAGATCGTTCCCTCTAAGACGAGGGGAGGTAAGGAACTGCCATCTAGCTCTGCACTTGATTCACCTTCTGTTTTGAGTACGCCTGCAACACCACCACCTGCTATTAATTCTGATATGTAACAAGTAACAAATGTTGCTACTTCTGCTATGAATGATGTTTATGATGATGCTAGTACTCTGTTTAATGAAACTATGCCACTAGGTGAATTTCTCGATGAACAACTTGCTAAAGCTAAAGAATTTGAAAATGTTGAAACCGGTGAAATTTATGATTCACATATTAGGTCTAGCTCTCCTAGAACTGAAATGCCTAAGGTACCTAAGGGTTATGTTATGGATGGGGAGATAGCTAGAGAATTCCTTGCTTGTAATGATAGAGAAGATGTTAAGAAATTACTATGTAAGCTGAAAGAAAAATCTATGATGGAGAAAATGAAATATGATCCTAGTTTTATACATCTCCCATCTTTGTTACTAATAAGGACTAATTCTCTGTCGATCCTGAGTTCATTACTTTGGTTGAATCTGATCATTTTCATGGTTATGAAACTGAAACTGTTGTGGCACATATTACTAAACTAAAAGACATAGCCACCCTATGTGCTCATGAGGAAAAAATTCGCTACTACTATATTCTTAAGTTGTTTCCTTTCTTATTAAAGGGTGATGCTAAGAAATGTTCTAATACTCTTGCTCCTGGTTGTGTGTGTAGTCCCCAGGATATGATATATTACTTCTCTAAAAAATATTTTCATGCTCATAAGAAACAAATTGCCTTACAGGAAATATTTAACTTTGTGCAAATTGAAGAAGAGAATATCCCTCAAGCTTTGGGGAGGCTTCTCCAGTTACTTAATGCTTTGCGTAATCATCCTCTTAAGAAAAATGAAATACTTGATATCTTTTATAATGGACTAACCGATGCTTCTAGGGACTACCTAGATAGTTGTGCTGGTTGTATTTTCAGGGAACGATGTGTTGAACAGGCTAAAGAACTATTGAATAATATATTGAGAAATGATAATGATTGGACACTTCCTGATACACCACCTAAGCCAACTCCAAAGAAGAGCGGAGCACAAAGTTGTGGGAGGTCGGTAGAAGAAGCATCCACGAGGGTCCGGATCAAAAAGCAGGAACGTACGATGCAGCCTTTGAGTGGAGCTGCGGGGAGGTCCATATATAGCGATGCAGACCCCGAGTCCATCAACAAAGAGATAGGTTTGTTCTTCCGCGTTTTGTCTATCCCAAGGGGTTCAGTTAGTGGTTGTGCTGAATAGTTGTTTTGTCATGTTTATTTAGCAAACTATAAAAGAGAAATGAAAAAGTGTGTGAGGTCTCTGTGACCTTCTTATTTTTTAACCTCATCATGTTTGAGCTAAATATGCATGAGATGCAGATTTGCAGTTTATTTATGCAGAAAGTACGTAATACTTAAATGTCTATGCATAAATAAATGGAGATGCTCGACATTCCAAGGTCACGATGTGATCTGACCTGTTTTCTTGTTGCGGAGGTAGTAGGCCCTGTTGTTGAGGACCTCATGAATGACGTAGGGGCCCTCCCATGGGGAGGACAACTTGTTCTTGCATGGTTTCTGCTTGAGGCGTAGGACGAGGTTGTTGACATTGAACACGCGTGCTCACATGCGCCGACCTTGGTATTGGCGTAGCTTCTGCTGGTAGATGCTGGTGCTCTCGAGTGCGAGGAGGTGTGCCTCTTCCTTTGTGGTGCCATCATATTTCCTGCTCTCTTCGGTGGCCTCCATGTTGTATGCTTGGACTCGTGGTGAATCGTACTCGGTGTCAAATGGGAGGACCGCCTCCGCTCCATATACCATGAAAAGGGTGTGTAGCCAATGGATTTGTTTGGCATTGTGTGTAAGCTCTAGGGGACGGAGAGGAGGTCCTCCACCCAGTTACCCTTCACTCGTATGAGCGGTGTGATGATCCGTGGCTTTAGAGCTTGCATGATCAATCCATTGGCCCATTTGACCTGTCCGCTTGACTGAGGATGGGCCACTAATGCGTAGTCTATGTGGATCCGTAATTTGTGGTAGAATGCTTTGAATACAACGGCAGTGAAGTTGGATTCTTTATCCGTAATAATGTTGTGGGGGACGTTGGAGTGGTGGATGAGGCCGGAGACGAACTTGAGTGCCATGTCGGCCTCGACATCGGTTACCGGTTTGTCCTCTATCCACTTGGTTAACTTGCGAATCACCACCAGCAGGAACTTGTGTGCCCCTGGTGAAGAGAGCTTCCCGACCATGTCCATCCCCCATACCGCGAATGGCCATGTCAATGGGATGGTTTTCAATGTTGTTGCTGGCATGTGGGTCTTGTTGGCGAAGCACTGGCAACCATCCCAGTTCCGGACTATCTCCTCGGCGTCACGCATCGCGTGGGGCCGAAAGAAACCGGGGTAGAAGGCCTTCACTACAATTGTTCTAGGGGTTGCGTGATCCCCGCAAGCCCCCACGTGTATTTCCTGTAGCAGTTGTTTGCCCTCCTCTTAAGTGATGCAACGCTAAAAAAACTCCCACTTGGCAGCGCTTGTAGAGCTCGTCGTTGATGATTGTGTAAGCTTTGGAGCGTCAGATGAAACAGCGGGACTCTGTTTTGTCTTGCAGGAGCTCGCCTTTAGTCATGTAGGTTAGTATTTGTTGGGGTCCAGTCTTGGGTGAGGACTGCCAATACGGCCTCTTCCTGTGTGGCTCCGGATGGAGAGCTACCATTCAGGGCTGCAGCATCGAGTGCAGTGGAGCTCGATGCGACCTCTTCGTGGTCTTGAATCTTGATGGAGGGCTTGTGCAGTATTGCCATAAAGGTCTAATCTCGCACGGGCTCTCTTGATGACCCGACGCATGCCAAGTTGTCAGCTGCAATGTTGTTGCCTCGTTTTACATGATGTAGTACTAGCACGTCAAACTTGCCTTTGAGTCCCGAACAGCAACACAATAGGCCGCCATTTTCGTTTCCTTCGTGTTGAATATTTTCATGACCTGTTGGACCATGAGTGAGGGAGTCCCGGATTAGGGGGTGTCCGGATAGCCGAACTATAACCTTTGGCCGGACTCCTGGACTATGAAGATAAAAGATTGAAGACTCCGTCCCGTGTCCGGATGGGACTTTCCTTGGCGTGGAAGGCAAGCTTGGCGATACGGATATGTAAATCTCCTACCATTGTAACCGCCTCTGTGTAACCCTAGCCCTCTTTGGTGTCTATATAAACCGGAGGGTTTTAGTCCGTAGGACGAACAATAATCATACCATAGGCTAGCTTCTAGGGTTTAGCCTCTCTGATCTCGTGGTAGATCTACTCTTGTACTACCCATATCATCAATATTAATCAAGCAGGAGTAGGGTTTTACCTCCATCGAGAGGGCCCGAACTTGGGTAAAAACATCGTGTCCCCTGTCTCCTGTTACCATCCGCCTAGACGCACAGTTCGGGATCCCCTACCCGAGATCCGCCGGTTTTGACACCGACATTGGTGCTTTCATTGGGAGTTCCGCTCTGATGTCGTCATCAGGAAGGATGCCTCATCCCGTCTTTAAAGATGGCGCTGTTGCTAAAGGAGCTTTGGCTATCGGCCAAACTCTCCGGCTAGGCGGTTTTCTTATGACCGCCTGTTTGGCCGCCGCGCCGACGATGACTTCTCGGGTCATCAAAAGCAATCTTCACGTCAACTCAGAACTCGCCGAGCAGTTAGATCCGATGGAGCTCTATTCCTAAAACGAGCTCTTGGATCGCATCGCCGCCCTGGGAGTCGCTACAGACTATGATCAGATTCGGCTTAAACCCGATCCGAGGGAGATTAACTCTCCCCAGGCCACCCATCACGTTGAAGTGGTGGAGGAACAATGCGGCAAACCTTCATCTATCTTAAGGACTAGTTACATCCGAATTCCCGATCCCTCCAAGCCGGATACTCGCGGGGGGGGAGGACGTCACTCAAGACCTGAACCTAAAGTCAGGCAGCGGGCTAGATTCATTGGAAAATATCCAAGAACCCAAGCTTCCGAGTTCGGAAACGCCTTGGCCCCTGAGTCTTAAATTGGGCAAAGTTCCGGATTTAATTCCACCCGCCCACCCAAATATAAGCGATCTATCCCAAATTCGGCAAGAGCCCGCAGAAACAGTACATCATTACTGGGCCAGATTCCTCCTAATTATGAACAGGATAAAGGACTGCCGCGAGGAAGACGCAATTTCATTCTTCTGCAATAATTGCACGGAGAAGGGAATCCTCAACGCCATAAGTCGCCGTGAAATTACACGCTTTGCTGACTTGGCGTCCATAGTACGAAAGTATTGTGCAATGGAAAGCGCCTAGAAAACCGAAGTAAGATTTTGGGACAATCCGGCCCTGAATGCAACCCCAGTCCGAAATAAAAGGGCGCATTATCGCCAGTCACCCGGGTTAAATACCAAAAAGCAAAAACCCTCTACAGGGCATGGAACCGTACTGGAGGGATGGCTCAATGGACCCTGTAAAATTCATAGTACAGAGGGCGCCACACCAACTCATAGCCTTAGAGCATGTTGGATACTCCGGCAGGTGGCCAAAAGTGGCGAAGAGCTTCTAACCCCAGTACCCATAGAGCACCAGCCCAGGGATACCAGTACGGTATTAACAGTCTTCGAGACTTTCGCATCAAATAATATGCGAAAACGAACGCTCCACAGCCTTGCCGAAGTCTACCAAGTAACAACAATAAACCCATGGAGTGACACGGCTATTACCTTTAATGCCGTTGATGAACCTAAATTCGAACAGCCCGAGCACCAAGAAGCATTGGTCCTCGGTCCAATAGTGGACGGCTTCGCCTTACCAAGGTACTCACGGACGGTGGCAATGGATTGAACCTCATTTATGAGGAAACCCTTGAAAAATGGAAATAGACTGGAGCCGCATTGAGCAAAGCAGCACAACCTTTAGAGGAATAATACCCGGTCGGAAGCGTGCTTGACAGGGAAAAATCACACTTGGATGTGGTGTTCGCACTCCGGATAATTACAGTCCGAGGAGGTCACGCCCAAGTGGCCCCTGCTCAAAGAATGGTACCACGCTCTATTAGGGCGAGAGGCATTCACAATTTTTCAAGCTATACCCCATTACGGGTACATGAAGCTCAAAATGCTCGGGCCCAACGGAATCATCACTCTTGATAGTGACGGACATAGCACTCCGCTACCAAAATAAGATGACGCATTGGCCCTTGAGGCACTATCCAAAGCCCTAGCGGCCGAGGAACTGACTGCGCTGCGCTCCACGGTGAACAGGGATGATGTGATACTCGATAAAAGATCCAAGTCCACCTCCTTCAAACCAGCGGACGAAATAGTCAAATTCCAAGTCCATCAAACAGACCCTACAAAAACGGCCTCCATCGGGGCACAATTAAACCCCAATGTAGACGCCGCACTACGAGAATTCCTACGCGAAAATTGGGACATTTTTGCCTGGCAACCTTCAAACATGCCAGGAATCCCACGCCGGCTGGTCGAGCACAGCCTAAACATCCTAAAAGGATTCAAGCCAGTCAAACAGGCTCTTCGGCGTTTCTCCGAACCTAAGAGACAAGCCATGGGAGAGGAGCTAGCCAAACTATTGGAGGCCGGGTTCATCAGAGATATAAACATCCGGACTGGCTAGCAAACCTGGTGATGGTACCAAAGAAGGACAAATCCTGGCGCCTATGCGTCCGATTTCAAGGACCTCAACAAGGCTTGCCCAAAGGATCCTTCCTCCCCTCGCATCGATCAAATTATCGACGCTACCGCAGGACACGACTCATTGTGTTTCCTCGACGCATACTCCGGCTACCATCAAATTAAGATGGCAGAGCCTGACCAAGCTGCAATGGCATTTATCACCCCATACGGCCCATTCTGCTTCAACACAATGCCCTTCGGGCTCAAAAACGCCGGCGCAACATATCAGCGCATGATTCAGACATGTCTGGCAAACCAGATCGGCAAAACAGTGGAGGCATAGGTAGATGATGTGGTCATCAAAACCAAGCATGTCGAAACTCTAGTAGACGACTTGAGGCTCACATTCAACAATCTCCGAACATACGACATCAAGCTTAACCCGGGAAAATGCGTTTTTGGCGTACCAACCGGAAAGCTCTTGGGCTTCATTGTATCCGGTAGAGGAATTGAAGCAAACCCAGCCAGGATCCGAGCTCTGTCACAATTGGATATCCCAAAGGACCTCAAACAAATACAAAATTGATTGGATGTGTGGCGGCTCTAAGTCGCTTTATCTCCCGCTTGGGAGAAAAGGCATTACCCTTTATCGCCTCCTCCGCCAAGACCAACACTTCGAGTGGATGGACGCCACCACGGCCGGACTCGAAGAAATAAAAGCCATATTGGCAACAAACCCGGTCCTGGCAGCGCCCAACATGGGCGAACCAATGCTATTATACATCAGCAACTCATCAAGTTGTAAGCGCGGTGCTCGTTGTCGAACGAGAAACGGACAAACACAAGTTCCCCCTTCAAAAACCAGTTTACTACGTGTCCACTGTCCTCACTCCATGCAAGTCACGGTATCCGCATTATCAAAAGATAGCGTACGCGGTGTTTATGGCATCCCGGAAGCTGCGACATGATTTCAAGAGTGTTCGATAACAATGGCCTCCGAAGTACCTCTTAACGACATTATAAACAACCGTGACGCGACGGGCCGGATTGCCAAATGGGCCATTGAGCTCCTCCCGTTCGACATAACTTATAAGCCACAGCGAGCTATTAAGTCGCAAGTTTTGGCCGACTTCGTCGCCGAATGGATTGAAGCCGAACTCCCTAAAGAATACAGCGCATATTCCAACTGGATCATGCACTTCGACGGCTCCAAAATGTTGGCTGGTCTGGGGCTGGCGCTGCTCGACGTCCCCAAAAGGAGATACAGTTCAATACGTACTCCAGATAATGTATACGGACTCTAACAACGCAGCCGAATACGAGGCCCTTCTACATGGTCTCCGGATGGCAGTATCCATGGGCATTCAACGCCTAGAGGTGCGCGGGGATTCGAACCTCGAGATATCCCAAATAAATGGAGACTTTGATGCCAAGGATCCGAAAATGGCAGCTTATCGCAACGCCGTCCTAAAAATGTCAGCTCGGTTCGAAGGGCTCGAATTTCACCATATAGCCCGGGAAAACAATCAGGCAGCAGACGTCTTGGCACGCATTGGCGCAAAGCACGATGCCGTCCCCCCCCCCCCCAATATCTTCTTAGAGAGGCTCTTCAAGCCATCCGTATTATGGGAAGGGGAGTCCGGAAATAACAGCCCGGACCCAACCGCACTGCCCGACACCGAACATTCTGACACAACTGGAGGCTCTGCCAACGAAGTAACATCTTCAGCCCACGTAATAATGGCAGTCATTGCCCCGTGGATGGAACCATTCCTAGCCTACCTAACCAGGCAGGAACTTCCCGAGGACCGAAACGAGGCACGCTGCATAGTACGGCGATCTAAAGCCTATAAAGTCCATGAGGGAGAGCTTTATAAGGAAAGCACCACCGGAGTCCTTCAAAGGTGTATCTCCGAAGAAGAAGGGCAGAATCTTCTGGCTGAAATTCATGCCGGACTCGGCGGGCACCACGCTGCAGCTCGGGCCCTTGTAGGCAAGGCCTTCCGTACAGGATTTTATTGGCCGACGGCCCGGGCAGATGCTCAGGACTTAGTCCAACGATGCGTCGGTTGCCAGATCTTTGCTAATCAAAGCCACATGCCACCCACCGCCCTCCAAACTATACCCATCACCTGGCCCTTGGCAGTCCGGGGCTTGACATGATTGGACCCCTTAAAGGAGGAACCCACAAGCAAAAATACCTATTGGTCATGGTGGATAAATTCACCAAATGGATAGAGGCCAAGTTTGTTAAGACGGCGAATCCGGACCGGTGATAGACTTCATATCGTGGGTCGACACCGTTACATATTCCCCACAACATCATCACCGACAACGGCACGAACTTTACTACCGACGAGGTCAAACTACGTGCAAAACATGGGCATCAAGATCGACTATGCTTGATCTATCACCCTCAAACTAACGGTCAAGTCGGCGAGAAAATGGTCTAATCATGAGCGGCATCAAACCCAGTTAGTGCGGTCCCTCAAGGAATCTAACACGCACTGGGTAGAGGAGCTCGACTCCGTACTCTGGGGGCTGCGGACCACGCCGAATCGCACCACCGGATTCACACCATTCTTTATGGTATACGGCGGAGAGGCAGTTCTGCCCTGCAAAATAATTCATGACTCACCTCGCATGCGCATGTACGAAGAAAGAGAAGCCGAGCTCGATCGGCAGGACAGTTTGGACACCTTGAAGGAGGAGCGTGACGTGGCAAAAGCCTGTTCCGCATTCTATCAACAGCAGGCTCGAAGATATCAAAGCAGAGAAGTACGGGCCAAAACTTACAATGTTGGCGAGTTAGTTCTACGCTCACGGACAAGAAAAAGGACAAACTCAAGCCCAAATGGGAAGGTCCCTTTATTATCGACCAAGTCCTCGACCGGTGGAGTACCGCCGTGAGATGCATCGGATAACCGACTCGAAATAACCCATGGAACGCAGCCCGTCTCCGAAGATTCTATGCCTAGCGCCGGATTCTGAGTTCGCCTCCTTCCTCTGTCTATTTTTTACACATTAGCTATCTTATATTTCTCTCCTTCTCCCTCCTTTTCTCTTACAGCCTTTAAAGGCTTGTTCGCGCATTGTTCGCACAGACTTGACGCGCTATGCGCGCTCATTATACCTGGGGGCTTCTTTAACAGAAGCCTATTTATACGGGCTTCATGCCCAGCACATGTGTCACACTTCCGCATGTACCTTTTATTCACCATTATATGCATCGATATGACTTAAGTTTTGGCCAAGCTAGGTTGCCTGGCTCCTGTGCTTACCCCTACGTTCCCGATTGTTCGGCTAGGTGGTAAAGGGAGCACCTCTCACGATTATTCTTGCCGGGTCACCGGATGTGTACCTCGACCGGGTGAAGCCTAAAGCTAGCGTTCTTAAGGGAATATTCGGTCGGTGAACTAAAGATGATTTCTCACTTATTTATTTATCTGCCCCAGATGCTTTTCTCGCTTTTTCGCAGTGGGACATGCACTTTAGGGCATGCCTCCTGTGGAAAGGAACCCCTAACGGAACTATTCTCCCTGGAAGATGTTTCTTACTAACCATGTAATATAACATAACTAGTTGGGCACTTGTCTGTTCAAGCACTTATGACCCCTACACCTGGTCTCCATGCATGCCACGGTTCTTACAAAACCGAGAGGGTATTCGGACACATTTCGGACTATCGGGTCCCGAGGTTGAAGCGAAAAGGTCTGCCATGACAAACGATCTACAATCCGGCTAGAAGGCATTTTACATGTCATCTTAAATTACATAGTCGACTTGACTGGGCATATTCCTCTTCAATGTCATCCAACAGGCTGTCTAGTTTACAGTCCTGTTGGGAATATTTGGCGGCCAACTCTACTTGGCCGTACACTAAGCTCACGGGGATCTCCTTCCCATCGGCCCCCACAGGTCCGACCTCGCCATGTGGTTTGGGTCAACCTTCGTACCGCTGCCTTCACCATGGCCTGTGCCTCCTGGCGCCTTGACGGCAGGCCGATATCTTCCATAATCGGAAGCGCCTCCGCGCTCCCTTAAGCCTCTCTGCAAGCTCTCCAAGGCCTTCGGGCATGGAGACAGATGACCACAAGGCCTGGGCAACGCCTTTCATCACCTGCCGAACTCGTTCGTGCAGTTGAAAGAGCTCGGGAAGAAGGTCATCCGTAGAACCAGGCATTTCCTCTGCAGGACGACCTGTGAGCATACCTACAGACATTACTCTGTTAGTCGACTTCCTCGCCGAACTCTTTTTTCAAAGTTCGTTCAAGCACTTACTAAAAATGCCGCGTCGAAGCCGTCGATTCTCCTTCACGGAGTCCGACAGCTGGGCACGAACATCCTTTAGTTCCTCGCCCAGCTGGGTGTTGGCATCTTGGAGATTATTCTTCTCCTGCCTCACCCTCGTAAGCACGCTCTCGCCGGCCTTTAACCGGCGCAAGAGTTGTTGCTTGTACGGATCTACTCTGGCGCCATCTGCAATGATATTGTCAGATTTACACACACACCGCACTTTACAACATACTTATCTTTCGAAGCGTATATTACCAGAGGGGGTCTCTCTGGCCTCCCCTGCAGCGGCTAGTGCGGCCTCAAGTTGGGCTTTGCACTCTTCCAGCTCCTGGGACAGTTGGGTATTCTTTTTTGTAAGATCCTGCATAATAAATGATCCTTAAATCAGTTATTCTAACTGTTTCAAGTCTCGGGGGCTACTGGCATATATAACTATCAAATTTTCTCACCCGTATGTCTTTTACATACTGCTCCGTGGCTCTGGCTAGACCATTTTGAGCGGCACGGAGGTGCGCATCTCCCGAATTGAAGGCATCCAATGCCTCTTGGGAGAAACATGCGTCACGAAGAACTGTCCGGCGACGCCTGTGATTCATGGCACTCTCCACCTTGGAATTGGTGGCAGACAATCTTTCGGCATCCTCTGTCAGAGGAGCGTCCGACGCATGCCTTGTGTGCACCTCCGCTTCTGGACCTGGCTTTGGAGCCTTGCTGGCAGAGGCTCGATTGGCAACCTCTCCGGATACAGTCCGGCGAGCGCTCTTTTTCCTGAAGAGAGCACGAGCGTTAGTATGCCTTCCGGGAATAAAACCTGGGAATAAGATGACACGCCATACCGTTGCGCCGGCGTTTTGATCCGGACCGCACTTCTTTTCACTTTGAGCCTTACGCCCCTTGTCGGCTAGCCACCGCAGGCTCGGCCTTCCGCCTCAAGGGCTCCCCCTGCAAAACATCGTTGGTATACGGTGATAAAAAATAAGCACGGATGGATCATTTTCAAAGTATTGGGACTTCGGTCTCAGTTACCTGTGAGGCTAGAAGTATTCCGGGGTAATCGGCCGTAATGGCGACCAAGGCATTGTCGATGCTCAGTTGATAAAATACCCCATCGATCAGCTCCACGGATATGTCCGGATCCTCTTGGGAGGCCGGATCGAGGAATCGTTCCGGATCCTCGGGTTGTGGAGGGAGGCTGTTTATATCCTTTACGGCCTGGCGCAGTTCCTGCGTCGAAATCACAAGATGAGACATTTGACTACGGGAGTATGGATCGGATGGGCAAAAGAAGTGTCCGCTTACCCAGCTTGGAGGATTGTTCATAGAAAATCCGCCCTGTGGATTGATGCGGAGAAATTCCTCCTCTTCTCCCTTGTACAATGCGGACAAAATCCTCGTCAGAGCGGCAACCGATCCCGGCCCCTTACGGCCGCAGCGGGTGGCATCATCCTCCCCGTTGAAATCCCACATGGGGTGGCCTCTATACTGCAGCGGCTGCACCCCCCGCATAATACATGTGGCCATGACCCCGATCATGGTCAGTCTGGAGTGAGCTAACAATCTTATCCGGCTCATCAAGTAAAGGGCGTCCCTGTCATTTTCCTTCCGAGGGCTCCGTGGGCGCCAGCTTAGGCACTTCTTCAAAGGAGCATTATTGAACTCAGGGAGGCCGATCCGAACAGGGTCCGGCAGGGGGACATCTTCTATGTAAAACCATTCTGAAGGCCAGTCTTCGGACGCCTTCCTTGGGGTTCCGGATAGATATACGGTCCCGGCGATGCGCCATACTTCGGCTCCGCCCACTTGATATATTGACCCCTCTTGAGAACAGGGCACAAGGCAGAACAACTTCTTCCACAGCACGAAATGAGCCTCGATGCCCAAAAACAGCTCGCAAAGGGCTACGGAGCCTGAAATATGTAAAATGGAGGCAGGCGTGAGGTTGTGCAACCGAGGTCAGAGAACTCCAGGAGCCCCGGAGAAACGGATGAATCAGAATCCGAGCCCTCTTATCAAATAAGGGACAAGGCATACCCGCTCTCCTTTGGAGGGACTGGGACGCTCTCCGCTTGCTTTCCGCCATTATAGGTGGCGAGTCCGGCTCGACCGGGACCATGAAGGCTGGGGAAGAAATCCCTTGGTCCGAGCGTCACTAGCTCATTGTGGGACGGAACATCTTTCCCAATCTCCAGCCGAGGGCTTGAGGGCGAGAGGAGGAGCTGGGTCGACTGGCCATGACGGAATGGATTTCTGTCGGATGCGCTCTGATGAATGCTCGCGAAGGGAAGATGGTGTGATTCGGATCTGAATCCTCATCTCTTTTATAGGCAGCTCATTTGCGCAGCTAGGGGGGTAACTGTAAAAGAACCCTGGCTTTTCGCATTCGTTTGACACGTGGAAGATGGCCATTATTGGGCGTGGAAGCCAAGGAGCGCAATATTCATGAGAAGCCGGACATTATTCAACAGGTACACAGAGTTTGGTGAAGAACCCGCCTTGCAATGCCGAAGACAAATCTGCGCGCCGGACTCATCGTCATTGAACCAGTTGTTCAGGGGCTACTGAGGGAGTCCTGGATTAGGGGGTGTCCGGATAGCCGAACTATAACCTTTGGCCGGACTCCTGGACTATGAAGATACAAGATTGAAGACTCCGTCCCGTGTCCCGATGGGACTTTCCTTGGTGTGGAAGGCAAGCTTGGCGATACGGATATGTAGATATCCTACCAGTGTAACCGCCTCTGTGTAATCCTAGCCCTCTTCGGTGTCTATATAAACCGGAGGGTTTTAGTCCATAGGACGAACAACAATCATACCATAGGCTAGCTTCTAGGGTTTAGCCTCTCTGATCTCGTGGTAGATATACTCTTGTACTACCCATATCATCAATATTAATCAAGCAGGAGTAGGGTTTTACCTCCATCGAGAGGGCCCGAACCTGGGTAAAAACATCGTGTCCCCTGTCTCCTGTTACCATCCGCCTAGACGCACAGTTCGGGACCCCCTACCCGAGATCCGCCGGTTTTGACACCGACAATGAGGTCGGAGTCGTCCTGGCAGATAAGGCGGCATATTCCCGCGGAGACCGCAATTCGGAGTCCGTGAAGGAGGGCTTTGTATTCTGCCATGTTCTTTGAGTCCTGAAAATGGAGTTGTAGGATGTAGCTCATCTTATTACCACTGGGAGAGACAAGGACCACTCCAACCCCCAGTCCTTGTACCGTCATTGATCCGTCGAAGTACATCCTCCAGTACTCGATGTCGATATTTTTGAGGACCTGCTGGGCCTCTGTCAATTCCACCAGTGATGTCTACTACGCAACTTTATTCTTGTAGACTCTATTGGGCCTCCAAGCACAGAGTTTTGTAGGAAAGCAGCAAATTTCCCTCAAGTGGATGACCTAAGGTTTATCAATCCGTGGGAGGTGTAGGATGAAGATGGTCTCTCTCAAACAAGCCTGCAATCAGATATAAGAAATCTCTTGTGTCCCAAACACACCCAATACAATTTTCCATTGTATAGGTGCACTGGTTTGGCGAAGAGATGGTGATACAAGTGTAATATGAATGATAGAAATAGGTTTTTATAATCTGAATAAATAAAAAACAGCAAGGTAGCAAGTAGCAAAAGTGAGTACAAATGGTGTCTCAATTCTTAGAAACAAGGTCTAGGGTTCATACTTTCACTAGTGCAATCTCTCAATAGTGCTAGCATAATTGAATCATATAACAATCCCTCAACGTGTGACAAACCATCACTCCAAAGTTCCTATCGGAGAAAGTAGGAAGAAAACATGTATCAAGCTCTATGCCTAGATTACCCCAATGTCACCACAGGAATCCACTAATTGATCACCAAAACATATATCAAGTGACTCAATCAATACTCAATTCATCACAACAAAGATAGCGAGGGAAGAACACCATATGGTCCAACTATAATATCAAAGCTCATGATACATCAAGGTCATGCCAAATCAAGAACACAAGAGAGAGATCGAACACATACCTACTAGAACATACCCTTAGCCTCAAGGATGAACTACTCACACATCACCATGATAGTGGAGGAGAAGTTGGTGGTGATGGTGATGGAGGAGATGTCCTCGGCGACGTCCCCTCCTCCTCCGCCTTCTTCTTCTTCTTCTTCCTTAGCCCTCAGGGGAGAGATGGAGCTCTCCCCTAAATTGGATCTCTCAGTTGTCTTTTGTTTCTAGCAACTATTTTTGGAGCCCTTCATCGTTTCTTATATTCCCAAAGATCCGTAACTCTGATTTGGGATGAAATTTTGAGGGGATTCTTATTTGGAAATTATCTTTCTTGTGGTGAAAGAAGGGCATCAACCGACATACGAGGTGCCCGCAAGACATCAGGGCGCGCCAGGGGGTAGGGCATGCCCTGAGTGCCTTGTGGGGCCCTCGGGCACCATCTTGCATTGATGCTTTCTCCCAAAAATCACATATTTTCCACAAAAATCTCCATAAATTTTCATCGTGCTTGGACTTCATTTGGTACCATTTTTCTTTGAAATAAAAAACATGCAGAAAACAGTAACTGGCACTAGGCACTAGATTAATATGTTAGTCCATAAAAATAATATAGAAGTGCACCAAAACCATATAAAATTATTGTAAACATGGCATGAATACTTCATAAAGTATAGATACGTTGGAGATGTATCAGCATCCCCAAGCTTAATTCCTGCTCGTCCTCGAGTAGGTAAATGATAAAAGAAATAATTTATGAACTGTGAATGTTAGCATATTGCATACATGTGATAAATGATAATTTCAATCACTTTTCTTAGCATCACAAACAACAACTCCTTCTTTCATAAACTCATCATGATAAAGTAGCAATCAATTCAAATGTTATGGCGTAGGGCTTGTTTCATCGACCTTGCGTCCTTGTAGATGTTTAGGCAGTGTTTGGCTTTACTAGCTTGCACCCCTAACAAGTCAGCAGCTTTCCAGGCAAATATGTCCCAGTTGGCTCGGAGCAAGGCGAGGAGCTCAGCCTCCTGGCTCTCCGAGAGTCTCCGTCGATGGTTACCGTCTTGCTGGGATCTTCCGGGCGTACCTAGAATTTTTTTTGTTTGGCCGGCTGGAACACGTGCCCTTGGCCTTGGTTTCTGTGGGAGCTCGGCCTCCGATGGACCTATTCGTTTTCTTATCCGGGCGAGCTCGGCGGAGGCCAAGGCGGCCTCAGTGAGCTCTACGTTGGCCACCTCAACTTCGTAGGCCTTTTTTGAGCTCCCTAGTACGGTAATTGCGCCGTTCAGGCCCGACATCTTTAGCAGTAGATAGGCATAAGATGGAACCGCCATGAATTTCATGTAAGCAGGCCTGCCCAAGATCGCATGGTAACCGCTTTGGAAAGGAGCGGCCTAGAACTAGGTAGCCTCACTTAGGTAGTTGTGCTCGTCTCCGAAGATGACCTCGAGCTTGATCTACCCCAGGGGGGCGGACTGGGTGGCCTGACACCACCCCATGAAAACCCACATCCGACCTTCGCAGACTAGACAGTGATATCTTCATCTTCTCTAAGGTGTTAGTGAAGATAATATTGAGGCCGCTGCCTCCATCCATTAGGACACGTGAGAGGCAGCAACCTGCCACAATTGGATCTAGCATCAGGGCATGCTTGCCTGGATGGAAGACGTCTTGCGGGTGATCCCTGATGTCGAAGGTCACCGTTTCTTGGGACCATGCAAGGCTTTCGCTAGTTGCGTTTTCTGCCTCATAGGTTGCGCGTCGTGCCATTTTCTAGTTTCCACGTGTATCCGTCGTGATGAATATCATGTTAACGGATGCCTTGCAAGCCTGCTTATGGCTTTGTGGAGCCCGTACAATGTGTTTCCACGCGAGGTGGTCAGGGCCATCGTAGACTAACGGTGTCCTGGACTAGGGGGTACTCACCACGTCGTCCCCTGATCAGGTGGATTGGGCCGAGGACCCCCATGGCGTTTCACTCATGGGCCACTTCGGGCATCCCATGCCGCATACAAGGAGGTTTCCACAAGACTTGGCGCACAAAGGAGGACTCTCCTAAAAACCCTAGGCCTCCGGTGTGTTATATAAATCGAGGTCAGGCTAGATAATAGATCAGCTAATATGCATTACTACAATCTCGTGGTAGATACATGTACTCTGTACTACACCCATATGAAATCAAAAGCAGCATGTAGGGTATTATCTCTCCGAGAGAGCTCGAAGTTGGGTAAAATCTCGTGTCCATGTTACAATCGCTCCAAGACGCCTAGCTTAGGACCCCTACTACGAGATACACCGGATATAGAACCGACATTGGTGCTTTCATTGAGAGCCTGTTGGGAGATCGCCATGGATCGATGAGATTATCAGGTTATATTTTTTCAGTCAAATTCGTACGGAATAAATTGATTCCTCTGTGAATAGTTTCTACTGCTGTCTAGGGCAATTTTTGTTTGCAGACCGGGCTTCAGGAAAACCATGCAGTATGCGGACGCTAGCGTTCGCCACCGATCTTTTGCACATCGGCAGGGACGATCCTTCTACACAGAAATGTACTCATGAAACAATAGCAAGGAAAGTCCTAACGGTGCCAAACTTTAGCACGCTTCTCCATATTTAACGGATATCACCGCTTTTTGTTCGGCCATACGCTAATCTGTCTAGACTACTAATTAAGCAATTTTCCCTGATCATTGTTGTGATCATGTGGTGGCCTAGCTAGCCTCCACTTGATCAGCTTCTCATGGAGGCACTTACAGCAGCCGAAGAGACCGTGTCACCGGGAAGATTAGAGGGGCCGCGCATGCATAATGCGGCGGCGGCGGTAGGCAAGTGGCAATCAGAGTTCAAGGCAAAATTGGATCGGACAAGCAACATGCATTTGTATATGTACGTGGGCCAGAATCTCCATGTAGGAGCTCATCCGGCCTAAGGCCAGGCGCACTGCCCCGCATGCATGCTACACCGAGCTGCCCACCGGCGCTTTTTTACCTCGGATTTCTATAGCACGCTGCAGCGAGCAGAAACATCAGGTTCTATTTTCTAGTTACCTGCACCGTATATTACCCTTTGCACAGATTATCTTTCTGTCAGTTTGCATGATTTCTCTGTGTAGATTTCGGTTGACCGGACTATGTTTCAGTCCGCTTCCCTGCGATGGATGTGGTGGTCCGATCGGTTTCAATTCGGCCAATTTTATGCCAGCCGGCCTCATCTGTAATCCGTGGGGTGCGAATATAGATGGGATGATACAAATTTTGCTAGGAGGCATCATACAGGTTCACGTCCGCTACTTGGCGATACATCGAATCCGGACTCAATCTGACCAACGGGCAATCCGGCCGAAGAGATAGTGCGGAAGCAGTACCCTAAGAGGGACTTGGCTCCATGGCAGCACACAAACATGGAGATTTAATTTTTCCCTTTTTAATTCAGCTCTTCGTTGGCCGCTGGCAGTTCCTAATAATCCTTTTCGAAAAGTGCATAGACCTAGAATATTTCTAACCTAATTAAATACTTTTTTTGCTAGATGCATTGCTAGCATTCATCAATACGTGAAGTACTGTTTGTAGATTAGATCAAAATTCGACTGATGTTTCTTTATTTGCATCGGTCCTCCACGATCATCGCCGTCCAGGTTTTATTTTTCTTAGCTATTTGTCTAGCACATAAATTATTATATAGAGAATATTTTTTGTTCCTTTGTGCTGCATTATTTTTGCAGAGAAATTTTTTGCCGACCCTCATACATGGCGTCGGTCTGGCCAGTCTCTCGTTGTCACCTCGACATGTTGACCAATGTCGATACTGACCTCACGCAAGATAATCAACCTTGACTATGTCACGCCACCACCTCGGCAATCTGACGTTGTCGTCCAGCCTACGTTGATCACGCCAGACCAATCTCAGCGCGCTCTCGGGAAGATTTGATTTTTCTTTTCTCTATCATTTAATTAAGTTTGGAGGCCGTCTACACTTTTACTAATTGTCTCACTTTCATGTGCTTCCCTGAAGCAATTAGCACTCCCAGTGGCTTCACGTCCATCGAGATTGGATCGATGCAACAAGCAGCTTACGTGGCAGACATCCACATCGCCGACCTGTTTGTGACACCTCGGCTGACGATGGGGCTCCGAGTGTCGCCCTGCCGACCTGCGCCCTATGAATTTAGGCTTCGTCGTGCCCTCACTATGGCATTAATGACCCGCGTCGACACCGTCCTTGGCACCCAGGCTATATTCGTTGAATTATCAACTTCGCATAAATAAACTATGCAATTTTTTTATTGTTATCATTTTTGGTTTGCACTATTTTATCTGTGCAGGCAATTTACCTAGACCGGGCCGCGCTGTCATCTTCATCGACCAAATTGTGTTGTCACCTTGACACGCTACCCTGTGTTGGCAACCCCACGTCGTCGCTTCATCAACCCACTCGGTCAGAGACTCCGGTGTCACCCGCCGACCTGCTCCATCACCGCGGCTGGACTGGGGGTTTCACCTCTTTGGAATGCTGAGCTCTTCGCTCGGCCACCTCGGGCTTGGTGGCTGGGACCTCGGCCATGCTGAGGACTCGAACCTTGTCGGATCTATCACAGATCAATGGGCGTCTTCGCCCCGCCACAAGCCCGAATCGCCTCATCAACATCGAGCACATTAACCAGCTAAGTCGCTTTCATGCTCACAAACTTTCAGTTTTAAATTTTGTTCGGTTCGACCAATCATTATACTTTTTGGCAAAAAGTTGTTTGTGAAAAAGTTCCTTGTCAAAACTTTGTTTGTGACACACAAATTCAAATACCCCGTTTGTTTGGGGGCTTCCTTTGTGAAGCCTTTCCTCTTGCATATGATTATACTTGTATGGCTTCGTTCCTTGTTCATGTATTACGCCACAATATGCACCATGTTGACTTAAGTGTTCCGCGAGCTGGGTTGCCTTGCTCCTGTGTTTACCCCTACGTTCCTGATTGTTCGGCTAGGGAGTAAAGAGAGCACCTCTGCGATTGTCACAATCGGGTCATCCGAGCTCGGACCTCAGACTGGGTGAAGCCGAAAGCTAGCGCTCTTATTGTTTTCAATCATGGTCGGCACACAACGGAACTCATGAGTACAAAAATCTATTGCACAAGTCGCATAGTAACAATGAGCAAATCAAGAAAGGTGTCTGGGGGTACTATTTTCTTCAAGATGCTTCTTACACTTCGCCGAATTTAGCATAAGTTCCCACGAGCACGCTTTATTCCGTTACAGCCTTATGGCCTGATTGCCTGGTTATCGGAAACACCGTCGATATTCTCGACAGGTAGAGTACATAATAGTTTTCGGCCCTTGACCAAAGAGGGAGAAGCCGACGGTCGGTTAAGACGCGTTTAAAGTTCGGGTGAACACAGATATGATATAAGTACTTCGGTACATACAATCATTATACATAAAATTCTTTTACCCAAGTCACTCGGGGGCTCTAAAATTAGTATGAGTCGTTTTATAATAAGTGTTTTCTTCTTGGTCGTTGCAAAATCTTTTTCTATCACTCCTTTTTTGACGCGAGTGTATGGTCAATAGCCGGGGAGCCTAGTTTCTCTCTCAAAGCCGTTCGAGTTTAGTTCGCTAAACTGGCCTAACGAGCAGTACTCCGACTTCGGGATAGGGGGTTACAGCCGTGGGCTGACCCGCTTGAGGTCTTGAGATCGGATGTGTCATATTAATGCACGGCGTATAATAAATTTTTAAGACCAATTTTCGGATTGGCACCGAACACTTGATCTAGTTCAGACATCAAGTTTTTTACTGAAGTTTTTTTTGGTTTTCCAAACCTATGGCACTTTTAAACTATTTGTGTGTTTCCAGCATTAGTCTCGTAGTGCAGCGTCAGACACCTTTAGAGATTTGGCAAAAACATTATCGGACATTGCTATATATGCATCAGTTTCGAATTGTGTCTTCGATCAATATTTGGGTTGCCCGGCTCCTGTGCTTGCCTCCTAGGTTCCGCTTTGTTCAGCTAGGTGTGCAAAGGGAGAACCACTATGATTGTGCTCCCAACTCGCATGGTTAAGCACCTCAGTGGAGAAAGCTGAAAATTGACTATCACGGTAAGCGTAAACTGGTCAGCGATCCGATGACTGTATTAAACTATAAGATTGATAGAGGTCGCCCTGTGTTAAATGACGGGTCATTGATGACATTAGCCGAAGTGTTAATGGCTAGACTTCGGTTGGTGCCGAACACTAACCGGGGGCTCGTAGCTAGCTTCCCTAGTTTAAAGCTCATATGACTAAGTGAAAGTTATAAAGCCCGCATATCTGATTGCCTCGTTTCCGCTAACACAACCGCCTTCGGGCACCGAGACGTCGGCTAAGGGTTGTTTTGTTATTGCGGAAACACCGTGCGTAGCATCTACAAGGGGGTGGAAGCCCACGATGGGCCACTTTCAACTGATAAACGGTCGCAACAGAGTCAAAATAAACATATCATCGGCGTTTGTATTTAATATACGAGAGCTGCCTTCCACAATCATCATTATAAAGCCATAAATATGCATCAATTTGACTTAAGATTTTGGCCAAGCTGGGTTGCCTGGCTCCTGTGCTTACCCCTACGTTCCCGATTGTTCGGCTAGGCGGTAAATGGAGCACCTCTGTAATTGTTACTACGGGGTCATCCGAGTTAGTACCTCAGACTGGATGAAGCCGAAAGCTAGCAATCTTAAAGGATCACATTGGTCGGCAACGACGGAAGTGAAAATTTTGGTTCATTAATACCATAAAGTTCGGGAACTTTCCCCGAACTAAATCCTCAATATTTTCCTCTCACATTGATCGGAGGTGAGGTTTCATGATCATGATAAGCATGATGACCCAAAGAAAGGAACCGATAGCGGGACTATTTTCTTTGGAAGATTTTTCTTACGTTAAAACGTAATATAACATATCTCTCCGTGTACCTTTGTTTATAAAACCGTATGGCCGGATTGCCTTGTTTTCCATAAATCTTTGCCCTTATAACGGCTTTATAAAGTAGGAAAACACTCCTCGGCTACTGGCCGAAGAGGTTGAAGCTGATGGTCGGTCAACAAAGTTTTGTACAATACGGATCTGAGCAATAATGATGTAAAGTACTTGGGTACATAGAGTCGTTACACATAAATTGTGAGCAAAAATCAATTTTTTCACAGCCAATCTTTTAAAGAGTCAATGGCATAGTCTCTATGAGACAATCGATCAGCTGATATAACGCTCTCATAGTTCCCTATTGGCATTGGTTTCCTATCTATTAAGCCCCTTAAGGCCGAACTTGGCGAGCTCAACTTTCGTTAGCTCTAACTCCTTTTTGACATCTTAATTCTCTTTCCGAGAAGTTTGTGTTAAACGCAACAAAATTTTCTGTCAAACAGATATCGATCCTTAATTCGACCACCCGTGCCCACATTAAGGCTCGGGGGCTACTGGGCTTCACGCTTATTATTTACAAATATTACAGGGGCACATCGATCCCCCGATCTGGTGTTGCCACCCGACCAGTGTCTTGGGGGCTACTGCATTGCCTATTCAATGCAGAAAATTCAAAGTGCTTAGTGTTCGGCTTGACCGAACTATGGGCAAACGCGTCTTCAGACAACAATAGGTACCATCTGGACCTATCCGGCATCAAGCTAATATATTACGGCAACGTCTCAAAACCCTCTCTCAAGGGCCCATTCGCCGATCACTATTTCCTCTAATCTGCATCTCGGAATTAGACCGACACACACCTTGAGGGATACTGGTTATATATCTCGGCAGAGAATATATCGCACCAATCAAGAAAAATATATCTGCAAAAAATCAGCCCAAGCCCGAGGTGCTGCATCACCTCGGAAGCAGTTCGGCATAAAGCTCAGATACAAGAGGCTGGCTCCGTAGAGGGCATTTCCGGCATTAAGCTCGGCTGAACTCATTCAAACTTCTTCAAACCAAGGTGATCTATGACACCTCGGATATAGTCCGGCGTTGGAGCTCAGATACAGTCCGACGTTGGAGCTCGGCTGCAAAAGATACCTCGAATGCAGTCCAGCATTGGAGCTCGGATGCGAGAGGACACCGCCGCACAGGAACAACTTCAAACCCGAGGTGTAGTGTAAAAATAACAAGGCATTGATAAAGACCGAGAATTTAAAGGGGCTCCTCGGATACCCGACGTGTAAACTCTTCGGATTTACTTCGGCGATCCTCAAGATCAAAGATGAGGAGATTTGTTGAACCAATTTTCAAGACCGACGACCGAAGATGAAGAACAGTTCGGAAGAATCGAGGAGCGTCCCCAACTTGAAGACTAGTTCAGGGGGCTACTGACGATGTTCTGGACTAGGGGGTACTCACCACGTCGTTCCCCGATCAGGTGGATTGGGCCGAGGACCCCCATGGCGGTTCACTCATGGGCCACTTCAGGCAGCCCATGCCGCATACAAGGAGGTTTCCACAAGACTTGGCGCACAAGCGAGGACTCTCCTAAAAACCCTAGGCCTCCGGTGTGTTATATAAACTGAGGCCAGGCTAGACAATAGATCAGCTGATATTCATTACTACAACCTCGTGGTAGATACATGTACTCTGTACTACACCCATATGAAAACAATCAAAAGCAGCATGTAGGGTATTATCTCTTCGAGAGAGCCCGAAGCTGGGTAAAATCCCGTGTCCATGTTACCATCGCTCCAAGACGCCTAGCTTAGGACCCCTACTACGAGATACGCCGGATATAGAACTGACATAGACCCCCAGGGCCCGCCCTTGCTCATCGTACATGTGGTCGATGAGGTACGAGGATGAGAGGTCGAGGAGTCACCCTGACCCATCGGCGACTAGCTCAAAAGAGCTGAACATGAAGCATTGGTCTGTTAGGAGCTTGCCAGCCTCTTATGATTCTCCACAGTGGGTTAGGTCTCCGATCAATGTTGCCCGTGCTTGGTGCGCCAACTGACGGAGCGAAATATTGTCAGATCCCTCGGTAGGGTTCATGACGAGATCAGAAGTACTGGGATGGAGTCTACACACACAGTTTACCCAGGTTCGGGCCTCCGAAGAGTAGTACCCTACATCATGCTTCTTCTTGTTATTCATTGTGAGGGGATACCTCATGCCAAGGATTACAATGGTGTACGAGATTGCTACCGAGAGTTTGGATCTAAGATTGGATCATGAATGTGGACATAGACTTCCCTTTATATAGTCATGAGAGGTCTAGGGTTTACACGTGGGTAGGTGAGATCTGCTGTTGCACCACCCTCTAGACTTGGAGAGAACGAAGACCGTCTCCGCCTCTTTAAGGCTTCCTTCTAGTCTTGGCCTAGTGGGCCCCGTCTACTGAGCGAGGTCAGGCTCCCTTATGTCAGACACCCCGGCTATAGGGCCCCGTCAGGCTGTTTTGGATCCACATGTTTAATGCATGATTATATTTATCTTAATTCCTCTCTTATAGTTGTGCATACATGCGAGAGGGGGTAATTATAAGTTGATTGTTTGTTCAAGTAAGAACTGAAGGAAATATGCCCTAGAGGCAATAATAAAGTTGTTATTTTATATTTCCTTATTCATGATAAAGGTTTATTATTCATGCTAGAATTGTATTGATTGGAAACCATAATACATGTGTGAATACATAAACAAACACCATGTCCCTAGCGAGCCTCTACTAGACTAGCTCATTGATCAAAGATGGTTAAGGTTTCCTAACCATGGACATGAGTTTTCATTTGATAATGGGATCACATCATTAGGAGAATGATGTTATGGACAAGACCCATCCGTTAGCTTAGCAGAATGATCATTCAGTTTTATTGCTATTGCTTTCTTCATGTCAAATACATAGTCCTTCGACTATGAGATTATGCAACTCCCAGATACCGGAGGAATGCCTTGTGTGCTATCAAACGTCACAACGTAACTAGGTGACTATAAAGATGTTCTACAGGTATATCCAAAGGTGTTTGTTGAGTTGGCATAGATCGAGATTAGGATTTGTCACTCCAAGTATAGGAGAGGTATCTCTGGGCCCTCTCGGTAATACACATCATAAGCTTGCAAGCAAACGACTAAGGAGTTAGTCACGAGGTGATGTATTACGGAATTATTAAAGAGAGGTGCCGGTAATGAGATTACTAGGTATGAAGATACCAACGATCGAATCTCGGGAAAGTAACATACCGATGGACAAAGGGAATTACATATGTTGTCATAACGGTTCGACCGATAAAGATCTACATAGAATATGTAGGAGCCAATATGGGCATCCAGGTTCCGCTATTGGTTATTGACCGGAGAGGTGTCTCGGTCATGTCTACATAGTTCTCGAACCTGTAGGGTCCGCACGCTTAATGTTCGATGATGATATAATATTATATGAGTTATGTGATTTGGTGACCAAATGTTATTCTGAGTCCTGGATGAGATCACGGACATGATGAGGAGTCTCAAAATGGTCGATAGGTAAGGATTGATATATAGGACGATTGTATTCGGACACGGAAGTGTTCCGGGGGTACCGGGTACTTATCGGGTCACCAGAAGGGGTTTCGGACACCCCCGGCAAAAGATATGGGCCTTATGGGCCAAGAGGGGAAACGCACCAGCCACAAGGGGCTGGTGCGCCGCCCATATGGGCCGGCCTAGGAGGAGAAGGAAAGAGGGGAAGGGAAAGGAAAGAGTGGAATAGGATCCCCCCTTCATTCCCTCTCCCCCCCCCCCTCTTTCCTTCCCCCTCCGACAAACATGGCAGGGGCGCAGCCAAGGTGAGGACCCCAAGTAGGATTTGGCCTACTTGGGGCGCCTCCTGGCTGTCTCCCCTCTCTCTCCCACCTATATATATGTGGGGACCGCCCTAGCACACCCCAGACAATTGCTTAGCCATGTGCGGCGCCCCCTCCATCGTTTACACCCCTGGTCATATTTTTGTAGTGCATAGGCAAAGCCCTGTGGAAATCACTTCACCATCACCATCACCATGCCTTCGTGCTGACGAAACTCATCTACTACTTCGACGTCTTGCTGGATCAAGAAGGCGAGGGACGTCACCGAGCTGAACATGTGTAGAACACGGAGGTGTCGTGCGTTCGGTACTTGAACGGTCGAAGCGCGAAGAAGTTCGACTACATCAACCGCATTGTGAAACGCTTCTGCTTACGGTCTACAGGGTCTATAGATAAACTAGTCTCCCCCTCGTGTCTATGCATCTCCACGGATAGATCATTGCGTGTGCGTAGAAATTTTTTAGTTTTCCATGCAATGATTTCCAATAGTGGCATCATGAGCCAGGTCTATGCGTAGATCATATGCACGAGTAGAACACAAAGAGTTGTGGATGGTGATAGTCATACTGCTTACCACCAATGTCTTATTTTGATTCGGCGGTATTGTGGGATGAAGCGGCCCAGACAAACCTTACATGTCCACGCACATGAGACCGGTTTCACCGACAGACATGCAACTAGTTTTGCATAAAGGTGGCTGACAGGTGTCTGTTTCTCCTACTTTAGTTTAATCGAATTCGACTGCGGCCGCTCCTTGAAGAAGGTTAAAACATCAAACTTGATGAAACACCGTTGTGGTTTTATGCATAGGTAAGAACGGTTCTTGCTCGAAGCCTGTAGCAGCCACTTAAAACTTGCAACAACAAAGTAGAGGACGTCTAACTTGTTTTTGCAGGGCATGTTGTGATGTGATATGGTCAAGACATGATGTGATGAACGTTATTGTATGATATGATCATGTTTTGTAAGTTATCGGCAACCGGCAGGAGCCTTATGGTTGTCTCTTTATTGTATGAAATGCAAACGCCATGTAATTGCTTTACTTTATCACTATGTGTTAGCGATAGTTGTAGAAGCAATAGTTGGCGAGATGACTGAGGGAGTCCTGGATTAAGGGGTCCACGGGCGTCCGGACTATGTAACATGGGCCAGACTAATGGGCTACGAAGATACAAGATAGAAGACTTCTTCCCGTGTCTGGATGGGACTCTCCTTTGCGTGGATGGCAAGCTTGGCATTCGGATATGTAGATTCCTTCCTTTGTAAACCGACTCTGTACAACCCTAGGCCCCTTCAGTGTCTATATAAACCGGAGGGTTTGGTCCGTAGAGGCAGTCATAATCACAAACATACAGGCTAGACATCTAGGGTTTAGCCGTTACGATCTCGTGGTAGATCAACTCTTGTAATTCTCATATTCATCAAGATCAATCAAGCTGGAAGTAGGGTATTACCTCCATCAAGAGGGCCCGAACCTGGGTAAACATCGTGTCCCCCATCTCCTGTTACCATCAACCTTAGACGCACAGTTCAGGACCCCCTACCCGAGATTAGCCGGTTTTGACACCGACATTGGTGCTTTCATTGAGAGTTCCACTGTGATGTCATCAGAAGGTTCGATGGCTCCATCAGTCATCTACAACAATGCTGCCCTGCGGGTAGAATTTCCTTCCCGGACAGCTCTTCATATTTGGCGGCTTCGCACTGCGGGCCAACTCGCTTGGCCATCTAGAGCAGATCGACAGCTACGCCCCAGGTCACTAGATTAGTTTTGGAAATCTGGATTATGTCGCTGATATCCGAGGAGACTTGATCTTCCAAGGGTTCACGACCCCGGCCTCCGCTCTGGCCTTAGATCCAGAGCACATCGCCAGGTCCGATTACTGAGCCCGTCGGACTATGTGCGGCCACTAAACCCAGTACGGGAGAGCCGGAGGAAGTAGCGTCACTGACAACCGTCATGAAGCCGGACTCTTCCCCGGACACTGGCTCTGAACCCTCGGAGTCAGCATCGTGTGAGCTCAGCCAAGGAGTTTATCTCCCGCCATACTCCACGGATTTTCTTCTCCCTGGCCAAACCTCGCCTTTAAGTGAGGCTCTGGACTTGATGCGATCCCTCGTCATTACAGAGGAGCAATGTCCGAACTACACCCGGCCCGGACTAGGGGCTTAGAGCGGGGAATTTTACGTCCCACCCACCATCCACTTCATATCCACTATCGAGGACTTAACTAACATGCTCGATTATGGCTCCGAAGACATCGACGGTATGGACGACGATGCCGGAGAGGAGCAGGCCGAAAACCCGCCGTTTACCGGACATTGGACAGCCACCCCTTCATATGACGTGTACATGGTGGACACACCAAAAGAGGGTAGTGGCGATGATAAGAAGATCCAGTCGAGGATAAACCTCCTGAGTCACAGACAAAGCACCGATGCCAGCGTTGCCGCTCTAAATCATGTCGTGGAAAAGACAGCAATACCGGCACAGGAGGCAACAACACTCTAGATAGTGCCGAAAACAAAGAAGAACCCGTCGAGCCGACCTCTGAACAGGACGACAGGGAAGATGGGCAAGCTAGCCCCAATGAACAGGTTGAAAACGAAGACTCAGAGGACAGCAATTATCTTGCTCTCTCCAAGGATGAGGTGAGCCTCGGCAACGAGGATTTTATCGTGCCTGAGGAACATCTCGAGTAGGAGCGCTTTAAGCGTCGGCTAATTGCCACTGCAAGGAGCCTGAAAAAGAAGCAGCAGCAGCTTCAAGTTGATCAAGATCTGCTCAATGATAGGTGGACTAATGTCCTGGTAGCCGAGGAATACTGCTACCTCTTGAGCATGCGTTGGTTTTCCCTTGAAGAGGAAAGGGTGATGCAGCAAAGTAGCGTAAGTATTTCCCTCAGTTTTTGAGAACCAAGGTATCAATCCAGTAGGAGACTACACGCAAGTCCCTCGTACCTGCACAAACAATCAAGAACCTTGCAACCAACGCGATAAAGGGGTTGTCAATCCCTTCACGGCCACTTGCAAAAGTGAGATCTGATAGAGATAATGAGATAAATATTTTTGGTATTTTTGTTGTATAGATTGAAAAATAAAGATTGCAAAAATAAATGGAGACAGAAATAGCTAGTTGATGGAAGATTAATATGATGGAAGATAGACCCGGGGGCCATAGGTTTCACTAGTGGCTTCTCTCAAAATAGCATATTTACGTTGGGTGAACAAATTACTGTCGAGCAATTGATAGAAAAGTGCATAGTTATGAGAATATCTAGGCATCATCATGTATATAGGCATCACGTCCGTGACAAGTAGACCAAAACGATTCTGCATCTACTACTATTACTCCACACACCGATCGCTATCCAGCATGCATCTAGAGTATTAAGTTAATAAGAACAGAGTAACGCATTAGGCAAGATGACATGATGTAGAGGGATAAACTCAAGAAATATGATATAAAAGCCATCTTTTTATCCTCGATGGCAACAATACAATACGTACCTTACTGCCCCTGCTGTCACTGGAAAAGGACACCGCAAGATTGAATCCAAAGCTAAGCACTTCTCCCATTGCAAGAAAGATCAATCTAGTAGGCCAAACCAAACTGATAATTCGAAGAGACTAGCAAAGATATTAAATCATGCATATAATAATTCAGAGAAGAATCAAATATTGTTCATAGATAATCTTGATCATAAACCCACAATTCATCGGATCTCGACAAACACACCATAAAAAGAATTACATCGAATAGATCTCTAAGAAGATCGAGGAGAACTTTGTATTGAGATCCAAAGAGAGAGAAGAAGCCATCTAGCTAATAACTATGGACCCGAAGGTCTGTGGTAAACTACTCACACATCATCGGAGAGGCTATGGTGTTGATGTACAAGCCCTCTGTGATCGATTCCCCCTCTGGTGGAGCGCCGGAATAGGCCCCAAGATGCGATCTCATTGGTACAGAAGGTTGCGGCAGTGGAAATAGGGTTTCATGGTGCTCTCGGATGTTTTCAGGGTATATGAGTATATATAGGCGAAAGAAGTAGGTCGATGGAGCCATGAGGGGCCCACGAGGGTGGGGGCCGCGCCTCCCTACCTTGTGGCCGCCTCGTTGCTTCCTTCACATCCACTCCAAGTCTCCTAGATTGCGTTTATTCCAAAAATGATCCTCGCAAAGGTTTCTTTCCGTTTGGATTTCGTTTGATATTCCTTTTCTGCGAAACACTGAAATAGGCAAAAAAAACAGCAATTTGCACTAGGCCTTTGGTTAATAGGTTAGTCCCAAAAATAATATGAAAGTGCATAATAAAGCCCATTAAACATCCAAAATAGATAATATAATAGCATGGAACAATAAAAAATTATAGATACGTTGGAGACGTATCAAGCATCCCCAAGCTTGATTCCTGCTCGTCCTCGAGTAGGTAAATGATAAAAACAGAATTTTTGATGTGGAATGCTACCTAACATAATTTTCTAAGTAATTATCTTTACTGTGGTATGAACGTTCAGATCTGAAAGATTCAAGACAAAAGTTTAATATTGACATAAAAATAATAATACTTCAAGCATACTAACTAAGCAATTATGTCTTCTCAAAATAACATAGCCAAAGAAAGCTTATCCCTACAAAATCATATAGTTTGGCTATGCTTCATTTTCTTCACACAAAAATGGTCTCATCATGCACAACCCCGATGTCAAGCCAAGCAATTGTTTCATACTTTAGTAATCTCAAACTTTTTTCAACTTTCATGCAATACATGAGCGTGAGCATGGACATAGCACTATGGGTGGAATAGAGTATAATGATGGGGGTTGTGTGGAGAAGACAAAAAAAGGAGAAAGTCTCACATTGACGCGGCTAATCAACGGGCTAGGGGGACGTCCATCAATTGATGACAATGCAAGGAGTAGGGATTGCCATGCAACAGATGCACTAGAGCTATAAATGTATGAAAGCTCAACAAAAGAAACTAAGTGGGTGTGCATCCAACTTGCTTGCTCACAAAGACCTAGGGCATTTGAGGAAGCCCATTGTTGGAATATACAAGCCAAGTTCTATAATGAAAAATTCCCACTAGTATATGAAAGTGACAAAATAAGAGACTCTCTATCATAAAGATCATGGTGCTACTTTGAAGCACAAGTGTGGAAAAAAGGATAGTAGCATTGTCCCTTTTATTTCTTTTTTTGGCCTTTCTTTTTTTATTTGGCCTTTCTCTTTTTTTTCTTTTTTTTTGGTACAATGCTCTACTAATGATGATCATCACACTTCTATTTATTTACAACTCAATGATTACAACTTGATACTAGAACAAAATATGACTCTATATGAGTGCCTCCGGCGATGTACTGGGATGGGCAATGAATCAAGAGTGACATGTATATAAATTATGCATGGTGTCTTTGCCACAAATACGATGTCAACTACATGATCATGCAAGGCAATATGACAATGATGAAGTGTGTCATAATAAATGAAACGGTGGAAAGTTGCATGGAAATATATCTCGGAATGGCTATGGAAATGCCATAATAGGTAGGTATGGTGGCTGTTTTGAGGAAGATATAAGGAGGTTTATGTATGATAGAGCTTATCATAATACGGAGTTTGGATGCACCGGCGAAATTTGCACCAACTCTCAAGGTGAGAAAGGGCAATGCACGGTACCGAAGAGGCTAGCAATGATGGAAAGGTGAGAGTGCGTATAATCCATGAACTCAACATTAGTCATAAAGAACTCACATACTTATTGCAAAAATCTACAAGTCATCAAAAACCAAGCATTACAAGCATGCTCCTAGGGGGATAGATTGGTAGGAAAAGACCACCGCTCGTCCCCGACCGCCACTCATAAGGATGACAATCAAAGAACACCTCATGTTTCAAATTTGCCACACAACGTTTACCATACGTGCATGCTACGGGACTTGCAAACTTCAACACAAGTATTTCTCAAATTCACAACTACTCAACTAGCACGACTCTAATATTACCACCTTCATATCTCAAAACAATCATCAAGTATCAAACTTCTCATAGTATTCAATGCACTTTTTATGAAAGTTTTTATTATACCCATCTTGGATGCCTATCATATTAGGACTAATTTTATAGCCAAAGCAAATTACCATGCTGTTCTAAAGGACTCTCAAAATAATATAAGTGAAGCATGAGAGATCAATAATTTCTATAAAATAAAACCACCACCGTGCTCTAAAAGATATAAGTGAAGCACTAGAGCAAAATTATCTAGCTCAAAAGATATAAGTGAAGCACATAGAGTATTCTAATAAATTCCGATTCATGTGTGTCTCTACAAAAGGTGTGTGCAGCAAGGATGATTGTGGTAAACTAAAAAGCAAAGACTCAAATCATACAAGACGCTCCAAGCAAAACACATATCATGTGGTGAATAAAAATATAGCCTCAAGTAAATTGCCGATGGACGAAGACGAAAGAGGGGATGCCTTCCGGGGCATCCCCAAGCTTAGGATTTTGGTTGTCCTTGAATTTTACCTTGGGTTGCCTTGGGCATCCCCAAGCTTAGGCTCTTGTCACTCCTTATTCCAAAATCCATCAAATCTTTACCCAAAACTTGAAAACTTCAGAACACAAAACTCAACAGAAAATCTCATGAGCTCCGTTAGTATAAGAAAATAAATCACCACTTTAAGGTACTATAATGAACTCATTCTTTATTTATATTGGTGTTAAACCTACTGTATTCCAACTTCTATATGGTTCATACCCCCGATACTAGTCATAGATTCATCAAAATAAGCAAACAACACACGAAAAACAGAACCTGTCAAAAACAGAAAAGTCTGTAGCAATCAGATTTGTTCGAATACTTATGGAACTCCAACAATTCTGAAAAACTTGGAAAACCTAGATAATTTGTATATTGATCTACTTCAAAACGAATTAGTAATTTATCACGTTCTGGTGAATTTTAACAATTATTTTTGTGAGCGCAAAGTTTCTGTCTTTTTCAGCAAGATCAAACAATTATCACCCAAGAAGATCCTATTGGTCCTACTTGTCACAAACACTAATTAAAACAAAAAACACATCTAAACAGAATCTAGATGAATTAATTATTACTAAACATAAACTAAAAGCAAGAAACAAAAATAAAATTGGGTTGCCTCCAACAAGCGCTATCGTTTAACGCCCCTAGCTAGGCATTGATAATTTCGATGATGCTCACATAAAAAAACAAGAATTGAAGCACAAAGAGAGCATCAAATAGCATATGAAAAACACATCTAAGTCTAACATACTTCCTATGCATAGGCATCTTATAGGCGAATAAATTATCAAGACAAGCAAAAACAAGCATATGCAAGAAAGATGTGAGAAACAATAACAATCTCAACATAACGAGAGGTAATTTAGTAACATGAAAATTTCTACAACCATATTTTACTCTCTCATAATAATTACATATGGGATCATATTAAAATTCAACAATATAGCTCTCACATAAAATTTTGTCTACATGATCCACATGCATGCAAAGTTGACACTCTTTGAAAATAGTGGGAATATCATTAACTAAAGTCATGACCTCTCCAAACCCACTTTTATCAGAAACTTCATAAGATTGAAAATTCTCCAAATATGTGGGATCTAAAGTTAACACTCTTCCAAACCCACTTTCAATATTATAGCAAACATTATTATCAATCTCATATTCATCATGAGGCTTAAATAAATTTTCAAGATCATAAGAAGAATCAAGCCAATCATGATCATTGCAACAAGTAGAGGACATAGCAAAACTAGCATCCCCAAGCTTAGGGTTTTGCATATTACTAGCACAATTTACATCAATAGAATTTATAATAAAATCATTGCAATCATGCTTTTTATTCAAAGGTCTATCATGAATCGCTTCATAAAGTACTTCATCACAATTTTCAGATTCATGAATTTCAAGCAAAACCTCATAAGGATAATCTAGTGCACTCAACTCACTAGCAATAGGTTCATCATAATTGGATCTCCTAAAGAGATTAGCAAGTGGATGAGGATCCATAACAATAGATTTTCAGTAAGCGAAGATGCAAGCATATAGAAGACACATGACAACACAAGCAAACAAGAGGACGAACGAAAACAGGCAAATAAAACGACAAAGGTGAAGTGGGGGAGAGGAAAACGAGAGGAAAATGGAAAATAATGTAATGCGAGGGAGAAGAGTTTGTGATGGGTAATTGGTATGTCTTGACTTGTGCGTAGATCTCCCCGGCAACGGCGCAAGAAATCGCAAGTTGGCGGGAGATCAAATCTTGACTTGACTTGGCGTAAACCTCCCCGGCAACGGCGCCAGAAATCCTTCTTACTACTTCTTGAGCATGCGTTGGTTTTCCCTTGAAGAGGAAAGGGTGATGAAGCAAAGTAGCGTAAGTATTTCCCTCAGTTTTTTAGAACAAAGGTATCAATCCAGTAGGAGACTACACGCAAGTCCCTCGTACCTGCACAAAAAATCAAGAACCTTGCAACCAACGCAATGAAGGGGTTGTCAATCCCTTCGCGGTCACTTGCAAAAGTGAGATCTGATAGAGATAATAAGATAAATATTTTTGGTATTTTTGTTGTATAGATTGAAAATTAAAGATTGCAAAAATAAATGGAGACAGAAATAGCTAGTTGACGGAAGATTAATATGACGGAAGATAGACCCGGGGGCTATAGGTTTCACTAGTGGCTTCTCTCAAGATAGCATATTCTACGGTGGGTGAACAAATTACTGTCGAGCAATTGATAGAAAAGCGCATAGTTATGAGAATATCTAGGCATCATCATGTATATAGGCATCACGTCCGTGAGAAGTAGACCGAAACGATTCTGCATCTACTACTATTACTCCACGCATCGACCGCTATCCAGCATGCATCTAGAGTATTAAGTTCATAAGAACAGAGTAACGCATTAGGCAAGATGACATGATGTAGAGGGATAAACTCAAGCAATATGATATAAACCCAATATTTTTATCCTCGATGGAAACAATAGAATACGTGCCTTGCTACCCCTGCTGTCACTGGAAAGGACATCGCAAGATTGAACCCAAAGCTAAGCACTTCTCCCATTGCAAGAAAGATCAATCTAGTAGGCCAAACCAAACTGATAATTCGAAGAGACTTGCGAAGATATTAAATCATGCATATAAGAATTCAGAGAAGAATCAAATATTGTTCATAGATAATCTTGATCATAAACACACAATTCATGGATCTCGACAAACACACCGCAAAAAGAATTACATCGAATAGATCTCCAAGAAGATCGAGGAGAACTTTGTATTGAGATCCAAAGAGAGAGAAGAAGCCATCTAGCTAATAACTACGGACCCGAAGGTCTGTGGTAAACTACTCACACATCATCGGAGAGGCTATGGTGTTGATGTAGAAGCCCTCCATGATCGATTCCCCCTTCGGCGGAGCGCCGGAAAAGGCCCCAAGATGGGATCTCACGGGTAAAGAAGGTTGCGGCGGTGGAAATAAGGTTCCGTGGTGCTCTCGGATGTTTTCAGGGTATATGAGTCTATATAGGCGAAAGAAGTAGGTCGGTGGAGCCACGAGGGTCCCACAAGGGTGGGGGCACGCCTCCCTACTGATACGTCTCCAACGTATCTATAATTTATGAAGTATTCATGCTATTATATTATCCATCTTGGATGTTTTATGGGTTTTATTAAACACTTTTATATTATTTTTGGGACTAACCTATTGACCCAGAGCCCAGTGCCAGTTTCTGTTTTTTCCCTTGTTTCAGTGTTTGGAAGAAAAGGAATATCAAACGGAGTCGAAACGGAATAAAACTTTCTGGAGAAATTATTTTTGGAAGGAAAGCTACCAGATAGACTTGGAGTGCACGTCAGGAAAGAAATGAGGGAGCCACGAGGCAGGGCGCACGCCCACCCCCCTGGGCGCGCCCTCCACCCCCATGGGCCCCTCGTGGCTCCCCTGGCGTATTTCTTCCGCCTATATATATCCATATACCATAAACCTTTAGGGAATAGAATAGATCGGAAGTTTCGCCGCCGCAAGCCTCTGTAGCCACCAAAAACCAATCGGGCCCTGTTCCGGCACCCTGCCGGAGGGGGGAACCCTCACCGGTGGCCATCTTCATCATCCCGGCGCTCTCCATGACGAGGAGGGAGTAGTTCACCCTCGGGCTGAGGGTATGTACCAAAGAGCTATGTGTTTGATCTCTCTCTCTCTCTCTCTCTCTCTCTCTCTTGTATTCTTGATTTGGCATGATCTTGATGTATCGCGAGCTTTGCTATTATAGTTGGATATTATGTTGCTTCTCCCCCTCTACTCTCTTGTAATGGATTGAGTTTTCCCTTTGAAGTAATCTTATCGGATTGAGTCTTTAATGATCAGAGAACACTTGATGTATGTCTTGCCGTGCGTATCTGTGGTGACAATGGGATATCACCTGATTCACTTGATGTATGTTTTGGTGATCATCTTGCGGGTTCCGCCCATGAACCTATGCATAGGGGTTGGCACACGTTTTCGTCTTGATTCTCCGGTAGAGACTTTGGGGCACTCTTTGAGGTTCTATGTGTTGGTTGAATAGATGAATCTGAGATTGTGTGACGCATATCGTATAATCATACCCACGGATACTTGAGGTGACATTGGAGTATCTAGGTGACATTAGGATTTTGGTTGTTTGTGTCTTAAGGTGTTATTCTAGTACGAACTCCAGGGCTTTTTGTGACACTTATAGGAATAGCCCAACGGATTGATTGGAAAGAATAACTTTGAGGTGATTTCGTACCCTACAATAATCTCTTCGTTTGTTCTCCGTTGTTAGTGAATTTGGAGTTGTTGCATGTTGAGGGATAGTTATATGATCCAATTATGTTATTATTGTTGAGAGAACTTGCACTAGTGAAAGTATGAACCCTAGGCCTTGTTTCCTATCATTGCAATACCGTTTGTGCTCACTTTTATCATTAGTTACCTTGCTGTTTCTATATTTTCAGATTACAAAAACCTATATCTACCATCCATATTGCACTTGTATCACCATCTCTTCGACGAACTAGTGCACCTATACAATTTACCATTGTATTGGGTGTGTTGGGGACACAAGAGACTCTTTGTTATTTGGTTGCAGGGTTACTTGAGAGAGACCATCTTCATCCTACGCCTCCCATGGAGTGATAAACCTTAGGTCATCCACTTGAGGGAAATCTGCTACTGTCCTACAAACCTCTGCACTTGGAGGCCCAACAACGTCTACAAGAAGAAGGTTGTGTAGTAGACATCAAGCTCTTTTCTGGCGCCGTTGTCAGGGAGGTGAGTGCTTGAAGGTATATCTTTAGATCTTGCAATCAAATCTTTTTGTTTCTTGTTTTATCACTAGTTTAGTTTATAAAATAAAACTACAAAAAAATGGAATTAAGGGTGCCTCATTTGCTTCAACTTTTTAATGTCTTTCGTGAAAATGATGGAAAGGAAAATTGTGCCAAAGTGTTAGAAGAAGAATGCATTAAAATGTTTGGCACTAAATCTTTGGATGATGAGCATGATTGCAATGTTGTTAGTATGAATTATTTGAATACCCATGATGCTAATGATATGCAAAGCCACAAGCTTGGGGAAGCTATGTTTGATGAAGATGATATTTTTTGTCCCCCAAGCTTTGATGAGCAAATTCACTATGATGAAAGCATGCCTCCTATCTATGATGATTATTGTGATGACACGTATGCTATAAAGAATAATGATAACCATGAAACTTGTCATCTCGATCTTAATTTTCAATCACATGATAGTTATTTTGTTGAGTTTGCTCCCACTTTTATTCATGAGAAGAAATTTGCTTATGTGACGCCCCCGATTCAATCGTACACTAATCATGCACGCAAATGTGTACGACCAAGATCAGGGACTCACGGGAAGATATCACAACACAACTCTAAAAATAAAAAAAAGTCATACAAGCATCATATTACAAGCCAGGGGCCTCGAGGGCTCGAATACAAGTGCTCGATCATAGACGAGTCAGCGGAAGCAACAATATCTGAGTACAGACATAAGTTAAACAAGTTTGCCTTAAGAGGGCTAGCACAAACTGGGATACAGATCGAAGAGGCGCAGGCCTCCTGCCTGGGATCCTCCTAACTACTCCTGGTCGTCGTCAGCGGGCTGCACGTAGTAGTAGGCACCTCCGGGGGTAGTAGTCGTCATCGACGGTGACGTCTGGCTCCTGGGCTCCATCGTCTGGTCGCAGCAATCGAGTAGAGATAGGGGGAAAAGGGGGAACAAGGCAACCGTGAGTACTCATCCAAAGTACTACTTAAGCAAGGAGCTACACTACATATGCATGGATATATGTGTAAAGGGCCATATCGGTGGACCGAGCTGAGAATGCCGAGAATAAGAGGGGATAGCTAATCACGTCAAGACTACACTTGGCAGCCTCCGCCTTGCGGCATGTAGCGTAGAGTAGTCTGAAGTCCTCCAAGTAGCATCGCATAGAATAATCCTACCCGGCGATCCTCCTCGTAACCACCCGAGAGAGTGACCACCGGGTTGTATCTGGCACTTGGAAGGGTGTGTTTTATTAAGTATCTGGTTCTAGTTGTCATCAGGTCAAGGTACAACTCCAAGTCGTCCTGTTACCGAACATCACGGCTATTCAAATAGATTAACTTCCCTGCAGGGGTGCACCACATAACCCAACACGCTTGATCCCATTTGGCCGAACACACTTTTCTGGGTCATGCCCGGCCGCGGAAGATCAACATGTCGCAGCCCCACCTAGGCATAACAGAGAGGTCAGCACGCCGGTCTAAACCTAAGCGCCCAGGGGTCTCGGCCCATCGCCCATAGCACACCTGCACGTTGCGAGGGCGGCCGAAAGCAAACCTAGCCTAGTGGCGTTCCAGTCCAATCCGGCGCGCGCCGCTCAGTCGCTGATGTCACGAAATGTTTCGGCTGATACCACGACGCCGAGATACCCATAACTACTCCCGCGTAGATGGTTAGTGCGTATAGACCAAATGTCCAGACTCAGATCAAATACACAGATCTCGTTAAACGTGTTAAGTATCCGCGAACATCGACCAGGGCCAGGCCCACCTCTCTCCTAGGCGGTCTCAACCTGCCCTGTCGCTCCGCCACAAAGATCCACTCGCGGGTGCTCCACAAGCCGACCCGACTTTAGTCACCACATGTATCATGTATAAAGTATATAGTATATACCCGTGATCACCTCCCGAGTGATCACGGTCCGATAGTATAGCACAGCAGACGTACAAGAATGTAGGGCCACAGATGGAAATACTAGCATCCTATACTAGGCAAGTAGGATTGCAGGTAAAGGTATCAACAGAAGTAGCAAAGACAGGCTATGCATCATGATAGGAATAACGGAAAGCAGTAACATGCTACACTACTCTAATGCAAGCAGTATAGAGGAGAGTAGGCGATATCTGGTGATCAAGGGGGGGCTTGCCTGGTTGCTCTGGCAAGAGAGAGGTGTCGTCAACTCCGTAGTCGAACTGGGGCATCTGCATCGTCACGGGGTCTACCGAAGAGAAGAGGGGGAGAAACAGTAAATACATAGCAAGCAAGTGCATAACAGGATAACAGGCAGAGCTAGACGTGTTCTAACGCGGTATGTGGTGATATCTTGGTGAAGGGGAAAACATCCGGGAAAATATCCCGGTGTTTCGTGTTTTCAGACAGATGAACCCGGAGGTGAAATGTTGCAGTTCACTATGCTAGGGACACGTGGCGGATGAACGGGCTGCGATCCGGATTAAATCTCGTCGTTACGAACAACTTTCATGTACAAAGTTTCTTCATCTGATAAACGGTTTAATTTATATTATTTATCAAAGTTTTAATCATTTTCTATAATTATTATTAATTTGAAAATAAATAGGAAAATGCTACGGGTACACAGAAGTGTACCCAACTAGAGGGTGTGTGTGTGTGTGTGAAATTTGGCGGTGGGACCAGGGGGCGGTCGTGATCTAGTCGACATCGACCATTGTGGGTCAAGCTGACTAGTGGGGCCAGTGTCATTGACACAGGTTTAACCTAGTGTTAAGTTTTATTGATAATGATTAACTAGCGGGGTGGATCCCATCTGCCGCTGAGTGGTTACCTTAGTTAATTATGTATATTAACTAATCTGCAGTTAATTAACGCGTGGGGTCCTGGAGTTAGTGAGTGTTAGTAGGGGGTAAATGACGTCCTCGTCGTCATGGTTAACGCCGACGAGGAGCTATAGTGCGCCGGCGACGGCAGCAACGCGAGAACCCGTCGGGCTTGCGCTACAGGCATCGGTTCGATGCGTGAAGGGGACCGATGGGTAGCTGGTGGTCGACCACGTCGACCGGTGGTCGCGGGGCGGCCGAACTTGGCCGGAGACGACGGCGGAGTTGACATCCGCCGCGGCGCAGGCGGCTGCCGGAATAGGCGTGGTGGGGCGACGCGAGGTAGGCAGCAGGCGCGGACTATGCGGGCGGGCTACCGGCTAGCGGCAGCGTGTACGCGACGGAGCATGCACAGTGCGTGAGCGAGCGGCGGTGGCGCACGCACCGTGGTGTGCACCAGCGCACGCGCGCGCCGCAAGGACGGAGGGGAAGGAGGCTAGACGGGGGTGCTCACAGGGGAGCTGCAGGGGGAAGGCAATGGGCTAGAGGAGGTGGCAACAGTCCGGCGAGGAAGGGCGGGCTCCGGGCGGAGCGGTCCTCGGGAGGCGGCGGGCGCGGTCGACCTGGCGGCGGCGGGGTCGGGCGACGCACATCCGGCGAGGAGGAGGTCGAGGACGGAGCGGTTCGGCCGGGAGGCGGTCCGACGAGGTGGTGGGCGATCCGACGAACGGCGGCGAGGGGCGACGGGGGCAACGATGTGGGCGGGATCGGGCGCTGGGGCCCCGATCCAGATGGGATCGAGAGAGAGGGGGAGTGGGGATCGTGTGCCGGTTAGGGTTAGGTTTCGGTGGAGGTAGGGGTTAGTAGGGGAGGTGGACCGGGGTGGCCGGCCCGTTCGAGCGGCTGAGGCCAGCTGGGCCACTTGTGGTCCAGCGGGGGGAGGGGGGGTCCTGTTTTCTTTTCTCTCCCTTTTTTTTGTTTGCTAGTTTTCCTTTTCTCTTTTTTTTTCAATTTCTTTTCTGTTTATTTTTACCTTTGTTTTATAAATTATAAATCTAGCCCCTAAATTAGAACTAATACTTATGACACTACCACAATTGATTTGGCACCCTAAACAATTAGTTTATATTTGTTTAGTATTTAAAAGACAATTAAATATTAGTTTTACTGTAGTTTTTATTAATTTAGTGCTTTTAACTACTTTATAAAAAGATGTTTCCTCCACCATAAATACCTACGCATTATTTGTCACCTCTCGAACATTTTAGTTTTAAAGTTTGAAAATCTTTACCGTTTGACTTTATTTTAAGTTTGAATTTCGAATCGATTTTGAACTAACACGAGATTAACAACAGTAACCGTGGTGACGTGGCATCATTAACGTGGGATTCTTGTAGCCTAATTGCCCAAGGGCCACAATTCTCCTCCACTACAAGAAATCTCGTCCCGAGATTTAGGAGCGGTTATAAGGGGGGAAGGGATCTGGTTACGAAATTCTAACGATTCTTCTCGGTCATAGTTGCTCTTCTCGAAGTGGTCGATCCAATACATTGATGTCTTCATTTTTCTACTTCAGGTCATTAAGATGAAGTCGGCATCCCTTCTTCGGAAACTCCATCGTACTTACGAATAGGTCACGGGGTAGATCGGAAACGACAGAATGCTATAAGGGTAATAACCTTGGATTAACCCATGAATGAGCATATGAGTACCTCTCGAGTTGAACAAATAGAACACATCGAGAGTAAAGTTGGAAGGTCCAACAAGAAGTTTCAGGCAGCCAGGCAATCGTTGAATGCCTAGTCAGAAGGTGAAAGGGGTTTCAAGTAACGGAATAATTATTGTTTCCGATGCCAGAATTGATGATCTCATCGGAAGGTGGCTCATGAATTACATACGAGTCCACGCGGGAGGAATAACTTTGGGAACAGGGGTGTACAGAGAGCTGTGTTTCGATCCTGTGGAACTGTGGTTATGGGCCCACCATGTGGTTGAAAGTAGGAAGGGGTCGACATCTTGCACGGTCATGATAGTAAGGCGTGTCGAGGGTAGCTTTGTCGCTTATGTCGGCAACAACATCGATACTGTGGGCGAGGACGAAGAGAACCATTTTCCTGCTCGTTGAACGAGGCAGGCCAATAGGCAAAGTTCCCGTCCGTCGGTGGCTACCGAAATGTCATCAACAGTAGAAACAGGGTCTTACTGGAACGGTTGTACACTAACGTGTTTTACATAAGCAGAAGATTACTACTGCTTATATAATATAGATCACAAGAAGGGTTAAGCAAACCAAAGGAAAGGAAAGGTGATTACCAGGTTAAATGTAACAATGGAAAGGAAAAATGTGTTTAAACACATTTCGGGGCATATCCTTCCCAAGGACAAGCAGTGGCAAGATATCCATGACGGGTTATAGACCGGATAACCATTTAGGTAAGGAGAGGAATTTGATGACCATACCCATACAGCGGTGTTTGGATAATCGAAAGCAGAAACATTTAGCATTGGGCTTCAAATGTTTTTGTTGAAAATCGGAGTACCATGGACATGCTTCAAGATAGCATTGACATGGTCTTTTAAAAAAAATCAGACTTTAATACTCAAAGGATTCATCAGGAACAACTTATAGAATAAGTCTAACCACATCCTCATGGAAGAATAGATAACCTTGTTAAAAGGAAACTATAACAATAGGGCCTCCGGCCAGGTGTGCTAGGCACGACATCACCTTACCGGGTCACATAAAGACCATTGTTATAACTCTTGGAAATATGTTCCAACCATCATATCGACCGAGATTTAGATCCGATTAGTGTTGGGATACCTCGTGCTCGTGGATGCACGAGAAGAAAAGGTGCGACACAAATTAACGAGGTGACATCATAAGACTCTCGGGGAACGAACTATGGAAGAGAGTTCCAAAACAAGAGTTCATCATTAAATCAAGGAGAGCGTGAGGAGGTGGCTGATGGACTCAGCGACTTTCCATTGGGATTAAAAAAAGGATTTACGATTATCTGAACAAGGAGATAACCTTGGTCGATTAAATGATATAGTGAGGTATGCTCGAGGAAAACATACATAATTAAACATTGGTTGAAAGGTGCACCAAATATGGGCTGGGTTGCACGACCAATGTTAGAATGGTGATTCAATTATCGGAAGACTTAGAATGAAACTATCGCCCACTCACTCCAAAGCAATAGGGTTGCTAGAAGTTTTGAATTCACACGTCATAGCTCAATTGTCGGTATTCCAGTTAAAAAAACAATACGGGGTCCAAGGAATGAACGGAGATGGCGAGAAGTATTATTATATCAAGAATTCTTAAGAGGTGGTGAAATTCTCACCACATTCTTGACAAAAGAGATGGTAATACTCCAAGGTAATTACGAACAAAGGCTGGATAGCAAGGAACTCAAGGTATAACACAGAACACGAACAAGTTTGTGTTGGAGGGGAGGCATTAAAATGGTCGATGACAACACAAATCATCAAGGGCAAGGATGGTATTTCTCATCATGAATTCAATTGATATCCAGGAAGGAGTCAAGATGTTGATGATGATCACGACAAATTTTGTCGAGAGGCTCCACGAAGATGTAATAGATCGGCGATGACATCAAGTCAAAGGAATGATGAAGCGAAAGGTTAATGGAACCGAGGGTATGCCACAAACTCCAAAGCAAGCTTGCTGTCCAAAGCGAAATGATATGATGAGGAAAGATCGACGTAAGCTTAGCTCATCGTCAAAAAATTGTGCTCTGGGAAGAAGGACCAGGTAGCATAGTTAGAATCATCACGACAACGATATAGCCAAACAGGCTAGGAATGGCGTGATCGGGTACAAACTCGTACTTATAGAAGCTTACTGAAGAGTTGTTGAACTGCGGCGGACTCGGTTCGATTATCGGTGTCTATGAGTGTTTAATAACCCGAGCCCGTGAAAAATTGGAATCGGTGGGAAGGTAGCACTTGATGGAGAACTCATAAGAAGTTATGCGGTTTTGTGATAATCTCGAGATACGAGGGGGTAATACTCGACGGTAGATCAAAGTAAGGGTTGGACTGGGGTATTGATCCACCGAAGACAAGTGCTTAAACTTGCCCGGGAATTGGATCAAAGAAGAACATATGGTCGGAACCATGATTGCAAAGGATCAATTCAACGAAACCAAAGGATATTATATCAAGGAAATAGCTATTATTACAAGAAGCTTCCAGGATAGGATCTACATCGTGTCCATGGGCATGAACACAAAGTTCAAGGTTGACTCCCACTTCATCAATGTATAACCTTCCATTCACTCCTCGCTTTGATAAAGGCATTAGTGTTGAAAGTTTTACCTGGTGAATACCAGATGAGTATGACCCGTGAAAACTTCTGAGTTCACACATAGTAAGGAAGGCATAGGTTCAACCCATCAGGGCATCTTACGAACATATACCACAAACTTCAATAGTAAATACCACCAGCTCGAAAGTAGAGCATGGTTGGCCAAGCAGATGATACAATTTACCGAAGGCACTATGTATCAGGGGAAGAACTCACAAGGTGATTGAATATGAAGGACACTGTCGGATAACAATCCAAAAATGGATCGGGTGATCCACACCGGAGCTGATGTGAGTATCGGTACTCCATCAGAGGAAGAAAGAATGCACGAGCATCATATTATAGAACATCGGAATAATTCGATGCTTAGATTAACCAAGGAATTATGATTTCCAAAACAAAGGATCAGAAGCAGACGCTATGATCAAGGATGGATAAGTTGTATAGACCCGGAGGCACAATTGACGACAAATAGTTTGTCGAGAACCAGCTCATGTTCAAAATGACATCTCGAAAGGTGAAAGATAATTTAGAAGGGTTGATAGATGATTGTGTGCGTTCGCACACATGTGATCAATAGGATCAAAATGACGGTGTCAAAAGATACTAATGAATATTGCTAGTGATATGGGAGCATCCATAATGTAAGCGGAACAAGTATTGCGAGCAATAAGCTGCTAAGGATTTTTGGAGGATTGAATAGTATTTCAAGACCATTGTGAAACACATGAACAACGGTGAAAGAGCGAATTTTCGGTAAGTGTGAGGAATTATCCATAGAGGGTATTCATGTGGCAAAGATCTGCAATGCAATGGCTCAAAAAGATTCTTAAAAGTCAAAGAACAATTCGATGCATCTTGTAACAACAAGAGCAGCTAGGGATGAATGTAAGAATGGTAAGGGCAATAAGTTATCCATAAGGATTTATCGGTGGTAGGGAATTGCAAAAGCAATGGGCACAAGGTCTGGAGAGAATATCGGAGATTATCTTCGAAATCTTCTGGTGCAGCCGGCAATCAGCTGTATTAAGGGGCTCTCCGGGAGGAAGTAGTTACGAGAACCTAGAGTCAGATTTAGTAAAATCATTTAACCCGAGTAGAAGAGAGTTCGGAGTCCCAGAGTAAAGGTCGAGGAGTAAAAGATCCTAGTACCACCCGATGGCGACGTGGGCCCATAAGGCACACAGCCAAGTTAGTAAAAGTTTTTGCAATGTCTAGACTCGACTTCGCCAAGGAGTGTGGAAGGGGATTCTACAGCAAATGGCTCGATACCAACTCAGACGCTTCGACTCAATCGTACACTAATCATGCACGCAAATGTGTACGACCAAGATCAGGGACTCACGGAAAGATATCACAACACAACTCTAAAAAAAAGTCATACAAGCATCATATTACAAGCCAAGGACCTCGAGGGCTCGAATACAAGTGCTCGATCATAGACGAGTCAGCGGAAGCAACAATATCTGAGTACAGACATAAGTTAAACAAGCTTGCCTTAAGAGGGCTAGCACAAACTGGGATACAGATCGAAGAGGCGCAGGCCTCCTGCCTGGGATCCTCCTAACTACTCCCCGGTCGTCGCCGCCGGGCTGCACGTAGTAGTAGGCACCTCCGGGGTAGTAGTAGTCATCGACGGTGACGTCGCTCTGGGCTCCATCGTTCGGTCGCAGCAATCGAGTAGAGATAGGGGGAAAAGGGGAACAAGGCAACCGTGAGTACTCATCCAAAGTACTCGCAAGCAAGGAGCTACACTACATATGCATGGATATATGTGTAAAGGGCCATATCGGTGGACCGAATCGCAGAATGCCGTAATAAGAGGGGATAGCTAATCCCGTCAAGACTACGCTCAGCAGCCTCCGCCTTTGCGGCATGTAGCGTAGAGTAGTCTGAAGTCCTCCAAGTAGCATCGCATAGAATAATCCTACCCGCGATCCCTCCTCGTAACCCCCGAGAGAGAGCAACCACCGGGTTGTATCTCGCACTTGGAAGGGTGTGTTTTATTAAGTATCCGGTTCTAGTTGTCATAAGGTCAAGGTACAACTCCAAGTCGTCACATATCGAAGATCACGGCTATTCGAATAGATTAACTTCCCTGCAGGGGTGCACCACATAACCCAACACGCTTGATCCCATTTGGCCGGACACACTTTTCTGGGTCATTCCCGGCCGCGGAAGATCAAGACGTCGCAGCCCCACCTAGGCATAACAGAGAGGTCAGCACGCTGGTCTAAACCTAAGAGCCCAGGGGTCTGGGCCCATCGCCCATAGCACACCTGCACATTGCGAGGGCGACCGAAAGCAGACCTAGCCTAGTGGCGTTCCAGTCCAATCCGGCGCGCGCCGCTCGGCCGACGCCACGAAATGCTTGGTGATACCACGACGCCGGGATACCCATAACTACTCCAGCGTAGATGGTTAGTGCGTATAGACCAAATGGCGGACTCGGATCAAATACCCAGATCTCGTTAAACGTGTTAAGTATCATGAACGCCGACCAGGGCCAGGCCCACCTCTCTCCTAGGCGGTCTCAACCTGCCTGTCAGCTCCGCCACAAAGATCCACTCATGGTGCTCCACAAGCCGACCCGACTTTAGTCACCACATGTATCATGTATAAAGTATATAGTATATACCGTGATCACCTCCCGAGTGATCACGGCCCGATAGTATAGCACAAACAGACGGACAAGAATGTAGGGCCACATATGGAAATACTAGCATCCTATACTAGGCAAGTAGGATTGCAGGTAAAGGTATCAATGAAAGTAGCAAAGACAAAGGCTATGCATCATGATAGGAATAACGGAAAGTAAGAACATGCTACACTACTCTAATGCAAGCGATAGAGGAGAGTAGGCGATATCCAGTGATCAAGGGGGGCTTGCCTGGTTGCTCTGGCAAGAGAGAGGGGTCATCAACTCCGTAGTCGAACTGGGGCATCAGCATCTTCACGGGGTCTACCGAAGAGAAGAGGGGGAGAAACAATAAATACATAGCAAGCAAGTGCATAACAGGATAACAGCAGTGAGCTAGACGTGTTCTAACGCGGTATGAGGTGATACCGGTGAAGGGGAAAACATCCGGAAAATATCCCGGCGTTTCAGGTTTTGGACAGATGAACCAGAGGTGAAATGTTGCAGGTTCACTATGCTAGGGACGCGTGGCGGATGAACGGGCTGCGTATCCGGATTCGTCTCGTCGTTCTGAACAACTTTCATGTACAAAGTTTCTTCATCTGATAAACGGTTTAATTTATATTATTTATCAAAGTTTTAATCATTTTCTATAATTATTATTAATTCGAAAATAAATAGGAAAATGCTACGGGTACACAGAAGTGTACCCAGCTAGAGTGTGTGTGTGTGTGAGGCTGGCAGTGGGACCAGGGGGGCCAGTCAGCAGTCTAGTCAGCATCGACCATTGACGGGTCAAGCTGACTAGTGGGGCCCAGGTGTCATTGACACAAGTTTAACCTAGTGTTAAGTTTTATTGATAATGATTAATTAGCGTGGTGGGTCCCATCCGCCGGTGAGTGGTTACTGAGTTAATTATGTATATTAACTAATCTGGCAGTTAATTAACGTGGGGTCCCGCAGTTAGTGAGTGTTAGTAGGGGTAAATGACGCCCTCGTCATCATGGTTAACGCCGACGAGGAGCTATAGTGTGCCGGCGACGGCAAAGAACGCGAGAACCCGTCGGGCTTGCGCCACGCATCGGTTCGATGCGTGAAGGGGACCGATGGGTAGTCGGTGGTCGACCACGCCGACCGGTGGTCGCGGGCGGCCGAACTTGGCCGGAGATGACGGCGGAGTTGACATCCGCCGCGCCAGCGGCTGCCGGAATAGGCGTGGTGGGCGGCGACGAGGTAGGCAGCGCGACTATGCGGGCGGGCTACCGGCTAGCGGTAGCGTGGCCACGCACGGAGCGTGCACAGCTGCGATGAGCAGGCGGGCGAAGCGGGCACCGTGGTGTGCCGGCGCCTGGCTGACGCAAGGAAGGAGGGGAAGGAGGATAGAAGGGGGTGCTCACAGGGGAGCTGCAGGAGGAAGGCAATGGGCTCGAGGAGGTGGCGACAGTCCGGCGAGGGAGGGCGGGCTCCGGGCGGAGCGGTCCTCAGGAGGCGGCGAGCGCGGTCGACCCGGCGGCGGCAGGGTCGGGCGACGCAGATCCGGCGAGGAGGAGGTCAAGGACGGAGCGGTTCAGCCGGGAGGCGGTCCGACGAGGTGGTGGGCGATCCGACGAACGGCGGCGTAGGGCGCAGGGCAACGATGTGGGCGGATCGGCTGGGGCCCGATCCAGACGGGATCAAGAGAGAGGGGGGGAGTGGGGATCGTGTGCCGGTTAGGGTTAGGTTTCGGTGGAGGTAGGGGTTAGTAGGGGAGGTGGACCGGGGTGGGCCGGCCCGTTCGAGCGGCTGAGGCCAGCTGGGCCACTTGTGGCCCAGCGGGGGGGGTCCTGTTTTATTTTCTCTCCCTTTTTTTTGTTTGCTAGTTTTCCTTTTCTCTTTTTTTCAATTTCTTTTCTGTTTATTTTTACCTTTGTTTTATAAATTATAAATCTAGCCACTAAATTAGAACTAATACTTATGACACTACCACAATTGATTTGGCACCCTAAACAATTAGTTTATATTTGTTTAGTATTTAAAAGACAATTAAATATTAGTTTTACTGCAATTTTTATTAATTTAGTGATTTTAACTACTTTATAAAAAGATGTTCCCTCCACCATAAATACCTACGCATTATTTGTCACCTCTCGAACATTTTAGTTTTGAAGTTTGAAAATCTTTACCGTTTGACTTTATTTTAAGTTTGAATTTCAAATCGATTTTGAACTAACACGAGATTAACAACAGTAACCGTAGTGACGTGGCATCATTAACGTGGGATTACTGTAGCCTAATTGCCCGGGCGTCACAGCTTATGTGGAGAGTAGTAAAATTTCTATGCAAGTAGATCATGAAAAGAGTGCTTTATGTGCTGGTTATATGGTTGAATTCATTCATGATGCTACAGAAAATTATTATGAGAGAGGATCATATGCTTCTACATATTGCAATAATATCAAGTTTCCTCTCTATGTGCTTAAAATCTTGAAGTTATGCTTGTTTTACCTTCCTATGCAAGTTGATTCTTGTTCCCATAAGTTGTTGTAACATCCCAAATTTTCAATTTGGAATGTTATACATAGGTCATCCATGCATATCATATTTTGTTGCATTTTTGTTTGCAATCCTCGAAATCCTAAGCAACTCAAGGACCCTCGGAGAGAGTTGGGGATTTTCCGTTTTTCATATTTGAATTTTATCAAATAATGAAGACGAGGATTTTGATTTTAATTATTTTCTCTCCGGAAAATATTTCATTTTGAAATAATAAATGAGAGAAGATAATATGACTTCTCCAAAATAATTGAAATATCGGAGGAAAAATGTTAAAATCATTATTTGGATTTTATTTGATTTTAGTTGGAATTTTATTTGCCCTAGAAAAATTGCATGTTTCTAAAAATTGCATTTTAGGAGCCAAGAAAAGTTCATCTTGTTCTAAATATTTTATTTAGACGGAGAAAACTTGTTTTGGTATTTTAGATTTTATTTATTTTTCTAGGATTTTTCTAAGTTTGGAACGCTTTTAAAAACAGAGATCATACCGACCGGGCCTAGGGCCCAGCCGAGAAGGCTGCCTGGCCAGCCTTCTTGAGGCTGCCACTGGGCCTCAAGACTCGGACCGGAGTCCGAGTGGGACTCCGCCTCCCGCCGCCTTGCCCCCTCCTCCAAGCCGCCGTCCCCGCCCCCTTTAAATACGCCCCCCTCCCCTCTAACCACCACCACCACCACCGGAGCCCGGAGCCGCCCCGAGCCCCGAGGCCCGAGCCGCCCGCCGAGTCGCCAGCCGCCTCGGCCGCCGCGTCCCGCCGCCTCGCTGAGCCCGTGAGCCGCCCGCCTCGCCGGACGACCTCGCCGGAGGTAGCCACCCGCCGCCCGGTTTTTTAAAGAAAAACCCCTTCGGTTTTTTAGAAAAACCCTAGTTCATTTTTTTATAGATCGGTTTTATTCTCCGGTTTATTTACTTAGCGAGCGTTCGATCGTTCGTTCGTTTTAACGAACGTGTTCATCATTTAGTGTCTGCTAACGAACGTTCATTCGTTAAGCCGTTCGTCGTTTTTATTTTTATCGGATTTATTCCGCGATTTTCTTGATCGTGATTTCTGATCCGATTTTCGTTCTAGTTTAACTTTTCGCTCGTTTATCAGAATCAGGCGATTCAAGCGCCTGTAGTTTCATCTCGAAACCCTCTTTCCGAATAGTCAACTCAAACAAGTTTTTGTCTCTGTAAAATTTGACCCTAGTTCAGATTAGTAAACGGATCTTATTTCTTTCGTCATTTGAGTTTCGCTGTTCGCTTGGTTTGATTCTTTTTGCGAACCGGAGTTCTTAATTTGAACTTGTTGGTCGGCCTCTTTCAGTTGAAGTTTCATTTTGTGCATCTTTGCTTGTTGCTTATGTATGTATTGTTTGCTTGCGATAGAATTCCCGGAGTGCGAAGCGTGTTACTACGAGTCTCTAGGATTCACGGATCGTCAGCAAGGCAAGTAACACTTTGATCATACTCTTTTCATACCCAGTTTTTTATGCATTAGTTTCAACCCTCAAACATTGCATGTTTAGGATGTCTTTAATTTGTGGGTTGGGAAGTAGTTGATGAGGTAGGAACCTATTGCCCCGTTACATTCAAACCCTTGGGAGTTACTTCTACGTATTGCTTATCTTGCCATGCTATGCTCATAGACGTGGTTTGGGTTTGAGTGAATCCATGACAGATGTGAGATTGTTAATTAATGGTTTACTTTAAGGTGGCAACTTTAATACACATCTGGGTGGATTGAGGCACCTGGGGAACCCAGTGTTGTCTGTTTTTTTTTTTGGAAATCCCGGAGTACCCGTGTGATCTTCCTATGGACTGCCACCCAGGCTTAAAGGGAACTGAGATTATTCAGGCTAGAAACTTCCGTGTGCCGCCACAAGCTATTATGGGCTCTAGCATAGTTGAGTAAGTTACGTGAAGCTCTTGAAGAGGTAGATCAGCAGGTAGTGGGTTTTGTAGGTTTGGTATGGTCTACCCTGAGTAGAGAGTTAATGTTTATGAAAGATTGTGTCTCGGTCATCCGTTTCTCAAACACCATGTAGTGCGAGAAATCAACGGAGGCGATCGAGTCTTGTGGGGAAAAGTGCGCAAACCTCTGCAGAGTGTACAATCTAATCATGGTTAGCCGTGTCCCCGGTTATGGACAATTCTGAGTATCTAGTACTTGAGTATTCACATGTATCTCGTCACTCTTAACTAATATTGCTGGGATGTTCATTACCTTAATTGGGATTGAGTTGGGGTTATACCTTCTCAATGATGTTTCAACCACCATGATAGTTAAATTAAAATTTATTCCTTTGTTGTAGGGAAAAATTGGCTTTTGCAAAAACTATAACCATAGAGCTTTCCACCAGCCAAATATGCATGTAGTGATAGCATTATTCTCGTTATTGCTCTATTGTGTTACATTGCCAAGATATTCCATGTCTTGAATTGTTCTCGGGCTGCAACGTATTATGTTGCAGACTTTTTAGACGAGGAGTAAGGTTCGATAGGTCGTTGCCGTGCAGCTCAGCTATGTCGTTGGAGTTGATGGACTCACTTTATCTTCCAAGCCTTCCGCTGTTATCGTATTAGATGGCCTTAAGCCGTATTATTGTAATAAGTTCTCTTCTGAGACAATCGATGTAATAAGTGTGTGATTGCTACTTTGTTATAAATCCTTCGAGTAATCGTGTGTCAAAGATTATCGATCCAGTGGATGACTGAAACACGTAGACTTGACCATCTCGAGGTCGGGTCGCTACAAGATGGTATCGAGCACACCGAGTGTAGGACACGACCACTAAGATAAACCATAGGTCACTCTTCTCTACTCATTTCGACTCCTCTCCATTTTTCCACTCTTTAGGATGACGGAGATGAAGAACAAGTTTGCACAACCGGATGAAGACACACCTTTTGGACGCCACTTGAAGGAAGTCACTAGGTACTTGAACATTGGAATACCAAGCTTCACCGGGACGTACAACGCCACTTTACCTGAAGAAGAGCGCTGGATGATTCAAGTACAAGTTCCAGGAAGGACGTTCTCGCCAACCTCTAAGCCCATAGAGTTTTCTTTCGAAGCAACCACCTAGAGCCTTGGCAAGAGTATGGCAGCTCACATTACCATGGACGCATTGGAGAAGTCTACAACAGGGAGCTTAAAGACACCATATACCAAATACGTGGGCGCTGAGATGAGCAATGGGAAGTAATCAGCACCAAGAAGGATAGATCCATTGCAGCTTACATCCAGGAGCTAAACTAGCACATTCGACGTCAGGAGAACCAGATGTGCACAGACATGATGGATTTGAAGAAGGCGAAAACTAGGATCACCGAGCTGGAGGAAGAACTCAAGTTTACGCGCGATGGATATGAGGAGGAAATCAAGACACTACTGGAGAAGAATGACGACCTAGTCAAGAAGATCAGAGTCTTCATGGGAGGATCAGCACCGGAAGAGGAAGAAAAAGATCCCACTTGTACGTACAACTAAATCATCATCGACGACACCGATTCCGAACCAAGTGATGATGACTATGAAGACGAAGCTGGAGCAGACATCATGGAGTCTTCCACCGATTAAAATTTCTAGATGACCACCATATAATAGTAGTATTCCCCCATGTAACTAGTAGTAGTTGAGCACTTTTGCGATAGTCCTAGACCGTCTGTATGCCCTTGCTTGATTGATTGAATGAATGTTTGTGTTTGCCTCATGTGCATATGGGTAGTGTTTTCTCACTAGACCTCTTTCTATTCTAATCTCTTCCATCTAAACCCATCAGATGCCTCCGAGACGTGACCCCGGTTTTGTTTTCCCACCGGAGCTCACCTAGTTGATCGAACAGCAGAATGCCTTGATGCAATTGCTAGTTCGTAACCAGGGCAATGCCAACAACAACAACAACAACCCGCCGCCAGTGGACAATTTAGCCCGTTTTCTGAGGTTACAACCGCCGGTGTTTTCCAGTAGCACCGAGCCAATAGTTGCTGATGATTGGCTACACCGTATTGGAAGGGAGTTAACCACCACAGGATGCACGGATGCTGAGAAGGTGCACTTTGCCGCACAACAATTGGATGGACCAAAGACGCATGGTGGGAGAATTACATGGCTACTTTTCCTATAGCCAATGTCACTTAGGACCAGTTCCAACAAGCTTTTCAGACAGCCCATGTCTCAACCGGAGCCATGCAGATGAAGAAGCGTGAGTTTCGCAACTTACGCCAGGCAACCGTCTTTGTGGCCCAAAGACGTGGATGAGTTTAGCAAGTTATCATGCTATGCCCACGATGATGTGGCTACAGATGCCGCGAAGGTGAGAAGTTTATGGAAGGGCTGAATGATGAGATGAGCATGCAGTTGATGGTGGCAACTTTCAACAACTACCGGGAGTTGGTAGATAAGGCTCTAATGATTGAAGGAAAGCAAAGACAAATTGAGAGCCAGAAGAGGAAATATGGACAAGGGAAGTACAACTCAGGAGCTCCCCAGAAGCCTCGCTTTACCCCGAACTCGGGAGGACTTGTTCATAACCATGGAGGTCATAACCATACTGGAGGTGGATCGCATAATCAAAATGGTGCGAAGAATGGGAATGGGAATGGAGCCAACAATAATCAGAATCGCTCTAACCCATCTACACCCGCCAAGAGGGACTTAAGCCAAGTTATTTGCTTTAAGTGCGGGAAGACAGGGCACTATACCAATGACTGCCCTGAAGGAAGGAATGGAAATGGAAATGGGAGTGCTGGGAAGAAGCCCAATCCATTCAACAAAGGACAAGTGAACCACGTTAACGTGGAGGAGGTTGAAGAGCAGCCGGACGCGGTAATAGGTAAGTTTTTGGTTCAGTCATTTACCGCTCTGGTTCTTTTTGATACTGGTGCATCGCATTCATGCATATCAAGGGGATTTGTGGATAAGTTTAAGTTACCAACCCAAACCCTTAGGACCCCTCTTTTAGTGAGCTCGCCTGGAGCAGAGTACATGGCTAGCAGATGGTGCACCCAGATACCCCTAATCATTGGCACGCACGTTTTCCGTCGACCTAATTATCTTGGAGTCGCAAGGATTGGATGTGATATTAGGTATGGACTGGATGTCAAGTATGGAGGAAGTATTGATTGTGCTAGCAAGTCAATTTATCTTACCACCGGAGGGAAAAAATGATTAAGTATGTATCTAGGCATGTGCCTAGGAGGAGCCAAGTGAATACCCTCACGGAGTTGTACAGAGGAAGTACCAGAGTGAAAGATTTTCCGGATGTTTTCCCGGAAAAGTTACTGTGCATGCCACGGATAGAGACATCGAAGTTCTTGATAAAACTATTGCCGTGCACAGGCCAATATCCAAGAGACCCTATCGGATGCTCGCAAATGATCTGGAGGAAATTAAAAAGCAGATCAAGGAGTTATTGGAGAAAGGTTATATTCGAAGGAGTTCATCACCTTGGGGAGCACAAGTACTTTTGGTGGAGAAGGAGGATAAATCCCTGAGGATGGTTGTTGATTACCGAGCTCTGAATGAAGTAACAAGAAAGAACAAGTATCCATTACCAATGATTAATGATCTGTTTGATCAGTTGCAAGGAGCTAAGGTGTTTCCAAGATTGATCTACGATCGAGGATACCATCGATTGAAGATCCGAGAGAAGGATATACCAAAGACAACATTTACCACACGGTATGGATTATATGAGTATACGGTCATGTCATTTGACCGACTAACGCTCCCGCCTATTTCATGAGTATGATGAACAAGGTGTTCATGGAGTATTTGGACAAGTTTGTTGTGGTGTTTATTGATGATATTATGGTATACTCGAAGAACAAAGAGGAGCACGCGGAACACTTGTGATTGGTTCTCGAGAAACTCAGGGAACACCAGTTATACGCCAAATTCAGCAAGTGCGAGTTTTGGTTGAAGGAAGTTGGATTTCTTGGGCATGTTATATCAGGAGAGGGTATAACAAGAGATCTCAAGAAGGTTCGGGCCAACATCGAATGGTTGGCACCCACTTCAGTTGGCGAGATCCGCAGTTTCCTTGGACTGGCAGGATATTATCGGAGATTCATTGAAAATTTCTCCAAGATTGCTAAGCCAATGACTGAATTGCTAAAGAAGGATACTAAGTTCAAATGGACAAAGGATTGTGAGGCCAGTTTTCAAGAGTTGAAGAAATGGTTGACTACAGCCCCAGTGCTGACATTGCCAGATATACATAAGGAGTTTCAAGTGTATTGTGACGCCTCACGCTTGGGACTTGGATGTGTGCTTATGCAGGACGGAAAAAATGTTTCGTATGCCTCACGACAACTAAAACCTCATGAGTTGAACTATGCCACGCATGATTTGGAGTTAGCAGCCGTAGTGCATGCATTAAAGACCTGGAGACATTATCTCATTGGAAACCATTGTGATGTGTACACGGATCATTAGAGTTTGAAGTACATTTTCACACAGAAGGAGTTGAACCTCAGACAGAGGAGATGGCTGGAGCTTATAAAGGATTACGATATGAAGCTACACTATCATCCAGGAAAGGCCAACGTTGTAGCAGACGCTTTGAGCCGGAAAAGTTATGCTAATATCCTTGAAAGTAAAGGATTGCCAAAGGAGTTAGCTGAGGAGATCATGGAACTTCGGTTGGAAATTGTTCCTAGAGGTTTTATTGCAACCCTGGAGGTTCAGTCGACATTGTTGGACAAGATTCAAGAAGCTCAGAAGGAGGACAAAGAAATTGCTGAAATAAGAGAGAAGATGGGTGAAGGTAAAGCCAAAGGTTTTCGCGAGGATGAGCACGATACCTTGTGGATTGAGGACCGAATTTATGTGCCCAACAATTGGAGATCAGGAAGTTAATACTTCAGGAGGCCCATGACTCATCATACTCGATTCACCCCGGAAACACCAAGATGTATTTGGATTTGAAGGAACGCTTACGTGGACTGGTATGAAGAAGGATATTGCCGAGTATGTAGCCGTATGTGATGTATGTCAGAGAGTGAAGGCAGAGCATCAGAAGCCAGCAGGACTGTGACAGCCTATGCCAATACCCGAATGGAAGTGGGTTAAACTTGGCATGGATTTTATCACCGGATTACCCAGAACCAAGGCAGGATATGATTCAGTATGGGTAGTTGTGGATCGTTTGACCAAAGTAGCACACTTCATCCCAGTGAAAACCACTTATACAAGTGCCAAGTTGGCCAAGATATATATGTCCAGGATCGTATGTTTACATGGAGTTCCAAGGAGCATCGTATCAGATAGAGGAACGCAGTTTACTTCAAAGTTTTGGCATCAACTACACGGACCTTGGGTACCAGATTGGAGTTCAAGACCGCTTTTCACCCACAGACGGATGGATGCACCGAGAGAGTCAATCAGATTACGGAAGACATGTTGAGAGCCTGTGCTCTAGATTATGGATCTAGTTGGGATGACAATTTGTCAGACGCAGAAGTTCTCATATAACAACAGCTACCAGGCCAGTTTGAAGATGGCACCGTTTGAAGCTCTGTATTGACGCAGATGTAGAACACCATTGATGTGGGATGAGGTAGGAGACCGTCAGTTGTTTGGACCAGATTTGATCAAGGAATCAGAGGAGAAGGTTAAACTGATCAGAGACAGACTAAAGATTGCTCAGTCCAGACAGAAGAGTTATGCAGATTCAAAACGCAAGGAAGTAACCTATGAAATTGGAGACAGAGCCTATCTACGAGTATCACCCTTGAGGGGAGTGAAATGTTTTGGAGTTAAGGGAAAGTTAGCCCCAAGATTTATAGGACCGTATCGTGTTTTGGAACGGATGGGAGAAGTTGCCTACAAGCTGGAGTTACCTGAAGGATTGTCAGGAGTGCACGATGTGCTTCACGTATCATTGAAGAAGTGCCATCCGAGATGGTCGACATACCGTTAAATGATACAAAGGCCCCTAGAGGCGATACAGCTTGGACGATAATTTGACTTATGAGGAAAAGCCAAGAAAGATTCTTGACTTTGACAAATGAGTCACCCGCAAAGAAGGTTATCAAGTTTTGCAAAGTTGATGGAGCCACCATACTGAGGAGGAAGCCACACAGGAACGAGAAGATGATATTCGCAAGGACCACCCGCACCTATTTTCTAGTTAACCCGAATCTCGAGGGCTAGATTCATCTTAAGGGGTAGGTTTGTAACATCCCAAATTTTCAATTTGGAATGTTATACATAGGTCATCCATGCATATCATATTTTATAGCATTTTTGTTTGCAATCCTCGAAATCCTAAGCAACTCAAGGACCCTCGGAGAGAGTTGGGGATTTTCCGTTTTTCATATTTGAATTTTATCAAATAATGAAGACGAGGATTTTGATTTTAATTATTATCTCTTCAGAAAATATTTCATTTTGAAATAATAAATGAGAGAAGATAATATGACTTCTCCAAAATAATTGAAATATCGGAGGAAAAATGTTAAAATCATTATTTGGATTTTATTTTATTTTAGTTGGAATTTTATTTGCCCTAGAAAAATTTGCATGTTTTTAAAATTGCATTTTAGGAGCCAAGAAATGTTCATCTTGTTCTAAATATTTTATTTAGACGGAGAAAACTTGTTTCAGTATTTTTAGATTTTTATTTATTTTTCTAGGATTTTTCTAAGTTTCATGAACGCTTTTAAAAGAGATCATACCTGACCGGGCCTAGGGCCCAGCCAAAGGCTTGACCACGCCGTCGCCTCCTGCGTGCAGCGCGCCGCCGCCCTTTTCGGACCAGAGTTCGAGTGGTATTCCGCCTCCCGCCGCCTTGCCCCCTCCTCCAAGCCGCCGCCCCCGCCCCCTTTAAATACGCCCCCCCCTCTAACCACCACCACCACCACCGGGCAGGAGCCGCCCGAGCCCCGAGCCTCGAGCCGCCGCCGAGCCCCGTCGCCCCTCGCTGAGCCCTGCCGGAGCCGCCCGCCTCGCCGGACGACCTCGCCGGAGGTAGCCACCCACCGCCCGGTTTTTTTAAGAAAAACCCCTTCGGTTTTTTTAGAAAAACCTTAGTTCATTTTTTATAGATCGGTTTTATTCTCCGATTTATTTACTTAGCGAGCGTTCGCTTGTTCGTTCGTTTTAATGAACGTGTTCATCGTTTAGTCTCTGCTAACGAACGTTCGTTCGTTAAGCCGTTCGTCGTTTTTCTTTTTATCGGATTTATTCCGCGATTTTCCTGATCGCGATTTCTGATCCGATTTTCGTTCTAGTTTAACTTTTCGCTCGTTTATCGGAATCAGGCGATTCAAGCGCCTGGAGTTTCATCTCGAAACCCTCTTTCTGAATAGTCAACTCAAACAAGTTTTTGTCTCTGTAAAATTTGACCCTAGTTCAGATTAGTAAACGGATCTTATTTCTTTCGTCATTTGAGTTTCGTTGCTCCGTTTGGTTTGATTCTTTTTGCGAACCGGAGTTCTTAATTTGAACTTGCTGGTCGGCCTCTTTCAGTTGAAGTTTCGTTTTGTGCATCTTTGCTTGTTTCTTATGTATGTATTGTTTGCTTGCGATAGAATTCCCGGAGTGCGAAGCGTGTTACTACGAGTCTCTAGGATTCACGGATCGTCAGCAAGGCAAGTAACACTTTGATCATACTCTTTTCATACCCAGTTTTTTATGCATTAGTTTCAACCCTCAAAAATTGCATGTTTAGGATGTCTTTAATTTGTGGGTTGGGAAGTAGTTGATGAGGTAGGAACCTATTGCCTGCTACATTCAAACCCTTGGGAGTTACTTCTACGTATTGCTTATCTTGCCATGCTATGCTCGTGAAGCGTGGTTTGGGTTTGAGTGAATCCATGACAGATGTGAGATTGTTAATTAATGGTTTACTTTAAGGTGGCAACTTTAATACACATCTGGGTGGATTGAGGCACTGGGGAACCCAGTGTTGTCTGCTTTTTGAAATCCCGGGTACCCGTGTGATCTTCCTATGGACCGCCACCTGTGCTCAAAGGGAACCGAGATTATTCAGGCTAGAAACTTCCGTAAAGCGGCCACAAGCTATTATGGGCTCTAGCATAGTTGAGTAAGTTACGTGAAGCTCTTGAAGAGGTAGATCAGCAGGTAGTGGGTTTTGTAGGTTTGGTATGGTCTACCTTGAGTAGAGAGTTAATGTTTCTGAAAGATTGTGTCTCGGTCATCCGTTTCTCAAACACAATGTAGTGCGAGCAATCAACGGAGGTGATCGAGTCTTGTGGGGAAAAGTGCGCAAACCTCTGCGGAGTGTACAATCTAATCATGGTTAACCGTGTCCCCGGTTATGGACAATTCTGAGTATCTAGTACTTGAGTATTCACATGTATCTCATCACTCTTAACTAATATTGTTGGGATGTTAATTACCTTAATTGGGACTGACTTGGGGTTATACCTTCTCAATGATGTTTCAACCACCATGATAGTTAAATTAAAATTTATTCCTTTGTTGTAGGGAAAAATTGGCTTTTTGCAAAAACTATAACCATAGAGCTTTCCACCAGCCAAATATGCATGTAGTGATAGCATTATTCTGTTATTGCTCTATTGTGTTACATTGCCAGCATATTCCATGTGCTGACCCGTTCTCCGGCTGCAACGTATTATGTTGCAGACTTTTCAGACGAGGAGTAAGGTTCGATAGGTCGTTGCCGTGCAGATCAGCTATGTCGTTGGAGTTGATGGACTCACTTTATCTTCCAAGCCTTCCGCTGTTATCGTATTAGATGGCCTTAAGCCGTATTATTGTAATAAGGTCTCTTCTGAGACAATCGATGTAATAAGTGTGTGATTGCTACTTTGTTATAAATCCTTCGAGTAATCGTGTGTGTCAAAGATTCTTCGATCCAGGGATGACATCAAACACGAGACTTGACCATCTGAGGTCGGGTCGCTACAGTTGTTTGCTCACAAAATCCCTACGCATAGGAAGTGGGTTTACTTAAAAGTGCTAGTCATATTCTTCATGGTGCTCTCTTTATGTTTCAATTATTATGCCTTATGTGAGCATCATTGAAATCATCATGCCTAGCTAGGGGCGTTAAACGATAGCGCTTGTTGGGAGGCAACCCAATTTTATTTTAGTTTCTTGCTTTTTGGTTATGTTTAGGAATAAATAATTCATCAAGCCTCTGGTTAGATGTGGTTTTATGTTTTATTTAGTCTTTGTGCCTAGTAAGACCTATAGGATCTTCTTGGATGATAGTTATTTGATCTTGCTGAAAATTCCAAAAACTTTCTGTTCACGAAAACAATTGTTTAAAATCACCAAAACGTGATAAAATACTGATTCCAATTGGAGCAGATTAATAATCAAATTATATATTTTGGTAGAATTTTTTGAGTTCCATAAGTTTGCGTTGAATTTCTGATTACTACATCGCTACTGCTTTTTGATGATTCTGTTTTTCATGTGTTGTTTGCTTATTTTGATGAATCTATGGCTAGTAAAATAGTTTATAAACCATAGAGAAGTTGGAATACAGTAGATTTAACACCAATAAAAATAAAGAATGAGTTCATTACAGTACCTTGAAGTGGTGTTTTGTTTTCTTTCGCTAACGGAGCTCACGAGATGTTCTGTTAAGTTTTGTGTTGTGAAGTTTTCAAGTTTTGGGTAAAGATTCGATGAACTATGGAATAAGGAGTGGCAAGAGCCTAAGCTTGGGGATGCCCAAGGCACCCCAAGGTAATATTCAAGGACAACCAAGAGCCTAAGCTTGGGGATGCCCCGGATGGCATCCCCTCTTTCGTCTTCGTTCATCGGTAACTTTACTTGGAGCTATATTTTTATTCACCACATGATATGTGTTTTGCTTGGAGCGTCGTTTTATTTTCTTTAGTTTTGCTTGTTGTTTGAAATAAAATACCAAGATCTGAAATCCTTAAATGTTAGAGAGTCTTCACATAGCTACATAATTATTTAACTACTCATTGATCTTCACTTATATCTTTTTGGAGTAGTTTGTCATTTACTCGTGTGCTTCACTTATATCCTATGAGTAAATGGTTGAATCATTTGAATGTCATAAATCCAAAATTATATATGTTTCATATGCTTTTCCCATGGGGAGTAATGCCTTTACATATAAGAAGTAGAGGTGGTAAATTTATTGAAGGTTAGCAAACATTGTATTAGTCACTTGAACAATTAATGAAAGAATATTGAAGGAAGAGAGATTTCACATATAAATATACTATCCTGGACATCTTCTATGATTGAGAGCCCCATTAATTATTTTCAAACCTGAGCAAATTAGTTGAAATTGGACAAGGAAGACAACATAATGAGTTATGCTTGGATATATTTGTATAAGTTATATTGTTTTGGATCCTCTAACATGTGGTGCTTGCTATTTAGAATCCTTTGCTAGCCAAAATATATGTACTAAGCGGGAATACTGCTTTTGCATCCAAACTCCTTGAACCAAGTTTCTTCCATGAGTGTCCACCATATCTACCTATATGCGGTATTTACCTGCCGTTCCAAGTAAATTTGCTTGTGCCAAACTCTAAACCTTCAAATAATAATCTGTTTTGTATGCCCGAATCGCTCATGTAGCGACTAGGGGCTAGCAGTATCTTCCATGCTAGGTGGGTTATTCTCACGATGAGTGGACTCCACTCATCAATCACGAGAAAATGGCTGGTAACTGGGATGCCCAGTCCCATGATCAAAATATCAAAATCAAATAAGAAATAATTGCAAACAAAACTCCCCCAGGTTTGATGTTAGTTGGAGGCACCCATTGTTTCAGGCAAGCCATGGATTGATGATTGTTGGTGGAGGGGGAGTAAAAATCTTTACCTTTCTGTTTGGGAACCGCCTATAATGTATGTAGTATGGAAGATATTGTGAACTCTTGGTCGTTATGTTGACAATGAAAGCATACCTCTCAAAATTATTTTCATCTCTGCTTTTTGCTTCGAGCTCTGGCACCTCTGCAAATCCCTGCTTCCCTCTGCGAAGGGCCTATCTTTTACTTTTATGCAAGAGTCAGTAGTATTCCTTCTCATTCGAACCTACTCTTTAGTTGGCAAGCATCATATGATGGAAAGATTTAAGCATATATGGCCGTTCAAATATATTTGATCATGAATTATTATTGTTGGCATTACCCTTGAGGTAAAAGGTTGGGAGGCGAAACATTAAGCCCCTATCTTTCTCTGTGTTTGATGAATACTATTTGTTCTAAAAATATGCTTTGAGTGGTAGCAATCATGGAAGACTAAATGATAGTTGAGTATGTGAAGTTTGCTGAATCAAAGCTCTGACATAGACTCTTCCTGAAAATAAGATGAATTGCAATTGTTTGATGACTGAGAACATAGTTTGTTAGTTTTCAAGAAAGTTTATGATCTATACTTTGACATGTGAATAGATTGTTGCTTGATCATGAAAAGTTCTATGAGTTGAGCTACTGTTATGACATATAATGATGCTTGAAAAGGTGATTGAAATTATCATTGATCAAACTTATGCACCTGCTAGCATTCACACTTCATAAATTCTTTCTTTAATCATTTACCTACTCGAGGACGAGCAGAATTAAGCTTAGGGGATGCCGACACGTCTCAAACGTATCTATAATTTATGAAGTATTCATGCTATTATATTATCCATCTTGGATGTTTTATGGGCTTTATTGAACACTTTTATATTATTTTGGGACTAACCTATTGACCCGCATCCCAAAGTGATTCGCTTTTTCCCATGTTTCAGTGTTTCGAAGAAAAGGAATATCAAATGGAGTCGAAACAGAAAGAAACCTTCTGGAGAAGTTATTTTTGGAAGGAAAGCTACCCGATAGACTTGGAGTGCACGTCAGGAAAGAAATGAGGGAGCCATGAGGGGGCGCCACCACCTGGGCGCGCCTCCACCCTCGTGGGCCCTCGTGGCTCCCGACGCTTTTTTTATCAGGAACTGTAGGGCAAAACCCCACAAAGATATCAAAACTTTATTAATAAAAGAAGTAGTACAACAAGTTGATTACAAGGAGTAACCAGAGTACAAGGTAGAAAAAGGGAGTCTTACAAAACTATCTTAAGGGGAGGAAAGAGATCCATTTAAGGTGTCATCCTTGTAAGCAGATTTGATTCGGTGCTGCATTAGGCTCATATCATGCCTAAAAGCAAACCTCCATTTATTGAAACTAGCCCTCTCATTTCTGAACACTTTGGCATTTCTGATGATCCAAATATTCCAGCAAGCAATGAACACCACTTCAGAGAAGAAAGGCTTATCAAAATATTCCAAAGAATCAAATTTGAATCATGGATGAGCCAGCAGACCAATCAATCTGCAGATAATTCCTGCACCCTCACACCGAAATTGCAGTTGAAGAATAGGTGATCCTGGTTTCTCTAGCTCGCAAGTGGCAAAGCCTACAATGGACTCCATCTTCCATGTGCCAGTGCCTTCTCTCAACCATATCATTGGTGTTCAACCTGTCCATAATAAGCATCCAAGCAAAGACTTTGATCTTGAGGGCACAAAAGGATTTCCAAATCCCACAGAGCAAAGGATTAAAGGACTCAGACACAAAAGTGTAGGAGTAAAACATCTTGGGTTTGAAAATCTTGGAAGAGCCCTGCTAGAGCCAAACATCCCTCGAACTAGGGTCTCTGTTGTGGGAATCCATCAAATGCTTAATCAAGTTCAACTCATTATTCATATACCCTAAAACCTTTGGGGAACAGAATAGATTGGGAGTTCCGCCGCCGCAAGCCTCTGTAGCCACCAAAAACCAATCGGGCCCTGTTTCGGCACCCTGCCGGAGGGGGGAACCCTCACCGGTGGCCATATTCATCATCACGGCGCTCTCCATGACGAGGAGGGAGTAGTTCACCCTCGGGGCTGAGCGTATGTACCGGTAGCTATGTGTTTGATCTCTCTCTCTTGTGTTCTTGATTTGGCACGATCTTGATGTATCGTGAGCTTTGCTATTATAGTTGGATCTTATGTTGCTTCTCCCCCTCTACTCTCTTGTAATGGATTGAGTTTTCCCTTTGAAGTAATCTTATTGGATTGAGTCTTTAATGATTTGAGAACACTTGATGTATGTCTTGCCGTGCGTATCTGTGGTGACAATGGGATATCACGTGATTCACTTGATGTATGTTTTGGTGATCAACTTGTGGGTTCCGCCCATGAACCTATGCATAGGGGTTGGCACACGTTTTCGTCTTGATTCTCTGGTAGAAACTTTGGGGCACTCTTTGAGGTTCTATGTGTTGGTTGAATAGATGAATCTGAGATTGTGTGACGCATATCGTATAATCATACCCACGGATACTTGAGGTGGCATTGGAGTATCTAGGTGACATTAGGGTTTTGGTTGATTTGTGTCTTAAGGTGTTATTCTAGTACGAACTCCAGGGCTGTTTGTGAAACTTATAGGAATAGCCCAAAGGATTGATTGGAAAGAATAACTTTGAGGTGGTTTCGTACCCTACAATAATCTCTTCATTTGTTCTCTGTTGTTAGTGACTTTGGAGTGACTCTTTGTTGCATGTTGAGAGATAGTTATATGATCCAATTATGTTATTATTGTTGAGAGAACTTGCACTAGTGAAAGTATGAACCCTAGGCCTTGTTTCCTATCATTGCAATTCCGTTTGTGCTCACTTTTATCATTAGTTACCTTGCTGTTTTTATATTTTCAGATTACAAAAACCTATATCTACCATCCATATTGCACTTGTATCACCATCTCTTCGCCGAACTAGTGCACCTATACAATTTACAATTGTATTGGGTGTGTTGGGGATACAAGAGACTCTTTGTTATTTGGTTGCAGGGTTACTTGAGAGAGACCATCTTCATCCTACGCCTCCCATGGAGTGATAAACCTTAGGTCATCCACTTGAGGGAAATCTGCTACTGTCCTACAAACCTCTGCACTTGGAGGCCCAACAACGTCTACAAGAAGAAGGTTTTGTAGTAGACATCACCTACCTCGTGGCCGCCTCGTTGCTTCCTTGACGTCCACTCCAAGTCTCCTGGATTCCGTTTGTTCCAAAAATGATCCTCGCGAAGGTTTCATTTCGTTTGATATTCCTTTTCTGCGAAACACTGAAATAGGCTAAAAACATCAATTTGCACTGGGCCTTCGGTTAATAGGTTAGTCCCAAAAAAAAATATAAGTGCATAATAAAGCCCATCAAACATCCAAAACAGATAATATAATAGCATGGAACAATAAAAAATTATAGATACATTGGAGAAGTATCAAATACGGCCTCGAACGCCCAACCAAAAGTTACCCGAAGCGTAGACTGCTACCCCAATTTGATGATGAGGCCCTCGAGCCCCCACCATTAGCATGTAATGCGGCTGACCGACCATCTCGTGGCCGGGACAAAACGGCAACTCAAGCCGAACACCAGCCCATACTACCTCGCCGTAAAGGTAGAGATATAACAGCTAGGGGATACACGTATGACCTGCGGCAAGACCTGGACAGTAGAGCATGTCAGACCAGATCGATCTATGGATCGCGGGGGCGCGCCCCGACGCGCGAAGACGGCTACCTAGCCGGACGTGACAAGCATAATCACGCCCAGGCCGAAAACCGCAGACGGACTCCATCCGAGCTGCATCACGACTTGGCCCGATATAGAGGCGCCGCACACCCCCTCTGCTTCACTGATGAAGTAATGGAGCACGAATTCCCAGAAGGGTTTAAACCCGTGAATATCGAATCATACGATGGAGCAACATATCCCGCGGTATGGATTGAGGATTTTCTTCTCCATATTCATATGGTCCGCGGTGATGATCTTCATGCCATCAAATACCTCCCGCCAAAACTCAAGGGACCAGCTCGGCACTGGTTGAACAGCCTGCCTGAAAACTCCATTGGCTGCTGGGAGGACTTGGAAGACGCCTTCCGCGACAACTTCCAAGGTACATACTTCCGACCTCCGGATGCCGATGACTTAAGTCACATAGTTCAATAGTCCGGAGAGTCAGCCAGGAAATTCTGGACTAGGTTCCTAACTAAAAAGAACCAGATCGTCGACTGTCCGGATGCCGAAGCCCTAGCGGCCTTTAAGCATAGCATCCGCGACAAATGGCTCGCCCGACACCTCGTCCAGGAAAAGCCGAAGTCCATGGCAGCCCTCACGGCACTCAGGACCCGCTTTTGCGGGGGCGAAGATAGCTGGCTAGCCCGTAGCAACAATAGTTCAAGCGAACATGGCACCTCTGAAGGCAGAAATAGCAACGGCAAGCCCCAACACAACAGGCACAAGCGTCGAAGCAATGGTGATAATACCGATGACATGGCAGACAACGCCAGATTAAGCGGCTCCAAGTCTGGCTAGCAGAAGAAGCCATTTAAAAGGAACAATCCAGGCTCATCCAGCTTGGACCGCATACGCAATCGTCCATGTCAGATCCACGGCACCCCCGACAAACCAGCCAATCATACCAACAAAAGTTGTTGGGTCTTTAAACAGGCCAGCAAGTTAAATGTCGAGAACAATGAGAAGGGGTCGTAGAGTGAGGACGACGACTAGGAACCCCGTCCACCGAACACAGGGGGACAGAAGAAGTTCCCCCCCCCCCCAGGTTAAAACGGTGAACATGATATACGTTACCCATATCCCCAAGAGGGGGCGCAAACATGCGCTCAGGGACGTCTATGCGATAGAGCCAGTCGCCCCAAAATTCAACCCATGGTCGTCCTGCTCCGATCACTTTCGATCGCAGGGACCATCCGACCAGTATCCGTCATGGCGGTTCAGCCGCACTGGTCCTTGACCCAATCATTGACGGTTTCCACCTCACGCGAGTCCTCATGGATGGTGGCAGCAGCCTCAACCTGCTCTATCAGGATACAGTGCGCAAAATGGGCATTGATCCATCAAGGATCAAGCCCACAAAAACTACCTTTAAAGGAGTAATACCAGGTGTAGAGGCCCGCTGCATGGATTCAATCACATTGGAAGTCGTCTTCGGATCTCCGGACAACTTCCGAAGCGAGGATTTGATCTTCGATATCGTCCCCTTCTGCAGCGGTTATCATGCACTGCTCGGACGAACTGCATTTGCCCGATTCAATGCAGTGCCACACTATGCTTATCTCAAACTCAAGATGCCCAGACCACGCGGTGTCATAACAGTCAATGGAAACACGGAGCGCTCCCTCCCTACTGAGGAGCACACTGCAGCCCCGCGGCGAAATGCAGAGCGGCCTTATCAAGCAGAACCTTAATTCGGCGGCCAAGCTCCCGGACACTGTCAAACGAGTCCGGACTACTCTGCAGCAGGACAGTCCAGCTCGTCAAGAGCTCGACTAGCAATTCGGCCTCCGTCTCAGTCCCGACCAAATGGCGGCGTACGTACCGCGCGTACATAACTACGCACTCAAAATACCATGGGCATAGACGGAGGCGTAACTTGATTGTGGTCCATTATATGGCTCGCACACATAATTTTCCTTTTCCTTTTTTACCATTTTTGGTCTCTTTTCACAGGTCCCTCCCGACGGCCTGATCATCGGTCCTTTCGAAGGATAGATATACCAAGGCGGCAAGCAGTACAGACATGTGGGCGAATCTCTAGATGTTCTTCTTGACGATCATTCTACCTGTTTTCAGGACCCGCACGCAGCTCCCCCTTGGTCTTGACATGTTAAATAGCCAGGTTGCGTATCACACTATTTGTACAAATATGCTTTGACGTATCGATCAAATTATAATGGAAACAGTTTGCGGCCCAACCTACGTGGCACTAGCTTACTACTTCATTTTATTTCCTTATTCTTATCGATTGTACCCGTACACTTTGGTACGCTTCAATTCGCCAAGGGCTTCATTGTGCTCCATACTACGGCAACAAAGTCCGAACACCTTTACAAAGACAGATTCGGCACCGAATTTTAGCATTATATGCATCGGCTCCGAATCATGTCTTTGGTCAATAGTTGGGTTGCCCGGCTCCTGTGCTTGCTACCTTACGTTTCGTCCTATCGGCTAGGGTAGTAAAGGGAGAACTACTTCGATTGTGTTTCTGGTTTATCCGAGCAAACACCTCAGTAGAGAAAGCCGAAAACTGAATGTCATGATATGGCGAGAGCTGGTCAGCTATTCGGAGGTTACAAATCTTTCGTGATTCTTTCCGCATTATGCGACGAATTGGCCTTTATCCGATCAGGTGTCTACAGCACCCTAGTCAGGATTAAATACTAACTAGGGTCTGCGCCCACATCTCTATTGTCAAACTCCTATGGCTAAGTGAGGGTGATAAAGCCACATAGTCTGATTGCCTGGTTCGTTGCGCTAAACACCTCCTTCAAGGACCAAACTATTGGATCAAGAGTGTTTAGATTCCATCTCGAACACCCCTGTAATACCTACGTGGGGGTTGAAGCCGACGACTGGCCAACTCTCATATTTAACAAAACAACCGCACAGGAGGTAAAATTTTAAAACAACAAGCATTATATTACATAACAGCTTTGTTTCATAATACAGGAAGGGACAATATGAATGACTTCATTCAAAGATAATGTCTTTGGAACACTGGCCCTCTACAATGCGGGATCCCTTCAGGACATCATCAAAATACCGCTCGGGCGTACGGTGCTCCTTGCCCGCGAGCGGTCCCTCGGTCGCGAGCTTGACATCGTCCATCTTCGCCCACTGCATCTTGACATGGGCGAAGGCCATCCGCGCACCTTCGATGCAGACCGACCGCTTGATGGCATCAAGCCGATGACAGGCATTGACCAGCCGCTTCACGAGCCTGAAGTAGCTGTTGGGTATGGCTTCGGCAGGCCACAAACGAATTATCAAATCCTTCATGGCCAGTTCAGCCACCCTATGCAGTTCAGTCAGCTGTTTCAGCTGATCGCTAAAGGGCACCGGATGCTTTGGTGCAAGGTACTGCGATTAGAACAGCTTCTCTGTTAAGCTCCCCTCTTCGGCTCGGAAGAACTCCGCAGCGTCAGCACTGCGCGGCAGATCTGCAAACGCCCCTGGAGAAATCCAAATCCGGGCCAGTAAGAAGTACTTTTTCTTCACATACTTGCTTTGCATAATAAAAGCCTTACCCGCCGCGATTTTCCTGGCCCTCCTGGATTTCCTGGAGGGCGCCCTGGGCTTCAATCCAGGCATCTTGTGTGCTTTGGCGGGCCTTGGCAAGTTCGGACTCTTGATCTGCAATATTGCGCTCCAAGGACTCGCATTTCTTCATGGCATCCTGGAGCTCCTGCTGGACCTCACCTACTCTGGCCTCGTGTTTTTCACGGGTAGCTTGTTCCTTTGCCGCTCTCTTTTGGGCCTCGGCCAACACCTTCTTGAGGGTCTCCACCTCGGTCGCCGCTACTACAAAATATCATGGCACTATGGTCAACACAAATCATTCATCCTTTCTGAATCTACACAAGGTCATTGCATACCTTGATGGTCCTCCAGCTGTTTTTTCACACGGCCGAGCTCTTCCTCGGTCCGCTCCAGACTCTGCTTCAGACCGGAGACTTTAGCAGAATGGGAGGTCGTAGCCAGCAACGATGCCTACTTATTCACATAGACATGTATTGTTAGTCTCCTGCGAAAATTATTTGATCCTCTGTCCGGCTTTTCTTTCCAAACACTAGACAGAGTCTCAGGGGCTACTGTCTATACTATGATATTCTTTTGGCATAATTACATCGCATACCTCCAAGCCTGTTAGAAGGCTGGTGCAGGCTTCAGTCAGTCCGCTCTTAATGGACTGAACCCTCTCAACCACCGTACCCATAAGGATACGATTTTCCACAATAATGGAAGCGCTTTGCAGCGCTTCCAGTAGAGTATCCGGTGCCTCTGGATGGACAGAGGTCACTGGCGGAATAGGTGCACCTCCTTCTTTCGAAGGAGGCTGCTTGACTGATTCAGGAGCCATATGGGTCTCCGGAATGGTATTCGGCTTGGGGCCGAATTGAATATCGCCCCCATCGCCAGTCTCCAGGGGGATTTGCTCCCACATGTGTCCGGCGGCCGAGGTATTACCCTCTGGCGCCGCCTTGACGGCCTCTTGTACTTCTCCCTGGCCAGGGAAGGTCCTTCGGGATATCACCTCGGCGTCGCCCGTGGCCTTGGGAGTGGAGACCGCTGGCAGTGACCCGTTGTCCATCGCCTTTGGATCCAGCAAACCCCCCGAAGATGAGGATCGCTAGGAGCTGTCGTAGGTCAGACTGCAGTGCATGATTCAACATGTCAGAACTACAAAGTGAAGAAGTAGGATATATGAGTGCGCCAGTGCCTTTGAGTACTTACAATTCAGCCAGGGGCTTAACCCTGGGGCGCCACTCCGAGTTGCTGTCAGTATCCAACGTGGAGTTGTCCACGAAGGAGGCTCTCCCCTTCTTGGACGCTTCTGCCTCCAGATGCGTGGAGGTCGCCCTCTTCTTCCTTCCCCCTCAGGGGGAGAGTTGATTTCCTCCTCCTCGTCGTCCTCGGTGGGGGAGGAGTGGGTTTTGGCGTCTTCGGACGTCACGTCCGAAGTACCCTTATGGTGGAGGCCACTTCTGGTCCCTTGGCCTTCTTCTCCGACGCCTGGTAGGGCGCTGTAACCAAAGATTCTACGTCGAAGTGGGATTCTTTGGGTCTTCGGGCAGCGGAGCCGGACACTTGATCTGCTCCACTTTCTTTGTCTAGCCCTGAAAAAGTAAAATGGGGAAGCTAAGACATTCTCCTTGAGTGTACAGGTAAAGGATACACCTTGAAAATAAGGAAAAACTTACCGGACTGGTGGGATGGGTCAGGTTGTACCCACGGTCTTCGGTCTCCTTTAGCCACGTCTCATTGGCCTTGAGGAGGACCTTCCAGATACCTTCGTGCGTAATGCTGAAGAACTGTTGCAAGGTCTGGTGCTTGGCCGAATCAAACTCCCACAAATTGCAAGTCCGGCTTTGGCAAGGAACGACCCGGCAAAAAAGCATCACCTGGATCACATTAACAAGCTGGATGTTCTTGTCGACCATGCTCTTGATGCGCATTTGCAGTGCTGTCAGCTCGTCTGACGAGGCCCAGTCTAGGCCCTTCTCTAGCCAGGAGGTGAGCCGCATTGGGGCCCCGGACCTGAATTCGGGAGTCGTGGCCCAGCTGGCGTCGCGGGGCTCTGTGACGTAGAACCACTGCTGTTGCCACCCTTTAACGGTCTCCACAAAGGTAACTTTGGGCCATGTGACGTTGGGCATCTTGCTCACCATGGCGCCTCCGCACTCTGCGTGTTGACCATCCACCACCTTCGGCTTCACATTGAAGATCTTTAACCACAGTTCGAAGTGGGGTGGGATGCGGAGGAAGGCCTCGCACACGGCAATAAATGCCGAGATGTTGAGGAAGGAGTTGGGGGCCAGATCATGGAAATCTAGCCCTTAGTAGAACATGAGTCCGCGGACGAATGGGTGGAGAGGAAATCCCAACCTGTGGACAAAGTGGGGGATGAACACTACCCTTTCATGGGGCTCCGGGGTGGGGACAATCTGCCCCTTGGCTGGAAGCCGGTGGGCGATTTCCTTGGCCAAGTACCCAGCCTCCTGGAGCTTTGTGATGTCCTTCTCCTTGACGGAGGAAACCATCCATTTGCTCTGCGCTCCAGTTCCGGACATGGCTGGAGTGCTTTTTTGAGGAGGAGAGGATGGAAGCTTGGGCGCTGGAGCTCGAGAATGGATGGGTAGAGAGAAAGAAGGCGTGGTTGAAAAGGTTAAATCCTCATCCCTTTATAAAGGCTGTGAATATCAAGCACCTCCCCACTCGCCTTAAAACTCGCCTATTCCCCAAGGGTCGTGCAGACGGCGCGGTTGGACTACCCATGCCCGTATTGATGAGAATCCCGCAATAAGGGGACACGATCTCTACTTCGACAAGACATGCCAATAAAACCGCATCTTGAAACATGGAGCAGGAGGCTAAAAACGGTTCAAAATAATGACCGGGCAGCGACGTGGTGTCACGCTACAAAAGTTGTCAGTAGATTGGACTCGTGAAATATCATACTCTCTCTCTCTCTCTTTGTGTGTGTGTGGGGGGGGGTACTTGTTTTGCAGAGCCGGACACGTTTTCTGTGTTCGAAGGCTGTTTTGGAGTATTCGGAGGAGGAACCCGCCTTGCAATGCCGAAGGCAATCTGCACGTCGGACATATCGTCATTGAAGCCTGGTTCAGGGCCTACTGAGGGAGTCCTGGATTAAGGGGTCCTCGGGCATCCAAACTATGTAACATGGGCCGGACTAATGGGCTGTGAAGATACAAGACAGAAGACTTCTTCCCGTGTCCGGGTGGGACTCTCCTTTGCGTGGATGGCAAGCTTGGCGTTTGGATATGTAGATTCCTTCCTTTGTAAGCTGACTCTGTACAACCCTAGGCCCCTCCAGTGTCTATATAAACCGGAGGGTTTGGTCCGTAGAGGCAGTCATAATCACAAACATACAGGCTAGACATCTAGGGTTTAGCCATTACGATCTTGTGGTAGATCAACTCTTGTAATTCTCATATTCATCAAGATCAATCAAGCAGGAAGTAGGGTATAACCTCCATCAAGAGGGACCGAACCTCGGTAAACATCGTGTCCCCCATCTCCTATTACCATCGACCTTAGACGCACAGTTTGGGACCCCCTACCCGAGATCCGCCGGTTTTGACACCGAAAATGACCACGACGCAACGATGGAGATCAAGGTGTCGAGCTGGTGACGATGGAGATCATGACGATGCTTTGGAGATGGAGATAAAAAGCACGAGATGATGATGGCCATATCATGTTACATATTTTGATTGCCTGTGATGTTTATCCTTTGTGCATCTTATTTTGGTTAGAACGGTGGTAGCATTATAAGATGATCCCTTCACTTAATTTCAAGATAAAAGTGTTCTCCCTGAGTATGCACCGTTGCTACAGTTCGTCGTTTCGAGACACCACGTGATGATCGGGTGTGATAGGCTCTATGTTCACATACAACGGGTGTAAGACAGGTTGACACATGCAGATTACTTTGGTTAAACTTGACGAGCCTAGCATGTACAGACATGGTCTCGGAACACTGGAGACCGAAAGGTCGAACATGAGTCATATACTAGATATGATCAACATAGAGATGTTCACCATTGATGACTACCCCATCTCACGTGATGATTGGAAATGGGTTAGTTGATTTGGATCATGTATCACTTAAATAACTCGAGGGATGTTAATTTAAGTGGGAGTTCATTAGTAATTTGATTAATTGAACTTAAATTTATCATGAACTAAGTCTTAATAGTTTTTGCATATATATGTTGTAGATCAATAGCTCGCAATATAGCTCCCCTATTTCTGATATGTTCCTAGAGAAAAATAAGTTGAAAGATGATAGTAGCAATGATGCGGACTGGGTCCGTGATCTGAGGATTATCCTCACTGATGCACAGAAGAATTATGTCCTTGATGCACCACTAGGTGACAGACCTATTGTAGGAGTAGATGCAGACGTTATGAATGTTAGGCAAGCTCGATATGATGACTACTTAATAGTTTAAGTGCGCCATGCTTTACGGCTTAGAACCGGGACTTAAAAATCTTTTTGAACGCCACGGAGTATATGAGATGTTCCAGGAGCTGAAATTGGTATTTCAGACTCATGCCCGTGTCGAGAGGTATGAGACCTCTGACAAGTACTTTGCCTACAAGATGGAGGAGAATAGCTCAACCAGTGAGCATGTGCTCAGAATGTCTGGGTACTACAATCGCTTGAATCAAGTGGGAGTTAATATTCTAGATAAGATAGTGATTGACAAAGTTATCTAGTCACTATCACCAAATACACTTCCGTGATGATACGTGTTTGTTACAGTAGGTCACGTTTTCTGTCATGCATGTACATCCATGACGATTTTATGACAGAATCAAGATAGTCATACCTGTGCTATCGTAGAAGTGTCCACTTCCATGATGATAAATGTTGTGTCATGGAAGTGCTTTCGTCAAGGGTAACCGACACGTGGCATCCACCGTAACGGGTCGTCGTTAAGCTATCGGGTCTGGTTTTGGATCCGATAACCCGCTAACAGCCACGACCAATGGCGATTTTCCACATGTAAAATTCTCATTGGCCGACGGAACCAAGTGTCAGCTCCGCATTGGCACAGATGTCACTCATCCAATGGGCAAGATGCGCCTATGATATGTTGACACGTGGATCGGCCCATCTAAAGGCCCACAAGATTTTGCAGACCATAATGGGCCGGCCCATCTAAAGGCCCACAAGATTTTGCAGACAATAATGGGCCAGCCCAACTAAAGGCCCACAAGATTTTGAAGACACTAGTGGGCCGGCCCGTTAACAGGCTGCCATGTTTTGGGCCAAATGCCGGCCCATATTTGATCTAGTCCATTAACAGCCTGCCATGTTCTGGGCCTAATAAGGACCCATATGAGATCCGGCATGTTAATAGCCTACCATGTTTTGGGCCATATTACGTCCCATATCAGATCCGGCCCTTTAAGAGCCTTTGGGCTAAATTATGGCCCATATCAGATTCGGCCATCAACTGGACGCTGTGCTTTTGGGCCCGCTTGAGGCCCGGTTAGGATTTCTGTTTGCTAAAGGCCCATTTAATAGTATGGCCTGGTATTAGTTTTGGCTTGTTAAAGGCATGTTTAACATTTCAGACCTATATTTATTTCGGCCCGTGAAAAGTCCGTCATATAGTTGGGCCTAATTATGGCCCGCTTTGCATCCGGCCTGCTCACAGTCGATAATCTGATTGGGCCAAACAAGGACCGAGACAATTTTGGCCTGTTAACGGACCATGATGTGATTGGCACAATCATGGGCTGGGGTCTATTTCGTCCTGCTATCGGCCCGTGAGCTGCTTGGCACATTTCAGGCCCAACCTACTTTTCAGCCTACTAAAAGCCCATTGAATTTTCATGCGAAAATAGGCTAGCGGTTTACTCGGCCTATTAAAGGCCCGAAACTACTAGTGGGCCTGTTTACATTTAGGCCTGTTAACGGACCAAGATGACTGGGCCCATGATGCGGCCCATACATAGTGATTTGCATGATAGCCCGATTATGTACCATAATTTTATGGTTTGGCCGGTTTACTTTTCATGGAGCGAAGACAGGATATATATATACAGTAAAATAACTGCAGCATCGTGAATAAGAAAAAACCTAGACTATACAATAAAGAAATTACGGTACATTACATCCACTGGGCATCAAAGTTCACCACTATGATAATAAAGCACAAGAAGACAGCAGATTACATACACTGGGCATCAAAGATCTCCACCAGTGCAAATAAACACGCCGACAAAATAATATACAAAACCGATAGCACTTCAATAGAGTTCAAGAAAGGTTAGCCCTGCTGGAGTCATAAAGCGGTGAGCAAGCCGATGAGGCTGTGCTTGTTTGGCGCTTATATCCTCCTCACTCTGAAGAGAAACAAGCATGAATGACAGGTTTTGCACATATAAGCATCAGTGTTGACAATTCATCACATTTCTTATTGATGAATAAAGTGACACAGTTTAAAATAGCATTGACACAATATGGTATTGTTCAGGTTAAGACATGGCAGGAAATGATATTGTGAAGGAGTTGGCAGCTTCAGACACCACTGGATTACAGATCAAGAACTCATAACTATCAATGGTTAGTGTGCTGTCAATTTATCCCATTTCAGATTGGCAAATAAAGAGACGGTTTAAATAATAGTAGAATGATATGACATTGTTCATAGTTAAGACATTGCAGAATATGGCATTGTGTTGTAGTGGGTAGGTTCACCACACCAGTGGATTACGGATCAAGAATAGAAGCATCCATGCAGTGCAAAAGAAGATCACTTGCTCTGTATAGTTTAATTTACATGGTATGAAGAAGGAACTTGGTTGTACAACTGAAAACTTAAATTGAGAAGAACAAACTTTTGTTTATGAACTTCATAATAAACTTTAAACATGCAATTTGATGCAAACACCAAAAATAAACAACAGTTGCAGTCATGCCTAACTAAGTAGTGGTGAAGACCGGCTCTATAAAGCCCTTGTCCATGCTGATGGGGGGCAATTGTCGGTGTACTAGAGTAGGGGTACCCTAGTATCCCGTACTGCTAGATGCCTGACAGACGATTGCAGACACCAAGCAAGGTTTGCCTCGTCACCGCTAATATCCTCCGTGGCTCCTTTGGAGCCAATCAACAACAAAGTATTTGATTAAGAAGACAAGGCCCCGACAAGAGGAGCTTGTCGGGAAGGCCACTAGGCATACGGAAGGCAAGGCCCCGGCAAGAGGAGCTTGCCGGGAAGGCTCGGAGCGCGACAAGCCTCCGGGCGCGACAAGGATTCGACCGCGGCAAGGCGCTTGCCGCGGCATGCAAACTCTCTCCCCCTCCGCTCCAGCTCATCCAGCGACGTGTCGCCATGGGACCGTTCCATGGGCGCGTGTCGAGCAGCTGTGCAGCCAGCGGAGAGCAGCGATAAGCGGCGCTGACAAGCTCGCCATCGTGGCGAGCAGAGGCGCACCTGACGGCCTCTGTTACACTGTTTGGGCGACAACGACAGGCATTTATTGCTTTTGTCCCTTGCCGTCGAGTTAGGTATTTTGCCGTACCTTTGTTCAAGTAGGTGTACCAACTCCTGTTTTTACATTTGTACCCCGTCTATGTTGCCACAGCCGGAGACCCTTGAGCATATAAAAGGAGGCCCGAGTGCAACGTGAAAGGGGTCGGCTCGTTCGGTTCATTCGACCCACTCGAGACCAGAGACACTCACGTTAGGTTTTGTAGCCTGCATTGCTCCTGGCAAGAACACAATAGATCAAACAAGCAGCGGTAGGAGTTTTATCTCTCAGGAGAGCTCGGCTGGGTAAACTGCTCGTGTGCATCGCCTCGATCCGCTCTTCGATGCGATCTCCGCCCCTCCGAACCACAAGGCCTGCTCCACCGCCCCATAGGTGTTCGTGGAGTACGATCAGCCTCCCGACATCTTTGGCGCGCGCCCGGTAAGGCGTCGAGGCCGTGTGAATCTGATCCAGCGTTCACACGAGCAGCGTCATCAACATCTTCCTCAACATGCCACCGAAGAAGAAGGCTTCGGCAGCAGCAGAGCCGTCCGCGTCGTACCCACCCTCACCGCAGCAAACGGGTGGTGGGGCAGACGCTGGCGGAGGAACGGGCACCGACGAAGGTGTTCACGACGTTGCCAAGTCCAAGGACAAGGCACCGCAAACCTCGGCGTCCGCGCATCCCCCGCGCCCATCTCAGGAGACGCGGGACCAACAACGTCATGGCGTCCACAACGCCATACATTCGTTGGATCGAGACCCTCAAGACCAGCATGCGCGCCAACATGCTGGCACGAGTGAGATACGGTCGCCCGGACGGGGCGCAGCTCCTTCTAACGTGGTTAGAAGTCCGAGCGTGTCCCGCTCCTCGCACCGTTCTCCAATGCCGCCTGCTACTCCAGCAGAAGCTCTGGCGAGAGCCCAGCTGCTCCTCGACTACCCTCCAGCGGCCGACAAGGTCGACGAGTGGAGGGCCACTATCCAGAGCCTCATCGGCTTTGCCAACGGCGACACTCCGCGGCAACCAACGCCATCGTTGCCGCGGCGGGACGACAAGGCACGAGCCGGTGGCGGCAGGCTGCCGGAGGTGCAACCACCGTGCACTCTCCGCCAAGAAGGCCAAGATCGCCGACTCACCGGATCCACCTCGACAGCGACTCCACTGCATCGTCGGATCCGCGAGCTCGCCGCGATCAGCGCCAAGTTCTTCATGAGCAACAACAAGAGGACGCTCGAACTCGCATCGAGCGCAGAAGAGAAGCGCGACGTCGATCCGGCTGCCGCTGGGCCTTCTGTTGACTTGCTCGCGGCGTAGGAGCCTTGCGACTTGCCGTACGCGGTAGGTTGCCGCGCGTTCACTCGTGAGCTGCGGCATGTCCAGTGGCCCAGCCAGTAAAACTTCTAACCAGATGTGCGGAGAAGTATGATGTCGGGATGCATCCGTCCGGAGTTCCTCGGCATCTACACCATCGCGGTGCGGGCTGCGGGGACGGACGACAAGATCCTCGCCAACTACTTCCCGCTCGTGCTCAAGCCCAACGTCGAGATCTTGGCTCATGCACTTGCCGGACAGCTCCATATCCTCTTGGCAGATCTGTGCCATCGGTTTGTTGGCGCCTTCACGGTGGCCACAAACCTCATGGCCAAGAGAGTGACCTTCACTTGCTCGCCTGAAGGAAGGAGAGTCCCCGCGCAAGTTCATTCAGAGGTTCGATCGTGTGCACTACAACATCCCGGACGTCCACCCCGCCGCGGTGATCAGCGCATTTCATCGAATGTGCGGAACCGCAGGATGAGAGGAGATGGCGATGTGCAAAGTCAAGGACGTCGATGAGCTGTACGCCTTGGCCGACAAGTTTGCATCGTGAGGAAGGGAGGAGACTCCTGGAGAGAATGAAAGCAGGATCTCGACAAGGATGACACCGCCCGGCAAAGAAGGGTCGTGGCGAGGCAACGGGAAGAAGAAAGCCGAGAAGTGCTAGCAATCGAGCAGTCCGGCAATGGAGGTGGCGACAAGAACGCCAAGGCTGGTGGCTCCGGCAAGGAGGTTCTGCCGACGCCAACCACCGGTCGGTGGCGGCCACGACAAGCGTGACAGCTCCGCAAGCAAGATCTTGCAAGATCCACCGCACCAAGGGCCACGATCTCCAGAGCTGCAAGAAGGTCGAGCAGCTTGTCAAACAGCAGAGAGCTGAGTACGAGCGGCGCGACAAGGAGAAGGCCCAGGAAGGTCTTTGGGGAGCAAGCAAGAAACGCCCGGCCGGGGAGGACGCCAGCAAGGCCAAGCAGCGACAAGGAGATCGACCTCCAGCGGCGCGACAAGGATGAAGATGATGATGACGACGAAGATATGGAAGACGATGGCGCCGACGGCGGGGAGTTTGAAAGCCACGAGAGGTTCTCTGCGATTGGCGGAGGTGCTTCCCTACATACCTCCCACCGCCAACTCAAGCGGTGGATGCGGGAGGTCAATGCAACGGAACCATCTCAGAGAGTCACGCAAGCCTCTCAAGTGGAACAGCACGCCTATCATTTTTGATATTGAGGACCACCCTGATCGCATAACTGCGGTCGGGTGCTTGCCGATGTTGGTCTCACCAACCATCCGCAACCTCAAGGTCACAAAGATGTTAGTTGACGGCGGGGCCGGCTTGAATCTGATCTCCTCCGCGGTGCTCCAGAAGCTTCAAATCCCTGACAGCGAGCTCGAAGAGACCGGTACCTTCCAAGGAATCAATCCGGGAAGGAGCAAGCCGAAGGGGAAGATTACGTTGCCGGTCACATTTGGCGTGAAGTTGAATTTCGTGGACTGAGAGGGTCACGTTTGACATTGCCGATTTCCCATTGCCTTACAATGGGATACTTGGCCGTCCAAAGACTCGCCAAGTTCATGGCAGCCTCTCACTACGCCTACAACCTACTCAAGATGCCAGGCCCGATAAGCGTCATCTCTGTCCATGGCGACAAGAAGGATGCCCTTATCCGTGCCGACAAGATCTACCGGGATGCGGCAGCCGTGACAGACTGCCCAACACTTGTCACCGAAGCTCCGGGGAAGAAGACCAAGTCCAAGTCCAGCAAGGGCTCGATGCTCACTCCGCAAGCGCACCTCCTCGAGTGCTGCGCTACCGTCGAGGACGCACCATCGAGCTCCACCGCAAGTGCAAGAAGATGGTGGCTCCGCCGAAGACCAAGAAGGTGCCCGCCAAGGAGGACGGCACCGGTGGTACCTTCACCATCGGTGCCTCTCTCGACCCTAAATAGGAAGGCGGCGCTCGTTGCTTTCACAGGCGAATGTCGGCGTGTTTGCATGGCAACCGTCGATATCCCCGTGTTCCCGTGAAAGTGATTGAGCACCGCCTGGCCGTTTGTCCTCATGCGACCCGTCAAGCAAAAAAGTCAGGAAGCAAGCGGTGGGCGCCAAGAATTCATAGCGTAAGAGATCAAGAAACCGGAAGCGGCGGGCCTTGTCGAGGAGTGCTCCATCCTACGTGGTTGGCCAATCCTCGTAGTCGTGCGCAAAGCAAATGGGAAATGGAGACTGTATTGACTTCACGGATGTTAATAAAGCTTGTCCCAAAGATCCATTTCCCTTGCCGCGCATTGACCAGATTGTTGACTCCACGGCTGGATGTGATTTGCTTCGCTTTCTTGATGCATACTCGAGGATACCATCAGATCTTCATGGTGAAGAAGATGAAGAGAAGACCGCATTCATTACACCATGTGGCACATCTTTGTTTCATACGGATGCCTTTCGGTTTGAAGAATGCTGGTTCAACATTTGCAAGGGTAGTCCACGACGCTTTTGAGCCGCAAATGCACGTAAATATAGAAGCCTACATGGATGACATAGTGGTCAAAAGCAAGGACAAAGCAACTCTGGTTCAAGATTTGGACGAGACCTTTGCAAATCTGCGCAAGATCAACCTAAAGCTCAACCCCGAGAAGTGCGTGTTTGGAGTCCCTTCCGCAAGCTTCTCGGGTTCTTCAGTCTCAAATGAGGATTGAAGCCAATCCCGACAAGATCAAGGCCATTGAGCAGATTGAAGCACCAAAGCGCGTCAAGGATGTACGAAGACTTGCGGTTGCGTGGCTGCTCTCGGCGAGTTTATTTCTAGGTCTGTTGAGCGCATACGCCATTTTCAAGATTTTGAAAAAGGCAGGTCCAAGAAATGGACTCGAAGCGGAGGCTGCGCTGCAGACTTGAAGAGATACCTGTCCTCCACTCCAACACTTGTCGCACCTAGGCCACAAGAGAAGTTGCGCTATATATAGTGGCAACCAATCAAGTGGTTAGTGCTGCGTTAGTGGCGGAGAGGGAGGCGGATGACGAGCCAAAGAACCGCGGCAAGCACATCCGGCGACAAGCAAGGGGCTTCACCGACAAGCTCTGGTCCCGACAAGGACGAGTCCGCGAAGACGCATGAGCAATCTGAGAAAAGGATGGTGCAGCGCCCAGTCTACTTTGTCAGTTCCCTCCTGCAGGGGGCTAGGTCAAGGTACTCTGGTGTGCAAAAATTGCTTTTCGGCCTCCTCATGGCCTCGAGAAAGATGCGCCATTATTTCCAAGCACACGAAATCACAGTTGTCACTCGCTTTCCGCTGAAGAGGATCTTGCGAGAATCCGGAAGCGGCAGGCGGGGATTGTCGAGTGGGCACTGGAGCTGTCAAGCTTTGGTCTTAAGTTTGAAAGCACATCAACTATCCAAAGCAGAGCCTTGGCAGAATTCATAGCAGAATGGAAGCCAACACCAGATGAAGAAATTCCGGAGACGAGCATTCCCGTCAAGGAAGCAAGCAAAGAGTGGCTGATGTACTTTGATGGTGCATTCTCGCTGCAAGGAGCCGGTGCCGGCGTGCTGCTTATCGCACCCACCGGAGAGCACCTCAAGTACGTCGTCCAGATGCACTTTCCCAAGGAGCAAGCGACAAACAATACTGCAGAGTATGAAGGTTTGCTTGCCGGTCTCAGGATCACCGTGGACCTTGGGATCAAAAAGCTTATTGTCAGGGGTGACTCACAACTCGTCGTCCGCCAAGTGAACAAAGATTACCAGAGTCCGTTGATGGAAGCCTACGTCGATGAAGTGAGGAAGCTGGAAGAGCACTTTGACGGCCTGCAAATGGAACATGTTCCAAGAGCTCAGAACGATATTGCTGACGGCCTGTCAAAGTGCGCTGCACTTAAGTTACCTGTGGAACCAGGGATCTTTGTGCTCAAGCTAACTCAGCCAACCGTAACACCATCAACAGGACAAGGCAAAAAGAGGAAGTTGGCCTCTGGTGACTACTTTCCGACAGAGCTTCCCGAAGCCGTCGTTGCAAAGGTCCCCAAGATCAACACCAACAGTGCTGAGGAGCGATGCCCGGCTGCACCAGACCCCTGTGGTTTGTTTACGTTGAAGCAGACGCTCCCGACAAGTCTTGCTCCGGCAAGCTTGTCGGGGACCATCAAGCTCCGGCAGGACCTCAGGTCCTCGCCGTGGAAGCTGATATTCCCGCAGCAGCAGATGTGCCTTTGGTCCTTGTTCTCGAGCCGCAAGCTCCAGCATGGGCGCAGCAGATTGTCCATTTCCTTCAGACAGGAGAACTTCCCGAAGAGCAAGAAGAAGCGGAAAGAGTAGCCCGGCGATCAAGTATGTACCGGTTTGTCGACAAGATATGCATGTAAGAAAAATCAACGGTGTGAAATTGAAGTGTATTCGGGGAAGATGGATGAAGCTGTTGGCGAGAGATACATGGAGGCATATGTGGTCACCACATTGGCGCAAGAGCACTTGCGGCAAAGCTTTCCGGCAAGGTTTCTTCCGGCCGACAGCCTCCAGGATGCAACCGCACAAGTAACCAAGTGTGAAGCGTGCGGTTCCATTCCAAACAGATACACCAGCCGACTCAAGCTCTCCAGACGATCCCTTTATCTGGCCATTTTCAGGGGCTCGACATCCTCGGCCCCTTCCCCGAAGCTGTCGGGGCTTTGAGTACTTGCGTCGCCGCCATCGACAAGTTCACAAAGTGGCGGAAGTGGAAGCGATGAGGAAGGTGGCGGCATAGTCGTGATCAAGTTCTTGGTCAATTGTTTGCCGTTTGGAATCCCCAACCGGATCATCACCGACAACGGCACACAATTCACGAGTCGCACCTTCATGCAGTACGTCCAAGATCTTGGCGCCAAGGTCTGCTTTGCCTCTGTTGCTCACCCGAGAAGCAACGGTCAAGCAGAGAGGGCAAATGCTAAAGTGCTGCGCGGGCTCAAGACCAGAACTTTCGACAGGCTGCACAAGTGCGGAAGAAACTGGATCGAGGAGCTGCGGTGGTTCTTTGGTCGATCGTAACGACGCCAAATCGAGCCATCGGCCGGACACCCTTTGCTCTAGTCTATGGAGCAGAGGCAGTTCTCCCCACGGAACTCAGATACAGATCGCCTCGAGTGCTCGCTTATGATGAGCTCGAGCAAGAGCAGCTGCGACAAGACGACGCGTCTTGCTCCTTGAGGAGGATCGTCTTGAACATTTGGCGAGCTGCTCGCTTCTGACAAGCTCTGCGTCGCTACCATAGCCGCAGGGTTAATGCGAAGTCTCGAGGAAGGCGACCTTGTTCTTGGCGCGTTGAGTCCGCCAAGAATTCGAACAAGTTGACGCCCGAAGTGGGAAGGCCCTTATCGGGAGAAACGAGTCACTAGGCTGGCGCTGTCCGCCTTGAGACCGAAGATGGCATTCGGTGAGCAACTCCTGGAACATTGAGCATCTTCGTAAGTTTTACCCATAGGGCGCGGTTGTCGGAACCTGCCGGCAACCACCTTTATGTACAAGTCTTGCCGCATTGCATGTAATCCTTTGTACAAAGCCGAGCGCAGACCCGTGCATCGATAAAGCTCATGTGTTGCGCACAACTTGTCAAGTTCATGCTTTCATCAATTTATTGCATGCTTTGGCTAACACTTTGTGCAAATGACCACACCCGTAAGCAGAATCGAGCCGCTAGGCTCCATAACGTTATTTCCTCTTCTTTTCTTTTCTCAAAGAAAGGAAGGCTCCCCGCACAAGTTAACCAGGGGGAGGAAGAGATAATACTATGGACCAGCGCCGCTCGAGGAAGTTTCACCTCATCGGGAAGCAAGAGATGTAAAAGCTAAGTTGCCAAAGTTTGAGCAATCAATTTTAAAATTTTAAGTTATCTTCCTCGAGCGATAGTACTTTGTATGGAGAACACATGTGTGAGAGGAACCAACTTCGCCGGCTAGTCGGCGCCCTTACTTTGTTTCGAGTCCGCTCAACAACTTAAGTGAGCTGCGGCTAGTCGCGACAAGGTTGTTTGTCGGAGGCGGACCTTGCCAGAAGTCGTTGACGTTCCGCACTTCGGCCATGCAAAAAGTGCCCGCACCAACAAGTCCCCTAAATGCGTATGGCAGAAACGTACAAAGGAAGAAATCAAATAGAGGAAATAACGTTCCATTGATAGATTCACCTAAGATAGAGTATATTACAGAATAACTTGTCGCTGATCTAACAAAGTTTTATAAACATGATCGGCGGCGACAAGGAAAGATAAGGTTGGCGGCCTAGTCCACGCGGTCGCCCTCAATCCGCTTGATCTTGTTCACCTTGTCCACAATGGGTGCGACAAGGGCTTTGAAACTCCTCCACGTTGGCTTGGGCGGCAAGGATCCGAGGACGCCGTTAAGGTTGAGGCCGGGTTGCGGAAGGCCACCTTCATCAACACCTTCTCGAGGCCCCTGCACAAACTGGCGCGATTCCTCGGCAAGCTGCTTCGGGACCTCCTCCCGAGTCGGCTGAAGGCCCGTCGCCACGCCTTTGAAGAACAAGCCGAGCTTGGCGCTGGGTTGGAGATGCTCGTCGGAGGAATGCAAGGTCCGCCATCCCAAGCTCCATCGGCTCGTTGTGGATGTCGGCGGCGGTGTACACAAGACCTTCGGTCCAGTGCTCCACGCTCTCCCTCAAGGTGTTCTGGACAGAGACAGCATTCGCCAGCAGCTCCTCCTTGGCCTTGATCGCCTCCAACAAGCCCACCTCCCGCTCTCTGGCGCCATCCAACGTCTGCGTCAGAGTGGTGATTCAGCTCCAGATCTGCCTTGGAATCCTTGGCGGCGTCGAGCTCCTTGGCCTTGTCGTGAGGCAGCTCTGCGGCTCGCCAAGGGTGTAGGCGTCCTTCTCAGCGCTCACGTTTGAGCACGGCAAGCTCTTCGCCCGCTCTTCTTGAGGGTGGCCTCGGTATGCCACCTTCGCCTTGATTCTTCCTTGGCGGCCTCGGCGGCTGCGGCGGCGTCGCCGCTTCTGGCGCCCGTAGCGACTCCTCGCAGCGGCAAGGTCCTCTTCGTGGCTATCCAGATTGACCTTCCGCTGCGCCAGCTTCGCTTTCTGCTGGCGAAGCTTCTCGGCAGCCAGCCGCTGCTCCTCATCAGCTGCGGCCTTCTCAAGGATGAAGGCCGTGCGCTCTTCTGCGAGCTGCGCCCGCGTGTCCGCCACGTCGTGGAGGGCTTCTTTGTTGGCGCTCCGGAGCTCCTCGGCGCGCTTCTCCATATCCGCTCCCGCCCTCGTGACAAGGGCTTCCCGGGTCTCTAACTTGGCCTGTCGGGTGCGGTAGAGCGACAGCAGCTTCTTCAGCAGCTGCTCCTCCTCGAACTTCGCCATTGCTGCTGCTTGGCGCGTCCACCAGCGTCACCAATGGAGGCGAAGTAGCTTCGCCGTCGAAGGTCTCGCCCTCGACGGCGCCTGAGCTCGGTTCCCGGGGAGCTTGATGAAGACACCTTCGCCGGCCCTCAGGTAGGCACCAGGCTGGGGCTCCTCGGAGCCTGACGCTGCGGCAGCGGCGGGGGAGTCGGCTGTCGGTGTAGCGTTTGCCGCTCCTGCGGCCTCAGGGCCGTTAGTACGATCGCCCGATCCCTCGCCGGCCGCCGCGTCGGCAGCCTCAGTGGCCTCCTCGCCAACAGGCTCGTCGGCGGCAGCCTCTTCCTCCACGACGATGACCTATTCTTCTTCGACGGCGGCCTCGTCGGTGTTGCCGCGCGTTTCCTCCTCGCCGGCGGCCTCGACCTCCATCGGGTCTGCGTCAGACGAAGAAAGAGCAGTCAAGCAGATATTCAAAAAAGAGAAACAAAAGAAAGCAAGCCCAAGGGAGATTTTCGCGTAAGGGAGTTACCTGCAACGGGATCCGCAGCCATGGCCTCGACCACTGAAGGGTCCTTTGGCGCCCGTCCCTTGCCGGGGTAGCCTCCCTTGCGGAGTGGCCTCCCTGCAGGGGTGGCCTCCCTTGTCGGAGGGAGCTCCCTTCGGGAGTTCTCCCTTGGCGGCGTAGTGGCGTGGGCAGGATCTCGGAGGCGGCTCCCGAGCCCTCTGATGAGGCTGCTCTGCTCCTACACAAGCACACAGTCGAGATATCAACAAAGAAGGAGCACCCCTGCACACCTAATAGTAAGAAGAAAACTGCACACTTACTCAGGGGCTGTCTTTGGGGGCTGCTCTGAGGGAAGGGTTGCGGGTCCGGCAAGGCGGTCTCAGACGCGTCCCTCGCTGCCACGGAGAATCGTCCTCAACGACGACCGTCGGGATCTTGGCCTTCTTCGCGCTCTGGGCCAGCGTCACGAAAGGAAAGAGTCGAGAACAAAGCAAATCAGATTCAAGATGAAGCAATAAAAATTGAAGAAATACAAGCACAATCTCGAGAAGCTTACTCTTCGCCTTCCTCCTCGGAGCTGGCGAGCGGAGAAGTCAAACTCGGCCCGCCTCCGGTGCGATGAGGCGGGGAGTGGGCTCTCTTGGCCGCTTGGCGGGCGTCGGCGGTGGCTCGAGAAGATTCCGCCCGGTTGTCGCGCGGTATGAGGCGCTCCATGGCAACCTCGCTTGCCGCGGTGGAGCGCGTCGGCGGCGCGCTGTGGGCGGTCTGTCGCCCGGCTCATCTCCAACTCTGCGGAGACGCCTCCTCGGCGGAGCCGGGGCTCACTGGCGGCAAGTCGCTTGGCGGTGGGGAAGAAGCGCCCTCGGCGGAGTCCACTCGACCTGGCCTCGGGTTCGACAAGCTCGTCCTCCTGTGGCGACCTCCTCGCTCGGCAGAGCTTGCCGCCTTCAGCCGTCCGCCTCCTCCACGGTGAACCGAAGGCTCAATGGCAGCGGCTGCTGCCGCCTCCTCCACCACGGTGGCGATCCTCGCCATCTCACGGTCGGTGGTGTCGCGGGTGAGCCTCTTACGCTCGTCGGCGCGGATCGGCACTTCTTGCAAGTCATCAAAGAATTGCTGCACGATCTCGTCGGGGGCTCTGCCATGTTGGGACGATTCCGTGGGAGTCGCCGCGGTGGCATCATGGCAGATGCGATCGGCGCCGAAGTTGTTGCCTGATGGGGCGACCCTCGCGGCAACCTAAACCACTGGATGTTCGGGTCGTTCTTGAACAGCTCGAGCAAAGACTGAGTCCAGCTCCATGACGGTGAAGTTCGATTCAGGCCGGCGCAGCCTCATGATGTCCGCCGCATTACGGAACTCCCAAGCAGGCCTCCTCCTTTCCTGCAAGGGAAGCGTCTGCGGCGAATGAAGTCTGCGCCAACTGCTCCTACTATCAACCCGGCAAGCCCGAGGCGCAGAATTGAGTCATGACTATCTTGACCGCATCCTCCGGCGCCAAAGTTACTCCAATCCTGCCGCGCACTATTGGGGTTTGGCGCCCGGTGAAAGGTTGTGGGTTCTCCTCACGACCCAGCACCAGTTGGCTCTCCACTCCTCCCACTTGTTCCGAAACTCCCCCTCTAGGTAGGCCTCTTTCTTGCCGATCCTAGAGACCCAGGCTATCCCTTCGTCAAGTGGCTCTCCTCTCTCGACGCGGGGAACAAAGAAATGGCGGAAGAGTGCCACGTTCGGATGGACTCCGACAAAGTTTTCGCACAAATGTGCGAAAACGGCCATGGTCAAGATGGCGTTGGGGTGAAATCAAGGAGGCGGAGGCTAAAGGTGTTCATTATGTCGCAAAAGAACTCAGAATACGGCGGGTAAAGACCGCAATAGAAGAAAAGGGCGAAGAAAGGGTACCCTGTTGGGGCCAAATCAGCGGCGGAGGCGGGGAGCACCCTCGTGCGCGGATGCGCACGAGTCTCCGTCGACCAGAAAAGGTAGAAGACGTCCCGCAGCTCCCGTGCGCCGAGCTGCGGGGGGAAGATGGCTCGCTCCTTGCGCAGCGCCGCGAGCCGCTGTGCCTCGGCCGACTTGACGCCCTTCTCCTTATCGGCTTTCGGAGCCATTGCGAGGGGGGCGGAGGAGGTCGACGGCGGTGAGTGTGCTTGTGGCAAAAGGGGGGGCGGAGCGCTGCTCTCTTCGCACCGGAGAAGAAGAGGGGAGCGGCGGTGGTTTCTTGACAAGACAGCAATGGCAGGGGTGGTCGGCCTGCCTCTGTTTCCTCCGCTTATAAAGGGGAGGAGGGGCGGACGTTCCGCTTATATTAATAAAGAACCCCCACGACCGCGCCCACGATCTTCGCCACGACGCCACGCGTCCGGTGCGTGCCGTTAGTAGTGGGGATCGTGGTGGGTCCGGGCGAAGTTGCGGCGTGGTCGAGGCCGTGCGTGTCCGTGCATAGTTACGGGCCTGGCCCGACAAGCGCTTCGGCACTGCAGCCCAGCCCAGGCTCCTGTCGGTGTACTAGAGTAGGGGTACCCTAGTATCCTCAGATCGTGCAGACGATTCTGACACCAGCGGCAAGGTTTGCCTCGTCACCGCCAATATCCTCCGTGGCTCCTTTGGAGCCATTCAAGAACAAAGTATTTGATTAAGAAGACAAGGCCCCGACAAGAGGAGCTTGTCGGGAAGGCCACTAGGCATACGGAAGGCAAGGCCCCGGTAAGAGGAGCTTGCCGGGAAGGCTCGGAGCGCGACAAGCCTCCGGACGCGACAAGGATTCGACCGCGGCAAGGCGCTTGCCGCGGCATGCAAACTCTCTCCCCCTCCGCTCCAGCTCATCCAGCGACGTGTCGCCATGGGACCGTTCCATGGGCGCGTGTCGAGAGGCTGTGCAGCCAGCGGAGAGCAGCGATAAGCGGCGCTGACAAGCTCGCCATCGTGGCGAGCGGAGGCGCAACTGACGGCCTCTGTTACACTGTTTGGGCGACAACGACGGGCATTTATTGCTTTTGTCCCTTGCCGTCAGAGTTAGGTATTTTGCACTGCATACCTTTGTTCAAGTAGGTGTACCAACTCCTGTTTTACATTTGTACCCCGTCTATGTTGCCACAGCCGGAGACCCTTGAGCATATAAAAGGAGGCCCGAGTGCAATGTAGAAAGGGTCGGCTCGTTCAGTTCATTCGACCCACTCGAGACCAGAGACACTCACGTTAGGTTTTGTAGCCTTGCATTGCTCCTGGCAAGAACACAATAGATCAAACAAGCGGCGGTAGGAGTTTTATCTCTCCGGAGAGCTCCGAATCTGGGTAAACTGCTCGTGTGCATCGCCTCGATCCGCTCTTCGTGCGATCTCCGCCCCCCTCCGAACCACAAGGGGCCTGCTCCGCCGGCCCCATAGGTGTTCGTGGGTACGATCGGCCTCCCCGACAGCAATTCAAGAAGTTCACCACAGAATCTTCTTCATAAGCATTGCCTTTATTCTACATTTTGTTAAGAGTAAATATAGATGTGATGATATAAGAAAAAATGGAGAATATTTAAGATAAGATGAAGAGTGATGCTACATAACCAAGTAGCTATAAATGTAAGTACAGCTATACATGCAAACGGTACAACCAAGAGCAATGCAGAGCTGAACTTCTTCAGTACCATCGGTGTTATCCAACCTTATGGTAAGAGTAACTATAGATCTTATGTGTAGAAAATGGAGGGCAAAGGAAAATAAGTTGCAAAGTGATGGTACATGAACAACTAGCTATCAAGATAAGTACACTGATAAAGGACAACAGGTACTTATAGAACAATGCAGAGTTAAACTTTTTCATTGCATTGGATATATTCTACATTAATGTAACCATTAATACAGATCTGATAATTTCGAGCAAACAATTGGCAACCTATCATGCATACTGCTATCACATAATGAACCAGGTATGAATGCAAGTATAGTGATACAGGACAACAGGTACTAACAAGAGCAAAGCAGCGGGCAGCATATTTGCGATATCCTGTCATCCTTTTCAAACCAGAATTCTTCTTCGAGCAGATTTCCTGCAAAAGAGATCTGTAAGGCACATGCGGAAAAGTAGAAGTTCAAATTGTCATGTGATGTCATAGACAATACCTCATCCTGGGAACGAGACCAGTGCACACCAAGGTTTTTCCATTCAATGTCTTCTAAATTTAGCACAGGAGACTTCACCAGAAATTCGTTTATACACTTGCCATCAAAGTGTGATTTCCTCAGGTAACACCGATACTGCTGCAATGCTTCCTTGAAAAGCGCAAGCAAGCTTTGCTTGTCATGACTATCCAGATTGAACCTCGCCTACTTACACCAATGTAATGTAAATCATTGATGTGTTCAGTCAGCAAAAAATAGGAAAATAATCACCATGAATAATAGCACTTACACGTAAGTGGGACAGGAAGATGTGAAAATGGTGTTTGTCTTCACTATAATCTTCCCATGATGGGAATATATGCACGTAGTCCCTAACAACATTGAAAGCATTGTCTTTTGAACTGGGAATAACTAGAATGGGATTCCAATCTGCAGGAATCGGCCATCTCTGCAGTTGGGATAGGTCTTCTACGGTGGACTTCTTTGTACTTTTTCTTTGGAGTGGGATTTTTCTACGTGGTACGACAGGTGCTATGGCAACTGAAATCGGCATACCTTTTGCTAGAGTGCAGGTCCTGTGTGGTGGGGCTAGTGGCGTGGCCAGTGAAGTATGGGTACAGTCTGCTGGAGTTGGTCCTACGTTTTGTGTCACTGGTTGTAGAGCCAATATAAGTGGGGTGAAATCTCATTTCTCCGGTGCCACCACGTTTTTCAAGGACTTTGCTAGTGCTCCTTCAGGTTCGGCAATCACCCTCTTCCTTTTTGATGTCTGATGCACAAGAACAGCATTTGAGTGAAAAAACATGGTATGATGACAGATGGAATATGTATTGATAATGGATGGGCATGGCGTCTTGACATATATGATGAATAAACTAACAGATGGCGGTGCAACAAAGTAGAATAAATGCAAGACACCTTATGCAAGATACGCGCAATCAATAAACCTTGCCAAATTAGAATAGACACCTTGATGGGTGAACAGAACAGGCCATCTGCCTTCGACTCCTCGAGGTTAGAATGGTCATTAGGATCATATTCTGAACAACAATCTGCAGGTGGGGAGCGTATGAGTTTCAATGCATCCAGAATGGAACTCAATGCCTTGGTACCAATTTTGTTAGTCATTGCAGTGTTCCACAGTATTCTTCTAATGCGCGCATTCTGGTATTCATTGTGATTGCGTACAATATCTGAGAAGCATGAAAACATAAATACTAGTGAAATTATCTTTGTAATGCAAAGGATATTCTAATATAGGGGCTCCCAATAAACCCTTGTGTGCTATCACTGGATTTTGATGAGAGAGCCCATGTGTGCTCTAATATGGTGCATGCATTAATATAATCTGGCACAAGTACACACAAAAATAGGATCCAGAAGTAAGGGTAGTTGGCAGATGATAGGTTCACGATATACTGTATAGAGAGTTCATTTCCAAACCATGATAACAAGAGCACACCACAACTAGGCAGATCATAGTGTACATAAAAGGGGTACACCGTAACCAGCATATTGATACGTCTCCAACGCATCTATAATTTTTTATTGTTCCATGATGTTATATTATCAATCTTGGATGTTTTATAATCATTTTATAGTCATTTTATATCATCTTTTTGTACTAATCTACATAGTGCCAAGTGCCAGTTGTTGTTTTCTGCATGTTTTTTACATCGCAGGAAATCAATACCAAATGGAGTCCAAATGCAACAAAACTTTACGGAGATTTTTTTGGACTAGAAGACACCCAATGGGCCAAGGCTGCGCCTAGGGGGTGCTCCGAGGGGAGCACAACCCACCAGGGCGCGCCAGGAGGCCCAGGCGCGCCCTGGTGGGTTGTGCCCACCTCGGGTGCCCCCCGGACCGCCTCTTTGCTCTATAAATACTCCAGAAACCCTAGGGGAGTCGACAAAAATCAATTCCAGCCGTCGCTGAGTCCAAAACCACCTTATCTAATCTAGAAACCATCACGGATGGGGTTCACCACCTCCATTGGTGCCTCTCCGATGATGCATGAGTAGTTCTTTGTAGACCTTCGGGTCCATAGTTAGTAGCTAGATGGCTTCCTCTCTCTCGCTGAATTCTCAATACAATGGTTTCTTAGAGATCCATATGATGTAACTCTTTTTGCGATGTGTTTGTTGGGATCGGATGAACTTTGAATTTATGATCAGATCTATCTTTATATATCCATGAAAGTTATTTGAGTTTCTTTGATCTCTTATATGCATGATTGCTTATAGCCTCGTATTTCTTCTTTGATATTTGGGTAGACAAGATCTATGTATGTAGAGATAGACCCCAACTTGATCTATTTATCTTGCAATGGGAAGAGGTGCTTTGCAGTGGGTTCGGTCTTACGGTGCTTGATCCAAGTGACAGAAGGGGAACCGACAGTATGTATCGTTGCTACTAAGGATAAAACGATGGGGTCTATTTCTACATACATAGATCTTGTCTACATCATGTCATCATTCTTATTGCATTACTCCGTTTCTCCATGAACTCAATACACTAGATGCATGTTGGATAGCGGTCGATGTGTGGAGTAATAGTAGTAGATGCATGCAGGAGTCGGTCTACTAATCTTGGACGTGATGCCTATGTAATGATCATTGCCTGGATATTGTCATGAGTATTTGAAGTTCTATCAACTGCCCAATAGTAATTTATTCACCCATCGTTTGCTATTTTTCTCGAGAGAAGCCACTAGTGAAACCTACGGCCCCCGGGTTATTATTTGTCTTCACGGTTTATTTTATTTGCCTTTTATTTTTAGATCTATTAAAACAAAAATACAAAAATACCTTGTTGCAATTTATTCTTATTTATTTTATTTGGCGTTCGATCTATCAATCTACTACAATTTATTCCCGTCCGCTTTGCCAATTTCTGGCACCGTTACCCGAAAGGGATTGACAACCCCTTTAACACGTCGGGTTGCGAGTAGTTGTTATATGTGTGCAGGCGCCGCTTACGTGTTGTTGCCTCCTAATGGTTCGATAACCTTGGTCTCATCACTGAGGGAAATACCTACCGTCGCTGTGCTCCATCATCCCTTCCTCTTCGGGAAATGCCGACGTAGCTTCAAGCCACATCAAAAGGAATTTCTGGCGCCGTTGCCGGGGAGGATCTTCAACATATACCAGGTTCCTAATCACAAATATCATCTCCTCGCAATTTACATTATTTTCCATTTGCCTCTCGTTTTCCTCTCCCCCACTTCACAAAAAATTTGCCGTTTTATTCGCCCTCTTTTTCGTTCGCCTTTTTCTCATCAGATCTCTTTTTTACTTGTGTTGCCATGTGCCTTCTATATGCTTGCATCTTCGCTTTCTAAAAATCTATTGATATGGATCATCATCCACTTGCTAATCTTTTTAAAAGATCCAATCATGATGAACCTATTGCTAGTGAGTTGAGTGCACTAGATTATCTTTATGAAGTTTTGCTTCAAATTCGTGAATCTGAAGATTGTGATGAAGTGCTAAAAGAATTTATGAAGCGATTCATGATAGCTCCTTGAATGAAAAGCATGATTGCAATGATTTTACTATAAATTCTATTAATGTCAATTGTGTTAGTGATATGCAAAACCCCAAGCTTGGGGATGCTTGTTTTGATATATATACTACTTATTGCAATGATCATGATTGGGTTGATAATGATTCTTATGATCTTGAAAATTTATTTAAACCTCATGATGAATATGCTTGTGATAATATTGAAAGTGGGTTTGGAAGACTGTCAACTTTAGCTAAGATTAATCCCACATATTTGGAGAGTGTTCAATCTTATGATTTTTTTTATAAAAGTTGGCTTGGAGAGGTCATGACTTTATTTGATGTTAATCCCACTATATTGGAAGAGTGTCAACTTTGCATGCATGTGGATCATGAAGAGAAAATTTTATATGATAGTTATATTGTTGAATTTGATTATGATCCTACATGTAATGAGAGAGGAAAATATGGTTGTAGAAATTATCATATTACTAAGTTACCTCTCGCTATGTTGAGATTGTCAATGTTTTCTCCCTTGCATATGCTAGTTTTTGCTTGTCTTGATAATTTGTTTGCTTATAAAATTCCTATGCATAGGAAGTATGTTATAATTAAATGTGTTTGTCACATGTTTCATGATACTCTCTTTGTGTTTCAATTATTACCTTCCGTGTGAGCATTGTTGAAATATTATGCCTAGCTAGGGGCGTGAAACTATAGTGCTTGTTGGGAGGCAACCCAATGAATAAAATTTATTTTTGCTTTTTCCTTTGTATTCTTGAGTGTTAGCACAATTATGCTACTGTTATTATTGTGTTTTTTTTGTTTTGTTTTTTGTGTTTAGTTAGTGTTTGTGCCAAGTAGAACCTTAGGATCCTCTTGGGTGATAGTTGTTTGATCTTGCTGGAAAAAACAGAAACTTTTGCGTCCAGAGTTATAATTTTTAAAAATCACAGAAGCAACGAAAAACTCTGAATTTTTTACAATAGATTGATATAAAAAATCTCAGGTCTTCCTATTTTTTCAGGATTTTTGGAGTTACACAAGTATTCGAAATATTCAGATTACTACAGACTATTCTGTTTTTGACAGATTCTGTTTTCTTTGCGTTGTGTGCTTGTTTTGATGATTCTATGGGTTTCTTTGATGAGTTTTTGCCATAGAAAAGTCGGAATACAGTAGATATAATGCAAGAACAAAATATGAATTGGTTTGCTACAGTACTTATAGTAGTGATTTGTTTTCTTATACTAACGGATCTCACGAAGGTTTGTTGAGTTTTGTGTGATTGAAGTTTTCAAGTTTTGGGTTATCTTACGATGGATGAAGGAATAAGGAGTAAGAAGAGCCTAAGCTTGGGGATGCCCGACATCCCAAGATATTATCCAAAAGAGAGCAAGCAACTAAGCTTGGGGATGCCCCGAGTGGCATCCCCTCTTTCTTCCAACGACCATCGGTATTTTACTCGAAGCTATATTTTTATTCGTCACATACTATGTGTTTTGCTTGGAGCGTCTTGTATGATATGAATCTTTGCTTGTTTTATTTTTTGTTTTAAGTCTTGATTCCTTGCTGGACACACCTATTTGAGAGAGCCAAAATTATGTCATGACTTGTTAGAATTTCTCTCTATGCTTCACTTAAATTTTTATGAGCTATGGACTTGCTCTAGTGCTTCACTTATATCTTTTTTAGCAAAGTGTGATTTAGTATTTTTGACAAAATGCTCTCTTGCTAAACTTAGATTTATTTGAGAGTTAGTAAAATTTTCAAGAAATTCTCTCTTGCTTCACTTAAATTATTTTGAGAGAAAGAAAAATTATGCTCATGATCTTCACTTATATTTGTTTGAGCTTGTCAAAAGCAACATATGAAAATTAGTTCCAAAGTGATAGATATCCAAGAAGGATATAATAAAAACTTTCATGAAGATCATTGGACAAAATAAACTTGATTCTTAGTGATAGTTTTGAGATATGATGATGTGATATGTGAGTTATGTTGATGAGTAATTATGCTTTAGTAAGAATATTGGTCTTAAGGTTTGTGATTCCCTATAGAAGCACGAAAGTCAATAATTATGCAATGAAATTACATCCTACTTGTGGTGCATTATTCGGTGTTAATTATGCTTAATTCTCGCTTATGAGATTATTCGTTTCTTGGTTAATCGCTTCTCAATCTTTTGCTAGCCTTCATTTTGCACTATGTATGATCACTACTTGTGCACCCAAAAACCTTTAAACCAGTTTTGCCACACGAGTCCACTATATCTACCTATATGCGGTATTCTCTTTTGCCGTCCTAAGCAAATTTGTATGTGCCATCTCTAATTTTCAAAACAAACTTCTCTTTTGTGTGTTCGTACCGCTCGCGGAGCGATGAGGGGTGGCTAATATTTTCCATGCTAGATGTGTTATTCTCACGATGAGTGTTTATTCACTTGTCATTACACGAGAGTAAGGCAAAGGTATTAGGGATGCCTAGTCTCGAAATGAAAAATGGATTTACTTTATGTTGTCAAATAATAAATTCCTTGGAAAGTGTTGGTATGGAGGGCAACCGTGCATACGGCTAGCCATGGAAAGTGAAAGTATGGTTGAAAAAGCAATAAACTTTATTTTCTGTTTGTGAACTGCCTATGATATATCTAGCATGGAAAGTGTTGGGAACTCTAAGTCGTTTTCGTTGGTGGGAAGGATACACCTCCCAAAATGTTTTTATCTCTAAGTTTTCCGCTTTGAGCTCTGGGACCTCTACAAATCCCTACTTCCCTCCACGAAGGGCCTTTCTTTTACTTTATGCAATTTTTATTTTTAAATTTGATTCTCCATCTTCTCTTATAAAAGCACCAACTAGGAGGCAATATGATCGTACTTGAGTATTGGGTGTAGCTAATATGCGAATGTGTTTCATGAATGGATCAATGATTGAGCATGATGGGCTAGGGATAGCTTATTTTAGCGTTGATATTTTGAAATACATGGTTGCTTGTTGATAAAAGTCCAAACGTCCATGTTATAAAGAAATGAATATGATATGACATGTTAGGCAGCATTCCACATCAAAAATTCTGTTTTTATCACTTACCTACTCGAGGACGAGTAGGAGTAAAGCTTGGGGATTCTGATACGTCTCCAATGTATCTATAATTTTTTATTGTTCCATGCTGTTATATTATCAATCTTGGATGTTTTATAATCATTTCATAGTCATTTTATATCATTTGTTAGTACTAATCTATTAACATAGTGACAAGTGCCAGTTGTTGTTTTCTGCATGTTTTTTACATCGCAGGAAATCAATACCAAACGAAGTCCAAATGCAACAAAACTTTACGGAGTTTTTTTGGACCAGAAGACACCTAATGGGCCAAGGTTGTGCCTGGGGGGTGCTCCAAGGGGAGCACAACCCACCAGAGCGCCCCAGGAGGCCCAGGCGCGCCCTGGTGTGTTGTGCCCACCTCGGGTTCCCCCCGGACCGCCTCTTTGCTCTATAAATACCCCAATATTCCAAAAACCCTAGGGGAGTCGACGAAAATCAATTCCAGCCGCCGCTGAGTCCAGAACCACTAGATCCAATCTAGACACCATCACGGATAGGGTTCACCACCTCCATTAGTGCCTCCTCGATGATGCGTGACTAGTTCTTTGTAGACCATCAGGTCCGTAGTTAGTAGCTAAATGGCTTCCTCTCTCTCGCTGAATTCTCAATACACTGGTCTCTTGGAGATCCATATGATGTAACTCTTTTTGCGATGTGTTTGTTGAGATCGGATGAACTTTGAGTTTATGATCAGATCTATCTTTTTATATCCATGAAAGTTATTTGAGTTTCTTTGATCTCTTATATGCATGATTGCTTATAGCCTCGTATTTCTTCTCTGATATTTGGGTTTTGTTTGGACAACTTGATCTATGTATCTTGCAATGGGAAGAGGTGCTTTGTAGTGGGTTCGGTCTTACGGTGCTTGATCCCAGTGACAGAAGGGGAACCGACACATATGTATCGTTGCTACTAAGGATAAAATGATGGGGTCCATCTCTACATAGATAGATCTTGTCTACATCATGTCATCGTTCTTATTGCATTACTCCGTTTCTCCATGAACTCAATATACTAGATGCACGCTGGATAGCGGTCGATGTGTGGAGTAATAGTAGTAGATGCAGGCAGGAGTCAGTCTACTAATCTTGGACGTGATGCCTATGTAATGATCATTGCCTGGATATCTTAATGAGTATTTGAAGTTCTATCAATTGCCCAACAGTAATTTGTTCACCCACCGTTTGCTATTTTTCTCGAGAGAAGACACTAGTGAAACCTACGGGCCCTGGGTCTCTTTCTCATATTATTTGCCTTCGCGATCTTTTTTATTTGCCTTTTATTTTCAGATCTATTAAACCAAAATACAAAAATACCTTGCTGCAATTTATTATTATTTATTTTATTTGGCGTTCGATCTATCAATCTACTACAATTTATTCCCGTCCGTTTTGCCAATGTCTGGCACCGTTACCCCAAAGGGATTGACAACCCCTTTAATACGTCGGGTTGCGAGTAGTTGTTTTTTGTGTGCAGGCGCCGATTACGTGTTGTTGCTTGGTTCTCCTACTGGTTCGATAACCTTGCTCTCATCACTTAGGAACATACCTACCGTTGATGTGCTGCATCATCCCTTCCTCTTTGGGGAAATACCGACGTAGCTTCAAGCCGCATCACATATATAAATCGAGAAAGTGGAATTGGCTGGAATACGGTGTTGTATTGCCGCTACTAATTGAAAGCCCATCGATCACGTACAGGCCAACTCTATCAGCTTTTGACTGCAGATGTCCCTGCTCCCCTTCCTAACAAGGAACATACTGCACGTACTAAATACAGAATAACAAAAGAGGAACATGTTAAAGAATAGAAGAGGAAGCATATTCTTGAGGTTTCTCTTCTTTGCATACAATGTTGGTTGCCCACTCATGACGAATCATAGCGCCCAATGAAATGCAATTCCATGATGTCTCTCTATATGTGGCCACATGCATTTGGAAAATCAAGTGGGAGCATTAGCTGGCCAATTAAATGTGTGTGTGTTAACTAATATCAGTGTCATATCACAATTCGTATTTGAAGAAGTAAGCTTTGGACTTATGATTGGTGTGTTGTTTAGCTTCAAGAGTGGACTGCTGCTAGTGCGACACAAAGCAGCTACACAGATCATAGTGTAGATATAATGGGAAAACCATAAGCATCACAAGTAAAATCAGGAAACTGGAATTTGCTGGAAAATATGGGCTACTATTGCCGGTACGTCTAGAAAGGCTTCGGATACCAGCTCTCTTCAAATGAAGGTGCGGTACTATTAATATTAGTGTAACTCTCAAAGGCGACACAGCTCCCTGCGTTTTCTTGCTAATCTTATAGGATTCAAATGGGCAGGCCACTACAATTCCTATTCCTATGTTTACAAAATCCTACGAATCAAAGAGGCCGGAATAGTTGAAAGTGTCCATCACTACCGAGCGAATAGACCTCTACACTGCAAATGTCCCTGCTCCTCTTCACTACATGAACATATTGTAGTACTATCATACTCCCTCCATTCCAAAATATAAGTCTTTGTAGAGATTTCCCTATGGATCACATACAGATGTATACAGATACATTTTAGATTGTAGATTCGCTCATTTTGCTCTGTATGCAATCCATGGTGGAATCTATACAAAGACTTGTATTCAGGAACGGAGAGAGTACTTATTAAAGAAGAACAGAAGAGGAACATGCCAAAGAAGAGCAAGCAGATTTTGGATAATAAAATGTTCGTTGTGCAGTGCCCACACATGATGAACAAGAGTGCATTAAGAATGCAACTCCCTGCTGTCTCTCCAAATGTGGTGCACGTGTTTTTCAAAAGTAAAGTAGGAACATTAGCTGTCAAATTAAATGTTATCTGTTTTAGTAATATCAGCATCATATCAGATTCGTATTTGAGCAACAAGTTTGGAATTATGAGTGGCATGTTGTTTAGCTTGATGGATTGAGGAGCGGTGCTAAGCAGCTACGATGATGGTACTGAATATAAAGGAATGTCTGCATGCAAGTCGCGTGACTTTCGTCATTTGGGTCAATCGACCATTTCAGGCGGTTGGATGAAGATCCTACGTCTCCTAACCATTCTTCTTCCTCGTCTGTGATTCTTCCCCTACAGAACACCGCACGGACCGTCGGTCGAACCACCGGCACCAACCCCCCCCCCTCGCCGCCCTCCCCTGAACCGCCCCACCGCCTATGTTCCTCCGCCACCCCTAATACGTCCATTTTGCATCATGCTTTTATATCGATATTTATTGCATTATGGGATGTTACTACACGTTATGTTACAATAATTATGCCTATTCACTCTTATTTTACAAGGTTTACATAAGGAGGGAGAATGCAATTTGGAATTACGAAATTTGGAAAAGGAGCAAATATTAGAGACCTATTACGCACAAATCCAAAAGTCACGAAACTCCACGAAAGTCATTTTGGAAATAATAAAAATATTGAGCGGAAGAAGTTCACGGAGGACCCACTGGACACGAGGGTGGGGCGCGCCCTACCCCCAGTGGCGCCCCCTACCTCGTGCCCCCCCGTTGGCTCTCCGATGGCCATCTTACGCTATATGAGGTCTTTCGTCGAGGAAAAATCATAAGCAACCTTTAGGAAGAGACTCACGCCACGAGGCGGAACCTTGGCGGAACCAATCTAGGGCTCAGTGAGCTATTCTGCCGGGGACACTTCCTCCCGGAGGGGGAAATCATCGCCATCGTCATCACCAACGCTCCTCCCATCGGAGAGGGCAATCTCCATCAACATCTTCACCAGCACCATCTCCTCTCAAAACCCTAGTTCATCTCTTGTATCCAATTCTTGTCTCCAAGTCCGGGATTGGTAGTAGTAGGTTGCTAGTAGTGTTGATTACTCCTTGTAGTTGATGCTAGTTGGTTTATTTGGTGGAAGATCATATGTTCAGATCCTTTATGCATCTTATTACCCTCGATTATGAACATGAATATGCTTTGTGAGTAGTTACGTTTGTTCACGAAGACATGGGAGAAGTCTTGCTATTAGTAGTCATGTGAATTTGGTATTAGATTCGATATTTTGATGAGATGTATGTTGTCTAGCCTCTAGTGGTGTTATGTGAACGTCGACTACATAACACTTCACCATTATTTGGGCCTAGAGGAAGGCATTGGGAAGTAATAAGTAGATTATGGGTTGCTACGGTGATGAAGCTTAAACCCTAGTTTATGTGTTGCTTCAGAGGGGCTGATTTGGATCCATATGTTTCATGCTATGGTTAGGCTTACCTTAATACTTTTGTTGTAGTTGCGGATGCTTGCAATAGAGGTTAATAATAAGTGGGATGCTTGTTCAAGTAAGAACAGCACCCAAGCACCAGTCCACCCACGTATCAAATTATCAAAGTACCGAACGCGAATCATATGGACGTGATGAAAACTAGCTTGACGATATTCCCATGTGTCCTCGGGAGCGATTTTCCTTATATAAGAGTTTTTCCAGGCTTGTCCTTTGCTACAAAAGGATTGGGCCACCTTGCTGCACTTTATTTACTTTTGTTACTTGTTGCTCATTACAAATTATCTTATCACAAAACTATCTGTTACCACTTATTTCAGTACTTGCAGGGAATACCTTGCTGAAAACCGCTTATCATTTCCTTCTGCTCCTCGTTGGGTTCGACACTCTTACTTATCAAAAGGACTACGATAGATCCCCTATACTTGTGGGTCATCAAGACTCTTTTCTGGCGCCGTTGCCGGAGAGTGAAGCGCCTTTGGTAGGTGGAATTTGGTAAGGAAAAATTTATATAGTGTGCTGAAATTTACTGTCACTTATTACTATGGAAAGTAATCCTCTGAGGGGCTTGTTCGGGGTATCTTCACCCCGACCAGTAGATCAAAGAATTGCTCCTCAACCAACTAAACCTACTGAAAATGAAATTATTCCCTTTTAAGTTCCTTCGGGTATGTTGGAAAAACTGCTAATCCTTTTACAGGAGATGGAACAAAGCATCCTGATGAACATCTACTCTATGTGGATGAAGTTTGTGGATTATTTAAGCTTGCAGGTATACCCGATGATCTTGTTAAGAAGAAGGTCTTCCCTTTATCTTTGAAGGGAGATGCATCGACATGGTATAGGCTATGTGATGATTCGGGATCATGGAACTATAAACAAATGAAATTGGAATTTCATCAGAAGTATTATCCTATGCATCTTGTTCATCGTGATCACAATTATATATATAATTTTTGGCCTCGCGAAGGAGAAAGCATCGCTCAAGCTTGGGGGAGGCTTAAATCAATGTTATATTCATGCCCCAATCATGAGCTCTCAAAAGAAATAATTCTTTAAAAATTTTATGATCGGCTTTCTGAAAACAATCACATCATGCTCGATACTTCTTGTGTTGGCTCTTTTATGATGAAGACTATTGAATTAAAATGGAATTTATTGGATAGAATTAAATGCAACTCTGAAGATTGGGATCTCGACGAAGGTAAGGAGTCAGGTATGACACCTAAGTTTGATTGTTTTAAGTCTTTTATGGATACCGATGTTTTCCGTAAATTTAGCACTCAATATGGACTTGACTCTGAGATAGTTGCTTCTTTCTGTGAATCTTTTGCTACTTATGTTGATCTCCCCAAGGAGAAGTGGTTTAAATATCATCCTCCCATAGAAGTAAAAGTAGCTGCACCTACTAAAGTTGAAGAAAAGATTGTCACTTATAATGATCCTATTGTTCCTACTTCTTATGTTGAGAAACCACCTTTCTCTGTTAGAATAAAGGATCATGCTAAAGCTTCAACTATGGTTTGTAAAAGCAATAATAGAACTTATACACCTCCTGAGCAAGTCAAAGTTGAACCTAATATTGCTATTGTTAAAGATCTCTTGGCTGATAATATTGATGGGCATGTTATTCATTTCTGCGGTAAACTGCTAGAATTTCTAAACCTTGTGCTAAAGATAAACATAGACATGTGGTAGGCGTGCCTGTTATTTCTGTTAAAATAGGAGATCATTGTTATCATGGCTTATGTGATATGGGTGCTAGTGCTAATGTTATACCTATTGCCTTATACAAAGAAATTAAGCATGAAATTGCACTTTCTTTGAGTTAGAAGTTATTGATGTCACAATTAATCTTGCCAATAGAGATACTATTTCACCAATGGGAATTGTTAGAGATGTTGAAGTATTGTGTGGGAAAACTAAATATCCTGCTGATTTTCTTGTTCTTGGTTCCCCACAAGATAGCTTTTGTCCCATTATTTTTGGTAGACCCTTCTTGAACACCGTTAATGCTAAAATAGACTGTGAAAAGAATGTTGTTACTATTGGTTTGGATGATATGATTCATGAGTTCAATTTCTCTAAATTTAGTAGACAACACCGTGAAGAAGAATTGCCTAGTAAGGATGAAATTATTGGTCTTGCTTCTATTGTCGTACCTCCTAGTGATCCTTTAGAACAATATTTGCTAGACCATGAAAATGATATGTTTATGAATGAAAGAAGGGAAATAGATGAAGTATTCTTTAAACAGAAATCCTAGGGGATCCTCCTCCACCCAAGGGTGATCCCGTGTTTGAGCTTAAACCGTTGCCTGATAATCTTAAATATGCTTACCTTGATGAAAAGAAGATATATCCTGTTATTATTAGTGCTAACCTTTCAGAGCATGAAGAAGAGAGATTATTGAAAACTCTGAAGAAGCATCGTGCAGCTATTGGATATACTCTTGATGATCTTAAGGGCATTAGTCCCACTCTATGTCAACATAAAACAAATTTGGAAGAAGATGCCAAACCGGTTCTTGACCATCAACGACGTCTGAATCCTAAAATGAAGGAAGTGGTAAGAAAGGAAATATTAAAGCTTCTTGAGGCAGGTATAATTTATCCTGTTGCTGATAGTCAGTGGGTAAGTCATGTCCATTGTGTCCCTAAGAAGGGAGGTATTACTATTGTTCCTAATGATAAAGATGAATTGATTCCACAAAGAATTATTACAGGTTATAGGATGGTAATTGATTTCCGTAAATTAAATTAGGCTACTAAAAAGGATCATTACCCCTTACCTTTTATCGATCAAATGTTGGAAAGACTATGCAAACATACACATTATTGCTTTCTAGATGGTTATTCTGGTTTCTCTCAAATACCTGTGTCAGCTAAAGATCAATCAAAGACCACTTTTACTTGCCCTTTTGGTACTTTTTCTTATAGACGTATGCCTTTTGGTTTATGTAATGCACCTGCTACCTTTCAAAGATGCATGATGGCTATATTGTCTGACTTTTGTGAAAAGATTTGTGAGGTTTTCATGGACGACTTTTCCGTCTATGGATCCTCTTTTGATGATTGCTTGAGCAACCTTGATCGAGTTTTGCAGAGATGTGAAGAAACTAATCTTGTCTTGAATTGGGAAAAGTGCCACTTTATGGTTAATGAAGGTATTGTCTTGGGGCATAAAGTTTACGAAAGAGGTATTGAAGTTGATAAAGCCAAGGTTGATGCTATTGAAAAGATGCCATGTCCCAAGGACATCAAAGGTATAAGAAGTTTCGTTGGTCACGCCGGATTTTATAGGAGGTTCATTAAGGACTTCTCAAAAATTTCTAGGCCTCTGACTAATTTATTACAAAAAGATATACCATTTGTCTTTGATGATGACTGTGTAGAAGCATTTGAAATACTTAAGAAAGCATTGATCTTTGCACCTATTGTTCAGCCACACGATTGAATTTACCCTTTGAAATTATGTGTGATGCTAGTGATTATGTCAGAGGTGCTTTGTTCTAGGGCAAAGAGTTGATAAGAAATTAAATGTTATCCACTATGCTAGTAAGACTCTAGACAATGCTCAAAGAAATTATGCTACTACTGAAAAGGAACTCTTAGCAGTTGTATTTGCTTGTGATAAGTTCAGACCTTATATTGTTGATTCTAAAGTAACTATTCACACTGATCATGCTGCTATTAAATATCTTATGGAAAAGAAAGATGCTAAACATAGACTTATTAGATGGGTTATCTTGTTACAAGAATTTGATTTGCATATTGTTGATAGAAAGGGAGCTGAGAACCCGTTCTGTGCATAACTTGTCTAGGTTAGAAAATGTTCTTGATGACCCACTACCTATTGATGATAGCTTTCACGATGAGCAATTAAATGTCATAAATACTTCTCGTAGTACTCCATGGTATGCTGATTATGCTAATTACATTGTTGCTAAATTTATACCACCAAGTTTCACATACCAAAGAAAAGAAAAAGTTCTTCTATGATTTGAGACATTACTTTTGGGATGACCCACATCTTTATAAAGAAGGAGTAGATGGTGTTATTAGACGTTGTGTACCTGAGCATGAACAGGAACAGATCCTACGCAAGTGTCACTCCGAAGCTTATGGAGGACACCACGCTGGAGATAGAACTGCACATAGTGTTGATTACTCCTTGTAGTTGATGCTAGTTGGTTTATTTGGTGGAAGATCATATGTTCAGATACTTTATGCATATTATTACCCCTCTGATTATGAACATGAATATGCTTTGTGAGTAGTTACCTTTGTTCCTGAGGACATGGGAGAAGTCTTGCTATTAGTAGTCATGTGAATTTGGTATTCGTTCGACATTTTGATGAGATGTATGTTGTCTAGCCTCTAGTGGTGTTATGTGAGCGTCGACTACATAACACTTCACCATTATTTGGGCCTATAGGAAGGCATTGGGAAGTAATAAGTAGATGATGGGTTGCTAGAGTGACAGAAGCTTAAACCCTAGTTTATGCGTTGCTTCGTAAGGGCTGATTTGGATCCATATGTTTCATGCTATGGTTAGGTTTATCTTAATACTTTTGTTGTAGTTACGGATGCTTGCAATAGAGGTTAATCATAAGTGGGATGCTTGTTCAAGTAAGAACAGCACCCAAGCACCGGTCCACCCACATATCAAATTATCAAAGTACCGAATGCGAATCATATGAACGTGATGAAAACTAGCTTGACGATATTCCCTGTGTCCTCGGGAGCGCTTTTCCTTATATAAGAGTTTGTCCAGGCTTGTCCTTTGCTACAAAAGGATTGGGCCACCTTGCTGCACTTTTATTTACTTTTGTTACTTGTTGCTCGTTACAAATTATCTTATCACAAAACTGTCTATTACCACTTATTGCAGTACTTGCAGGGAATACCTTGCTGAAAACCGCTTATCATTTCCTTCTGCTCCTCGTTGGGTTCGACACTCTTACTTATCGAAAGGACTACAATAGATTCCCTATACTTGTGGGTCATCAACCCCCACCCCCACTCCCGCCCCACCCGCGCCGAGTTTTCTTCGTTCGGCGAGGCCCCACCACCGCCCCCACAACCACCGTCCACACCCGAGCCCCTTCCTTTCCTCCTGTGAACTCCAGCGAGCTCTCAAAAATCGACTGACCCAATTTTGAAATTTAGTCTACTATCATTTAACTAGTGTGGAATATAAAAGGGGAAAACCATAAGCATTGCGAATACAGTGTTGAGCATGCCATGGCGGATCTGAAGGTGCAAATCAGACAAAGGCAACTTGGCAACTAATGCTTGCTTTCAACTAACAAGTAAGATCCTAAGTGATGGACAAGAAATCATAGTAAAGCAGTGGCAATCTATTTTCTTACTGCGATAAATAAGTTTAGCAGATATGAAAGAGTACTGTGCAGCGCTGTGTATGCATCTACTAAGAATTTGACGGTGCTGCAGTAGCGATGGCTGTCGGCGGCGTGGAAGCAAATTTAGGAGGGTAGACGGTGGCGGCGGGGGAAATATCTCGGCGCGATGGATGAGACGGTCGTAGGAGCAGCGCCAGCAAGGAGGACAACGACGGGGATGAAGCGAGAGGATAGGATGCAAGGATCCTAGTCCGAAGCCATGGATGAGAGAGGTCGATCTCTTGTAATGGACGATGGTGTCGGGGTATCAGCTCCGGCATGGTGGAGGAGGACGGCGGTGGATGGGGTGGCGGACGGAGGAGGCTAGGGTGGAGAGGGTGTTTTGGCGCCCACGGAGTACGAATGGGGAAATGGAGGGAGAGAGCAAGGGGGAACCATGTCTTCAGGACACGCTTGTCTCAAATGAGAGGAAATTTACAAACTTAGCCCTCGTTTAAAATTTCCTACATCACAGCAATATTAGTCGGTTCGGGATAGGACGGTAATCTCGCATACACCGAATATTTGCCGACGGAGATTTCGGCCGAGGAGAGTTTGTTTTGGCGCCCAGCATATAAGAATCCAGGTGAGAGGCGATTTCGGCCGAGGAGACACTGTGTTTTGGCGCCCACCGTGTATGAATCCGGGTGAGAGGCGGTTATGTCACGTTTGAGTGAAATTACAAACCTGCCCCTATCAAGACCTATTGAAATCGAGCCGACATGTGTTGCATGTCAGGGACAGGCAGTAATTTCCATCTCCCATATTTTGGTTTCGGGCGGTTACTGCGAGTTTGGCTGCTTCGTTCAATTTTTTGAGAAAAAGCTTGCACGTTTATTGTGCCAACTCAATTCCAATCCATTTTGGATTCTATTTTTGTTCGGGCAGGATCCATTTTCAATTGGAATAAAATTCTATATACATCATTTATATATATACTTTCAAAAGCACAACAAAGAATACTGCTCCTTTATATATATAATATGATTTACAAATACAATGATCTCAAAATCATAAGGTTGGATTCAAAAAATTTAAACCAAATTATGTTCTACTAAAATGTATGGATCAGTAATATCTACATATTAAATAACATAGATGCACGTGAATTCATATGAGTATGCATGTTTGATAGATCAATTTTGGTTCGGTATGAATTACATGTATCATCATCTCAATTCAAATATTTGAATCCCTTTTATGTTGACATTTTCTATACACGCAACTAAATATTTGAATCTCCTTTCACGCCCATCTCTCTCGCATGCTCCTTCATGTAGCTATCACTCTCTTTTCTCCAGCTCACCCGCACGCTCACTTCATGTTTCTCCTATTTTCGCAAACATGGTTTCATGACGTCTCCCTTGAGAAGTGTCACACTCTCCCTATCATTATACATTACACAGTTTTCATTATCTCTCACATCTCTATCGTTCTCTGGTCTCACCAGGTACCTGAGCTTTGTTTTTCACCACCACACACACACTCTCACTCGTCTTTCGCTTTGTCTTTCTCTCTAGGGTTCTCTCATGCACCCTATATCTTTCTAGATATGACTCCTACCACTAAAATTACTCTCTCCCGTACACACAACATTTGTTGAGGTCTCCTTTCCGTCTTCATCTCGGTTATAAAACTGACATTATTCATTTGTTTACCGATCAGACAAACTCCCCCCCCCCCTTTCTTTCTCTCTCTCTCACACACATACAACTCCTGCTTCCACTCCCCCTCCCGACTACCGTCTCTCTCTCTCACACACACACACACAAAACTCTCGCTTTCGCACCCCGACTCGTATTTCTCTCACAAACATTGATCGACTATCCTCCAGATAGGTTTATACATCCGCACACTCTTGCTTCCACTATCTCTTACATGTCTCCCTAGCGCTCCTTGTATCTATGTAGATTTTTCGTCCCTTCTTGAAACACGTCCTCTCAATCATGCACACACACACACACACTACCGCCACATTTTATGGTGATACCTCTCACTCACACACTCTTTGTGTCTTTTTCACACACGCACTCCGTCCTCCTCCTCTCTCCCTCTCTCTCTCACACACACCACACACACACATGGTCTTTTTGCAACAATATACCACTTCTCGAATCTTGAAACCAACCACATTCCTCCCTTATCTCATCAAAACCACCAACGGAATATATTTTGAGTGAAACATAACATATTTTTAGTGATATATGTATTTCAAAACTACTCTTTTCTATCAAATCGGTGAATATGTATTAATCTACTTTGAACGTGTGGCAACGCATTGGCACATTGCTAGTTATTACTACTGTATAATTTTTTGGACACCAGACAAACGGTGGAGTACATATACAAAGAGAAGAGGCGCACGCATGCAGTCGGTCTCTCATTGTCTCGCACACATAGAGTTACGTAAAGGCATCGTATACAAATAAACCCTAAAACCCTAGGTGCATGATTGTTGCATGCGCGGGTACCGGATACGTGGTGGAGTGCACCATTGTAGGAATAGTTGGCTCGCATGATAATTTGATCCGTAGGAGTTGATGGTCGGGACCACAGGTGAACGACCTGGAGGCGATGGCTCGCCATTCGCCACTGATCGAGTAGCCACGTTTAAAATATCATTTTTTTAGCGGGGTAAGAGTCCCGATTTTCAATGGCACGTTATAAGTACTAGTTTTTAGAACGATTGGTATGGAGCAAAAATGGAATTCATAACTACCACCTCCGTCCTGGTTTACTAGTCCCCATCGTATTTTGGGTCAAAGTTTGTCCACGAACTTTACTTGTAAAATGTGAATGGAAAATGAGATTTTGTTATACCCAAACAAAAAAGGACTGGAGGGAGTGATTGCTCTAACACGGACGCCACCTCTCATAGCGCAGGCATTGAACCAGCACGCTAGCCAAGAAGGCCCCACTCGCTGCAGCCAGGCTGAACACGCCTCCTCGCCACATGCAATCGGCTTCAGACTGCCCCGCCTGCCTCCATTGAATCCGCGCGTGTACTGGCAACACGTCCTTCCGCGAGCGGGACAGCATTTTAGAACACAACGCCGGTTGGCTTCTCTCGTCTGCCCGCTATTTAAATGATGTCAGACGCCTGGCAAGAACCGCACCACACTGCCCCTCCCCATATCATCCTTGCACCATTTTCTCCACACTCTCCATAGCATCCGGTGAGTAGGAGATGAGTTCTCCGGCATAAAAGTCGGCTGGGTGCCCCGACGAGCCAGGCAACTCGCTGCCCCACCTCCCTCCCTGCCCCAGACCGTCAGTACCATGGGCGAGGCTGCAGGCGGGCAAGCGAAGGAGCAAGCCGCCGCTCCAAGCTGGCCCCTGGTGCATCAACTCGACGCTCCAAGCCTGCTCGCAGAGGAGTGGCCAGTTGATGCACGTCGGCACACGGGGGACTACGGCGTCCAGTGCGCCGTGGTTGGCCACGCTAGCCGACGCAAACGTTGGCGGAACCGCGGCATGCTGGCGGAGGTGGCCAACAAGTCTGCGGCCACCACCGACACGGAGGAATAGTAGACTGCTACTTCTTGATCTTGCGTTGGTTTTTCCCTTGAAGAGGCAAGGGTGATGCAGCAAAGTAGAGATAAGTATTTCCCTCAGTTTGAGAACCAAGGGATCAATCCAGTAGGAGACAACGCACAAGTCACCGAATACCTGCACAAACAATCAAACAACTTGCACCCAGCGCGATAAAGGGGTTGTCAATCCCTTCACGGTTACTTGCAAAAGTGAGATCTGATAGAGATAGATAAACGATAAAGTAAATATTTTTGGTATTTTTGGTTTATAGATCAGAAAAAAAAGATTGCAAAAAGAATAAATTGGAAACTAATATTGTAGATCGGAAACTTATATGAGAGAAAATAGACCCAGTGGGCATAGCTTTCACTAGAGGCTTCTCTCAAGATATCAAATAATACGGTGGGTGAACAAATTACTGCCGAGCAATTGATAGAAAAGCGCAAAGTTATGACGATATCTAAGGCGATGATCATGAATATAGGCATCACGTCCGTGTCAAGTAAACCAAAACGATTTTGCATCTACTACTGTTACTCCACACATCGACCGCTATCCAGCATGCATCTAGAGTATTAAGTTCATAAAGAATGGAGTAATGCATTAAGTAAGATGTCATGATGTAGAGGAATTAACTCAAGCAATATGATGAAAACCCCATATTTTTATCCTCGATGGCAACAATACAATACGTCCCTTGCTTCCCCTACTGTCACTGGGAAAGGTCGCCACAAGATTAAACCCAAAGCTAAGCACTTCTCCCATTGCAAGAAAAACCAATCTAGTTGGCCAAACCAAACCGGTAGTTCGAAGAGAATTACAAAGATATCAAATCATGCATAAAAGAATTCAGAGAAGATTCAAATAATATTCATAGATAAGCTGATCATAAATCCACAATTCATCAGATCTCAGCAAACACACCGCAAAAAAGTATTGCATCGAATAGATCTCCAAGAACATCGAGCAGAACATGGTATTGAGAATCAAAGAGAAAGAAGAAGCCATCTAGGTACTAGCTATGGACACGTAGGTCTGTGGTAAACTACTCACGCTTCATCGGAAGGGCAATAGAGTTGATGTAGAAGCCCTCCATGATCGAATCCCCCTTCGGCAGGGTGTCGAAAAAGGTCCCTAGATGGGGTCTCACGGGTACATAAGGTTGCAGCGGTGGAAATGTGTTTTCGTGGATGCCTCTGGTGGTTTGGGTATATATGGGAATATATAGGCAAAAGAATTACGTCAGGAGGTGCACCAGGGGCCCACAAGGGTGGGGGGCGCGCCCTACCCCCTGGGCGCGCCCTCCGTCCTTGTGGCCGCCTCGTGGCTCCTCCAACTTCATCTCCAAGTTCCTGGTTGTCTTTTGGTCCAAGAAAAATCATCGCAAAGGTTTTATTCCGTTTGGACTCCGTTTGGTATTCCTTTTTTGCGAAACTGGAAAACAAGGGAAAACAGGAACACGCACTGGGCTCTAGGTTAATAGGTTAGTCCAAAAAATAATATAAAATATCATATTAATGCATATAAAACATCCAAAACATATAATATAATAGCATGGAACAATCAAAAATTATAGATACGTTGGAGACGTATCAAGCATCCCCAAGCTTAATTCCTGCTCGTCCTCGATTAGGTAAATGATAAAAACAGAATTTTTGATGTGGAATGCTACCTAACATATTTATCCATGCAATTTTCTTTATTGTGGCATGAATGTTCAGATCCGTATGATTCAAAAGAAAAGTTTAATATTGACATAAAAACAATAATACTTCAAGCATACAAACAAGGCAATTATGTCTTCTCAAAATAACATGGCCAAAGAAAGCTTATCCCTACAAAATCATATAGGCTGGCTATGCTCCATCTTCATCACACAAAATATTCAACTCATGCACAACCCCGATGACAAGCCAAGCAATTGTTTCATACTTTTGATGCTCTCAAACTTTTTCAACTTTCACGCAATACATGAGCGTGAGCCATGGACATAGCACTATAGGTGGAATAGAAGGTGGTTGTGGAGAAGATAAAAAGAAGGAGATAGTCTCACATCAACTAGGCGTGTCAACGGGCTATGGATATGCACATCAATAGATATCAATGTGAGTGAGTAGGGTTTGCCATTCAACGGATGCACTAGAGCTATAAGTTTATGAAAGCTCAAAAGAAAACTAAGTGGGTGTGCATCCAGCTCGCTTGGTCATGAAGACCTAGGGAAATTTGAGGAAGCCCATCATTGGAATATACAAGACAAGTTCTATAATGAAAAGTTCCCACTAGTATATGAAAGTGACAATATAGGAGACTCTCTATCATGAAGATCATGGTGCTGCTTGGAAGCAAAAGTGTGGTAAAAGGATAGTAACATTGCCCCTTCTCTCTTTTCTCTCATTTTTTTATTTGGGCCTTCTCTCTTTTTTTGGCCTCTTTTTTTCGTCTGGAGTCTCATCCCGACTTGTGGGGGAATCATAGTCTCCATCATCCTTTCCTCACATGGGACAATGCTCTAATAATGAAGATCATCACACTTTTATTTACTTACAACTCAAGAATTACAACTCGATACTTAGAACAAAATATGACTCTATATGAATGCCTCCGGCGGTCACTACAAGAAATATGTCAACTTATGACCTTCTCTTAGTGACCCCGGCTGAATTGGTCGTAATTTCACGGCCATTTCGCTTGGAAGGGCTCAAACCCTGAAATTGCTTACACCAAATGGTCACAAAGCAGACATAAGAGGCGTAATGACCTTATTTCTACACGATTACGACCAATATAAATGGTCATGAGGTTGTGAACATGGATGCATTGGTACTTATTGCTATGACAAGGCGCCACCTCATCAGTTTGCCTATGTGTCATGTCCATGTGTCAATTTTTGCCCTAGGTTGTGAAGCAACCTATATTTATTATTCCCAAAATTCCCAAAAAATTGGGCATTCTTTACTATCCAAATCATTGCACGACAATATTCAACTCCATTTGGTAGTAAATCTTCCTCGGCAAATTTGCAAAGTTTTTATTCAGCTCGAACTGTTGTGAAGGAAGTACTGGCTAGGCATATCCTAATGAGCTGAATTTTTGCCACATCTTCTATATTCCCAAATCATAGCTCTCCACAAAATTTGAGCCCCATCTAACAATACATGTGAGTGTGGCATCAACATTCATATTTACATCCACTTTGTGATGCGTTGCAAAGCAAGTGACACCTAGGCTCCTCCATTTGAGCTGCAAATTTTTCAAGATAGTTTCCTTAGTAGATGATCATCCTCGGCCAAAACTCAGGCCCATTGGCCATGTGCATTTCCCGTACCACTAATCAAACACTTGGGTGCTAATTCATGTTTGAGCTCGGTTCAGTCTCCTTGTGAGATTCTTCTATTGCCTTCTTCTTCCTGACACCTATCAAGGGAGTGCCCAACCCACTAGACATGCCTGGGTCGCCCTGAACGCGTGGCAACACCACGGTCACGCGATGACCACGCGGCGGGCATGCGAGTCTACGCGCTTTGGAGTTGGGGCCCTGGGCCACCATCCAAACCTCAACGTATGGCCACCAAACCATGTATTTCTGATTAAATAGATACTTTTCTACCTAGAAATGATTTTTTGAAAAAATAAAGAGCAAACTATGAGGCAGCTGCAGTTCAAATTTGTCCCGCTTCCTACTGAATCAGCAGAAATTTGTCTTTTTCACCAAAGGTGAATAAAAACTTTTGGCACCCAACCATTTTGTCAATTATGCATTAAACATGGCCTGGTATTTTATAAAATTGATTTGGTCCAATTTTGCAACAAATATATGGTAGGTCCTTCACAAATAAAAACTCATTTTGGGCACTCGAAAAATGGAAAATTGATTTTTTGTCCAAAGAAAATGAAAACTCCCTTAGGCAACAATGTTTGCCATTCCAATATGCACGCTTGTGCACAATATGAGATCATTTGAACAAACTATGCCATGAATGTGGCCATAAGATTGATCATTTGGCTTGAAAGCCATGAATCTTCAGAGATGATAGCTCATTTCGAGAACACTTTTTTAAAAAAATTGCCGTATTACAAGTTTGTTATTTTTCCTGGGAACTTGGCCACATATAATGACACAATGCGATGATTTCCCATTTTTTTTTAATTTTTTTTAATTTTTTATGCCCGTTTCAAAATGCGGTCAAAACGGCGGGAATGACCGTTCCTAGCTAGTGGTTGAATCTTGGAATTTTTTTGGTGTTTCTCTGATTAAATAGATACTTATGTACCTATAAATGATTACGGAAAAATAAATAGCAAACTATGAGGCATTGCAGTTCAAATTTGACCCGCTTCCAGCTAAATCGGCGGAAATTTGTCTTTTTCACGAGAGGTGGATCAAAACTTTTTACACCCAACCATTTTATCAATTGTGCATTAAATATGCCCTAGTATTTTATAAAATTGATTGGTCCAATTTTGCAACAATTATTTGGGAGGTCCTTCACAAAAAAACCTCCTTTTGGGCACTCGAAAAATGGAAAATGGTTTTTCGTCCAAAGAAAATGAAAACTTCCTTAGGCAACATTGTTTTCCATTCCAATATGCACCCTTGTGCACAATATGAGATCATTTGAACAAACTATGCCATGAATGTGGCCATAAGATTGATCATTTGGCTTGGAAGCCATTGATCTCCACACGTGATAGCTCATTTCTGAGAACACTTTTTTAATATAATTGTCGTATTACAAGTTTGTTATTTTTCTGGGAACTTGGCCACATATAATGACACAATGTGAAGGTTTCCCAATTTTTTGATTTTTTTTATTTTTTTATGCCCGTTTCAAAATGCGGTCAAAACGGTGGGAATGACCGTTCCTAGCTAGTGGTTGAATCTTGGAATTTTTTTGGTGTTTATCTGATTAAATAGATACTTATGTACCTAGAAATGACTTTTGTAAAAAATAAATAGCAAACTATGAGGCAGCTGCAGTTCAAATTTGACCCGCTTCCAACTAAATCGGCGGAAATTTGTCTTTTTCACGAGAGGTGGATCAAAAAAATTTACACCCAACCATTTTTGTCAATTGTGCATTAAATATGTCCTAGTATTTTATAAAATTGATTTGGTCCAATTTTGCAACAATTATTTGCGAGGTCCTTCACAAAAAACCTCCTTTTGGGCACTCGAAAAATGGAAAATGGTTTTTTCGTCCAAAGAAAATGAAAAATTCCTTAGGCAACATTGTTTTCCATTCCAATATGCACCCTTGTGCACAATATGAGATCATTTGAACAAACTATGCCATGAATGTGGCCATAAGATTGACCATTTGGCTTGAAAGCCATTGATCTCCACACGTGATAGCTCGTTTCTGAGAACACTTTTTTAAAATAATTGTCGTATTACAAGTTTGTTATTTTTCCTGGTAACTTGGCGACATATAATGACACAATGCGAAGGTTTTCCAATTTTTTGATTTTTTTGAATTTTTTATGCCCGTTCCAAAATGCGGTCAAAACGCCGGGCTTGACCGTTCCTAGCTAGTGGTTGAATCTTGATTTTTTTGGTGTTTCTATGATGAAATAGATACTTATGTACCTAGAAATGATTTTTGGAAAAAATAAAGAGCAAACTACGAGGTAGCTCTGATTCAAATTTGACCCGCTTCCAACCGAATCGGTGAATTTGTCTTTTTCACGAGAGGTGGATCAAAACTTTTTACACCCAACCATTTGATCAATTGTGCATTAAATATGTCCTAGTATTTTAGAAAATTGATTTGGTACAATTTTGCAACAAATATATGATAGGTCCTTCACAAAAAAATTCATTTTGGGCACTCAGAAAATGATTTAAAATAGCTAGAAAGATCAGAAATGCATACAAATTGGTACTTATCTATAAAATGTGGTCTAAGTCTAGTGAAAATTTGTGTGGTGCCATTTTGCAAAATATTTTTGATAGTTGCTTCACAAAATCCCTCTATTTTCAATACTTGAAGACTATTTTAAATCACTGATTTTTCGAACCAATGAGAACTCTTCCCACGGATCGATGACATGGCGCCCATCCATCCATCCATCCATCTCTCCATCCCACATCCATCCATCCATCTATCTACAGAAAAAAGAAAAGAAAAAGATCCCCACCCACAGCCCAAACCCTAGCTCAGATCCCCCATCGCACCCCTCCTCCCTCGTCCCCATCTCCTCGCCGCCGCCGCCACCTCCTCCCCGTCCCCTGCACCACTCCTCGTCGCCAACCTACGGCGCCCGATGCCGCCTGATTTCGGCACCGTTCGACGGCGCCCGATACCCTCCCCTTTGCTCCATCCTCCCCATCGACCAGATCAACCGCGCCCTCCCACCCACACATCGCCGCCGCCACCCACCGTCCTGTCTGACCTCGCCGTCGCCACCCACCGCCCAATCTGACCTCATCGTCGGCCACCCCTCCCGCTCTCTTTCCCCCACAGCCGCCGCCCCCTCCCTCTCCTCCCATCAGAAGAGAACAGGGACCTCCGTTTGTACGAGGGGACGGTTGCGTCTCGTCCTCGCGCGCATCGACCCGGACGTGCGTCATCGTCAAGAGCCGTAGTCAAGGCGCGTCGTCGTCAAGAGCTAGAGACGCCATGGGAGTGCAGATCGAGGCGGGGTCCAGATAGAGGCGGGGTCCTTCTTCCTCCGTCTGCTTCTGCTCTCTCGCCCATCTTCTCCCCATCCCTTCCATTCCCTCCCGCTGCTGATGGATTTGGGGGGTGGGGAGAGAGCCATGCCAGTGTCGATGTCGGTTGTCTGATTTGGTTATTTGCTCCCTAGGTGGCCTCCGTGCATCTCCTTCGCCCGCTCGAGCCGTAGAAGCATGGGCGCAAACGGCCCCGCTAGCAGCACCGCCGCCTCATCATCCTCTTCGCCGGCCACTGCCGGCTGCGGCGGTGGCGCGGCCCAGAAGCCATGGTTGTTTGTCGGGCTCGGGAACCCCGGCAGGATGTATAAGGGGACCCGCCACAACGTAAGATTCTGGCGCTCCAGCTTTCTGGATCATGCTTTGCTTGTCTTGTAAGGAGCTGTGCGTTTTCAGCTGGTAGCCCCGTCGACTGTCCAAGTTAATCATGATGCAATTCATAAATCCAACTAGTAATTGCTAGAAATTACTGCAACTTTCTGAAGCCGATTTAACTATGTCTACAAACACTGATGTTGCATGGCTGGAAAGGCTAAGTAGGCTTGATGCTAAGCTCTTCGCCAGGGTAAAGGTGTTATCTTTTTGGTTGCTTGATACTACAAACTCTTGGCTTTCAGCTAACTGCGTACTGTCCCGATTAGTGTGATTAGTTGAACTGTACTCTGGATTACAGTATGTCACTATTATATCCTGTTGGTAATCATTATGTTGTTGCATACAGGTTGACGAGATGTGGTTCAGACGCCCAAAGAAGATCCAGCCGCCACGCTTCCCATGATCCTCACGCCGCCTACAAGAACCTCGTAGCCCAGCGCACAACGGCTCGACAAGACCACCGCCCGTCCTCGGCATGCTCAGCGTCAACCCCAGGCCTTGAGGACTCTCCAGGCCATCTGCATCTGCCCTACCATGGAGCTTGCGCAGCAGGTCCCTCTCTCATCTCATCTAGTTACTGAATACTCCTCTGACTGCTATTTTTCACCTGTAATCTGATTATTAATGTACCCAAATGTTAATTGGACCTCCTGTCTAGTATAGCACAAGTCAGTGAATGCTAGTATGTGTTTTACTAAATTCATCAGATAGTTAACTCACTGTGAGATGTCCACTCTTGTTTTGTTAATTCATCAGATAGCAGGAAATTCCGCCCTGCTTTGTCGAACTGTTTCTGACCATGTTTGCCCGCATTGCGTGTTCTATGCAGGTGTTGATGCAGGCAGATCTGTTCCTGACCAAGCTGACCAGCATGTGCGAGAGGAGCACGGAGAAGGGCTCTATGTGGGTCACCATGAAGCGATGTGAGAGACCCCCTACCCTTACAGCTAGTTCGTGTGGTGTGGGTTGTAGATTTGATGGGTTCAGCAACTCTGATGTGACGAGTTGTTCGATGTGCGCAGCGTCGATGAAGTGTCAGGCTAGGTTGAAGATGGTGAGTAAGGGGGAGCCTGTTGAGTACCGGTGCCTGGTCTGCGCCACCGATGGCAAGAGGAACATCTCCACCTCGGTATTATTCACTTTCTCTCTGCTGCTGGTTCGGCATTATGTCTGCTAGATGTGTTTTGCCTTGATTCAGTGCCTGATGGTAATCAGGTTGCTGTTATTTAGCCCCCTTGTGTGTTATGATTGTGAATTATAGATCAGACATTTGCATATTTCCTTCGTGTATCTGCTGTATGAACTGAAACAACTCCAGTTTGCACACATGCTAAATAGAATTTTTGTTGGTTGTTACTTCCAATTGACGATTGTTTGTTGGTGTTGAGATATCGATAGGTAGGTCGGTAAATATAATGGAAGAACTTATATTAGATTTTCGTTGGTTTCAGAATGTCTATTTCATGGTCTTTTCTGATAATGGAAGAACTTATATTAATCTGCTGGTTGTTGGTTTCTATGTACTCCCTCCTTAATTCAAAGCTGAGACACTTATTTTTGATCGGAGGGAGTACATGCTTGTAACAGCCTTGAACTAGTCATTTCAGAATTCAGATAGAAACTACCTTTTGGGGAGCCTTCTATTCAGTCATAGCCTTCACATGGTCGACCATTGACCCTCAGTGTTTTTCAAGTACAAAATTGGCCATAGTTTTGTACATGACGTGTTTGGTGCATCTATTTTCAGGTACGAGATGGCTCTGACCAGAATTGGTCTTGCTGGCATCGCCGTCATGGGGCAGAACCTTGCCCTCAACCTTCTCCCGCTCCCTTTTTGCTCAGGCGGTGGTGCACATCCCGCGCCAGTTCAAGGTGTTGGACTGGTTCCTGAACAGGAAGAAGGACTACAAGGACGTGAGGTTCTCCCAGGTCGTCTCTAACGCCATCGACATGAAGCTCAGGGATGACCTTGAGAGGCTCAAGAAGATCAGGTATAACCTCGTAGTTCCCTGTTCTTTTTCCCCCTTACTATTGGTTGATATATGACTATGTGTTAGATTCAACTACTGAAGATGCTTGCACTTCATATCAGGACTAGCAGTTTGTGTCTTGCCTGGTAGTATACAGTTTAATTTGCTATTATTAGCTAGGGTTGTTGATAGACTTAATTTTCTGCTGGAAGTCAAATCTCCTAAACACTAGAATGCCTGAAATGTCAGGGTAGCAAGTACTAGCCCTGTGCTTCATTCTATGTACCGTTCTGGTGTCTGTGCATGTATGGGCTAGCTTTTTGTGTAGAATAGTGAGTTGATGCTTCTTTCTACAGAAATACAGCATGTTAGCTCTATGGATGTTTATTTACCTGCAACTTCTGCCAGCTCTAACTTGGTTATATAACAGTTCAATTCAGTCAATCCTTGGGGTGTTGATACACTACCGTGCAAGTTCTATGCTATGTGAGCTCCTTCTATTGCTGCAAGCATTGACACAATATGTCATGTGCAGGGAGCTCCGCATCCGAGTCTCGTCCATCCTCGGCAGCAAGGAGCTGGGCCAAGGGAGCAAGCAGCGCTGCTGGTTACTTGGGGCCAGATCGAGTAAGATGGTGCACCATGGCATGTGGCGGCCTATTTTGCTTCCAAGAGCAGTACTGTTTATTTGAAATGAGATGTACTCATCTACTGCCTAGTAAAAAAATTGAATTGTAAGTGCATCTAGTGCCCCTTAGTGATTTTGGTGTATTGAAAACTTATAGGTTAAGGGACTAATGTGTTTATGAGTGTACACAGGTCTATAAATCTATGAGGAGTTTGATATTTACAGAGAAAGTCGACCCCTAAAAATGAAGTTCTTCGACTGAAGACTTTGATATTCCGAAGACTTTCTGAAGACTTTGAAAGTGAAGAAAATGGTGTGACCTTGAAGACTTGGTATTCATTTGAGGAACATGAAGCGTGAAGACTTTTGTTTTCGTAGTTTCGATTTTCTCTTTCTTGAGTCATAGGAAACACCGTACTGTTAAAGGGGGCCGAGGAAATACTAAGGAAAAATTTCCATGTGATGCTCAACTCAAAATCCTACACCTACCAATCCCTTCGAGTGAAGCCTTTGGAAATCTCATACAGCTCAGTCAATTTCTTCAAAGGATGTAGACGAAGTTCTTCCGTCACGAGGAATTTGTTCTGACCGAGGAGTTAGGAATTCGCCAAAGGGATTGCCTACACAAAGTGAGGAACATGATAGCCTGAGGAATTTGAGAGTCAAATTTTCGATCAAGGTCTTGCGCCACCTGTCCCAAAATATCTTATCCACCTAACGGTCATATCATTGAAGGGCATTTATGTCTTATCATGTCGGGCTGCTCCCTAGGCTATAAATAGCCGCCCCTACAACCACTAGCTGGTTGCTGCTCCGAGAGAACTTGACACTTGTCATTTGAGAGCAACCCATCCTCCGAGGACTTTGAGCGAAAATCATCGAGTGAGGAAAAACCCAAAACCAAACCCTACAAACCCAAAGTGATTGAGCATCACTGAAGAGATTGATCTTGCGTGGATCCGACGCTTGTTACCTTTGAAGACTGTGCTTCTTCCAGACGGTTAGGCGTCATGGTCTAGAGCATCCAAGAGGAATTGTGGATCACCGAGTGACCGAGTCTGTGAAGGTTTGGAAGTCGCTCAAGACTTACCACGAGTGATTGGACGAGGTTTGTGTGACCTTAGTTCAAGGAGAATACGTTGAGGACTTGGTGTCTGAGCTGCGTGCTCCGATCGGGTGTCCGGACTGTGTGTCCTCGAGTTTAAATACTCATCCACTCCAACCGGACATACAACCGAGACAGCAGTTGAACTGGTCTACCAAATCATTGTCTTCACCAACCTAATCGGTTCTATTTCCTCAACTCTTTCATTTCCTCATTACTGTGTTGAGTGTTCGTTCATATCTATGTTTGAAGACTTTGACTGAAGACTTTCTCAATTTCCTCAGTTCAATTCTTCAGTCAGTTTGTCTTCATCTTGTGCTATCCTGTGTTCTGTGTGAGAAGACTTTGACTGAAGACTTTCTCATATAACGCACTTTGAATTGGTATCAGAGCAAGGTACTCCCTTGTTCTGTGTGATTTTGGTTTAACCACCTGGAGTTTTAGTTATGTCGACCGCAGGTATGATCAAGGTCTCAGCTGGGTGTCCTACCTTTGATGGTACTGAATACCACTTCTTGAAGAACATGATGAGAATGCTTCTTGAGGCATTTGACAAAGATCTCTGGTTTGTTGTGGAAAATTGTGTTCCCTATATCTCACCCTCCTTTGAACGCTGCCGATGTGAAGAGATTCAAGCAACTCGATTCTCAAGCGAAGAATATCATATGTGGCCATCTGAGCAAAGGACAATATGGAAGAGTGAGTGCTTTGGAAACTGCTAAGCTCATCTGGAACAGGCTATCCAAAGTAAATGAAGGAGTCTCAACTCAGCGTGACTCTCGAGTTGATGTTCTTCAAAATCTCTTCAACCGCTTTAAAAGACTCGACAATGAAAATGTTCAACAAACCTTCGATCGCCTCACTGACATCTCAAATGAGCTTCAAGCGCTTGGTGCCACTGACATCACCGACCATGAGGTGGTGAAGAAATTGTTCAGATTCTTGATTCCTCATTTGATACTCGCAGCGATGATACACGAGCGCGTCTTGACTACAAGTCACTTGATCCGGTGATATCCTCGAGAGGCTAAATACTCATGAGTTCCACTTGTCAAAAGAGAGATCTCTATGGTTCTAGCTATGGAAAATCACGTGCCACGAAGGCCAAGGCTGTGTACGAATCTGATTGTGAAGACTCGTAGTAGCCTTGGAGATCTGAAGAATTGAGCGAGGAGCTAGCAATCGCTTGTGAAGAAATTCGAAGTTCTCAAGACGTGGTCGCTTTGGAAAATCCTCAAGGAGCAGTGATTCCTCATCCAGTGACTATAAGTGAAGACTATGCCACAAATGCAAGAAACCTGGTCACTACATTCAAGATTGTCCTCAGCGGGAAAAGGAATTAAAGAAGAAGAAATACAAGGATTACAGTTTTGATGACGCTAAGAAGAAGAAGAAATCGTCGAAATCTTCATCATCAAAATCCTCAAAGTCTTCTTCTCACAAGAAGAGCAGCTCCAAGAAGTTTCGGGCATCCATTGGCAAGGAAATGGACTCTGAAGCTGAATCTGAGGAACATGAGGAAGAGGAGGCATCAGAAGAATCCGAGTCTGGTGTGGCGAGTTTGGCTCTTACTCTTTGCTTTCGTCGACAAGTCCATCTTCTACTCAAGAAAATGACCTCACCAACAAAGTCGATGAAGATAGTGATGACTACGCCCCACCTATTGCTTCATGGCAAAGGGTGCCAAGGATGATCAACCCAAAGCCAATGAGTGGGTCCTCGATAGTGGATGTACAAATCACATGACTGGTGACAAGAATCTATTGATGGATGCTCCCTTATCACCGTCACATCTGAAGCATATCATCTTTGCTGACAAAGGCAAAAGTCGTATTGGGTCTTGGTAAGGTTGCGATCTCTAAGGACATACACATGGACAAAGTCATGCTTGTTGAGTCCTTAGGATACAACCTCATGTCAGTCTCAATGCTCTGTGATCTTGATATGGTTGTTGTCTTTGGCAAGTATCGTTGTGTTGTGATCATGGAAGCTGACAATTCCAAAGTCTTCGAAGGCTTTAGGAGAGGAGACTTGTATATTGTTGATTTCTCTACAGGACCACAACCAGCCGTGTGTCTACTTGCAAAAGCTTCAAAAGGCTGGCTATGGCATCAACGACTTGGTCACGCAGGCATGAGGAATTTACACACGCTTGCGAAGAAGAAGCATGTCATTGGCATTGAGAATGTCAAATTCCTCAAGGATCACTTGTGTGGAGCCTGTGAAGCTGGAAAAATGACCAAGGCCAAGCATCCAATGAGGACTATCATGACCACTACTCGTCCATTCGAATTGCTTCACATGGACCTCTTTGGTCCTAATCATTACTCGTGATCACTAATGATGCATCTCTATATGGCTTTGTTATTGTTGATGATTACTCTCGTTACACATGGGTACACATTGTTACTTACAAACATGAAGTGCGTGAAGTCTTCAAACGATTTTCCTCGAGGGCTTCAACCAACTTTGGTGTGAAGATCAGGCACATCAGGAGTAACAATGGAACTGAGTTCAAGAATTCCGGTCTTGATGACTATCTTGATGAACTTGGTATTACTCATGAGTTATCTGCTCCCTATACTCCTCAGCAAAATGGCTTCATGGAGCGCAAGAACAGAACTCTTGTTGAGATGGCTTGCACTGTGCTTGATGAATACAAAACGCCTCGTCGTTTTTGGATTGATGCAATTGATACCGCGTGCTACATCATCAACAGAGTATATCTTCACAAATTCTTCAAGAAGACTGCCTATGAACTCCTCACTGACAAGAAACCCAATGTGAGTTATTTCAAAGTATTCGATGCTAAATGCTTTGGATTAGAGATCCTCATCACAATGCTAAATTTGCACCAAAGCACATGAAGGTTTTATGCTTGGTTATGGAAAGGACTCAAGACACCTACGAGTCTTCAACAATGTTCTTTACAAGATTGTTGAAACTGTAGATGTGAGGTTTGATGAAACTAATGGCTCGCAAAGAGAGCACCTACCTTCTGTGATAGATGAACCAGCACCTGAGGAATCTATCAAGTTCAAGGCAACTGAGGATGTAATTCCTATTGAAGAATCTGCTTTGAAGAATTCATTCGAGAATGCTGAAGAACGTCGAGTGATGCACTGAGGATAATCTTTGAAGAAAATGGTCTTTGAAGAAAATCTGGTCAAATTCCTCGACGACAACCGGCTCATCCTCACGTTGCAAAATAAGTGCAAGTTGACAAGATCATCGATGACATTGAAGCACCAGTCCTCTCACACGCTCAAAAGCTTCACATTTATCTAACTTTTGTGGGCACTATGCTTTTGTCTCTATCACAGAGCCCACTAAGGTAGATGAAGCATTTGGAGCCCGAGTGGATTCAGGCAATGCAAGAAGAATTACATCGATTCGAGCTCAACAATGTGCAGGAACTAGTCAAACGTCCAGATCCTCGCAAGCATAATATCATTGGCACAAAGTGGATCTACCACAACAAGCAAGATAAAAATGGCCTTGTGGTGAGGAATAAGGCACGACTTGTAGCTCAAGGCTACACACAGGTTTTGAAGATCCAAAGAATCCCGACAAAGTCTTCAGACTCAACAAGGCCCTCTATGGCCTCAAACAGGCCTACCAAGGCGTGGTATGATACATTGAAAGAATTCTTCGTGAAGAATGGCTTCACACAGTTCACTCGACCCTACTCTCTTTACTAAATCATATGATGGTGAATTGTTTGTGTGCCAAATATATGTTGATGATATTATCTTTGGCTATACTGACCAACGTTATAGTGATGAATTTGCCTATATGATGAGTGAAGAATATCAAATGTCTATGATGGGAGAATTGAAATCCTTCTTAGGTCTTCAAATTCCTCAACAACACAATGGCATATTCATATCTCAGGAGAAATACCTCAAAGATGTTCTGAAGAAATTCGGCATGCAAGATTGCAAAGGCGTCAAAATTCATATGCCCACAAATGGCCATCTATGCACAGATGAAAATGGTATTGACTTTGATCAGAAGGTATACCGCTCCATGATTGGTTCTCTATTGTACTTATGTGCATCTAGGCCAGATATAATGCTTAGTGTTTGCATGTGTGCCCGATTTCAAGCTACGAAGGAATCACACCATAAGGTGAAGCATATTCTTCGATATCTAGCTCACACACCAACACTAGGATTATGGTACCCCAAGGGCTCTTCGTTTGATCTCATTGGATATTACGACTCGACTATCTTTGGTGATCGTGTGGACCGCAAGTCAACATCTGGTACTTGTCATTTCCTCGACGATCTTTGTTCTGTTGGTCCTCGAAGAAAGCAGAATCACAGATCCTTCATCTGCAGGTGAGTACATTCTTCTTTGGCTCTTGTTGTGCTCAATTCTTTGTGGATGAAGCAAACTCTCAAGGACTACGGCATCGGCGTGAAGAATGTGCCTCTCATCTGTGACAATGAGAGTGCCATCAAGATTGCTCACAACCCAGTTCAGCACTTTCGAAGACAAAGCACATTCAGATTCGTCATCATTTTCTTCGTGATCATGTGTTGAAGGCGACATCTCCATCGAGCATGTGAAGATGAAGAACGACTAGCCGATATCTTCACAAAGCCCTTGGATGAGAAGAGATTTAGCAAGTTGCGGTGTGAGCTAAATATCTTAGAATCTTGAATGTTCTTTGAAAAGGACACACATCCCGACACTTATGCAAAATTGATGACTTAGATGTGCAACACATAAAGAAACGTTTTCTTCAATCAATGAAGAATAACACTCTAAGTGTGAACAAATTAATGAAGAATTTGATTCTCGAGAACCCTACGACAATTGTACGCGGTCCAAATCATCATTCTTATACGGTGGGTCACGCCACCACCAAAATTGAAAATCTTCAATTTGAGTTTTTCCTCAGTTTTGAAATACTTCAGTTTTTCAAATTCAACAACTTTGAAAAATATTAACTGTTTCCGTTGTCTTTATTCATTTACTATATATATATATATATATATATATATATATATATATATATATATATATATGGGTTTATGTCCTCTCTGACATTCACTTATGGCTATTTCTTCAAGTTATTTTTTCTGCTTAGTGAATGTGATTGGGCCCTTCCCCCTCTATGTTATACTCAACCCAAGCTATTCACAAATTCTTCATGTGCGTTCTATTTGAAGCTCGTTCAAAATCTTCACTGTGTCCTTGTCAGCTGAAGAAATTGCGAATGGAACTTTTAACTTATCTTATCCAAATTTTCGGCTTTGCCGCTCAAACCGTTCTGCATCCCATGATAAACTTATCTATTCACCCACGATCTAACACAATCTCCACTTTTTAGTACGTGGGTGACACATGTCAATCGAATAAGAAGGGCCAGGGGCACGTTCGTCCAAAATCTTCGGGCGAACGGTTTTTCACCGTGGCTATATATACCCCCTCTCCCCTTCCTCACTTCCTTTACTCCGCTCGACCGCTCTCTCTCTCTCGCTCGAGCTTCTCAAACCCTAGCGCCGCCGCTACTCCATCGTCGCCGGTGAGGAAGAGCTTCACTGCCTCGACCTCGTCGCCGTCGTACTCGCGCCAACCGCGGAAATCTTCACTCCGCCGCCGCCGTAGTTGTCTTCCTCCGCCGAGTTAGGGCGTGAGAGATCTGAACTGACGAACTTCTAATCTACACTTCTCAGTTCATCGTGTTCTTCAGTTCGGGTAATTAAAAGTTACTTTTACTACTCGCTTTGATTCTCAAACCTTCACGAAAATCTTCAAAGGTGTTTATTCTTCAAATCTTCACACATATGAACACCTCAAACGAAATATGCTCTTGATTCGTTTCTCTAAGCAATGATTTTTCTTCAAGATTCCTCAATTGTGTGGATCCTCGATCTATACAATTACGGAACCTAAGACAAAGATCGCTTAGTGAAATTCTTCAAGGCTCATCTGGTCAAATTCCTCAAACTAGTTCTTTTTGAAAACCTTACGAGAACGCATATGACCTCTCCAAATTCCTCGCAACTATACTCTGTTCACGGTACTCATGTCCGTCTTTGAATCACTAGGTTCTCATCAACTTAACTCATTTGCAGCGTTCCTCGAAGAAAAGTTGCATACTTCTTCAGAGAATTGGATTGTTCAAATTCCTCAATTTGAAGAATATGGCGAAGGAAAGAAGCCACGAGAAAGGAGGAAAGAGGCCTGAGGTCATGACTGCTTTCGAGATACCTGAGGACATATACGCTGACTATTGCACACATGATGAAGCCAAGTTTGGCAAGGAAAACAAAAATCAACGCAAGGTGCGCATTCAGAGGATTGAAAGGAGATGGGCAAGGGAATGGAGGGAGTACAGATATGTTACTCCAAAGTACATGAAGAAATTCGCACTGAATCCTCCATGCCCAAGAGCTCCATTGGCACATGTCCAAGAAGCTGACCCCACCAAAGATCAAGCATGGTGAGGACTTTCTGAAGAATGGGCCAAGCGCCAAGCCAAGTTGGCGAGACAAGCCAAAGAAGCGGTGAGGAAATTCAATGAAGACTACGCTCTCTGCTGCTGCGCCACTGAGGCCCCTGTTTAGCCCAGAAGATCAATGGCAAAGAAGCCAGCGCACAAGCCAAGTGCTTCACCAATAGTGCCCTCACGGCCAAAATCCTCAGCAATGCCCTCACGACCAGAATCTTCAATGCCCTCACGGCCAGATCCTCATGCTGCTCCTGCTCCTCCCAAATCCTCAGCTCCTACAAAGTCCTCAGCAGCTCCTCCAAAGTCCTCAGCACTTGTGCATCTGGCCACGTGCCAAAGGACTGCAGGCATCTCTATTGCCTCTGGTGTCTCAGCAAGTTCCTCAGTTGCACCAAATTCTTCATCAGGCCCCACTCTGCTGAAGAAAAAGGCAAGCTTGGGACGAGGTCCTCGGCCAAGTCTGAAGAAGAAGCAGTCGCCTTCCAAGTGCCATCGATGATGAAGGCGATGATGACGAACTTGCGTAAATCATCGAGACCGACAAGAAAGGGCCGCTAGAGCCAAAGGCACACTGCCACTACTTTTGGATCCAAGGCGATCCTCGAGTACATTGATCTACGCACAAGGATCCAGAGACACCTATGCCTGATTTTCATCGACACCGGACAAAGTCACATCTTGACCCATTTCATCTCTAAAGAGAAATGGAAATTTGAGAAGGCAAGGCGAGATCAAGAAGGCTCAATTCAGGAAAGAAAATTTCACGAGGAAAAGCGTTGTCGAGAATGACAACCGAGGAACTCCTCAAGATCCATGCGAAATCAAAGCCCTAAGTGATAACTTTGATGCCTATTATGCCGATTGGCAAGGAGCCAAAGTCGATTTGTCAATCGACAAAGAAGTTCACAAATGTTGCAGCCCCAACGCAACAAGAAATTCCTCGAGCTAGAGCCTCCGCTTTGAAGAACATGCCAAGACTGCCGATGATTTTCAGCCTGCTTGAAGAAAATGCTAGTTCGAGGCTGATGACTCCATTCCGGCCGAAAAATTGCCGGGCATCCACTAGTGGTGCTCAAGAAATCGAAGAAGTCGTGGCAACTACATCGATTGCGCTGAGGAAATTCAACCAGATTCCTCGGCTCCTCCGCGCCTACACCAACTCCAATCCTTCCATCTGCATCCGATGTGAAGAAGACCAAGGCTGCAGAGCGAGCTGCAGTGAAGAAAAGGAAAGCATCACCTGCTTCAAATTCTTCACCAAGAAAATGAAGCCTATGACAAGCTCTTTTGAAAATCCAATCGATGTTGTTCCAATTTCCTCCATTCCATCAAAGGACCTTGTTCCTTTTGGTGAAGAGTATGAGATCCCAAGCGGATCTGATGAAGAAAATCATTCTGCTGCTTCGTCAGAGCAGATTGACGAAGAAATTGAAGTGGATGCAATCCCTTCAACACCAATCATTTCCTCGCCTATGCCTCGGTTCACGGTGAAGAGGCTGGTGTTGAGGAAATTGAAGACGAAGACGTGGATATTGGATGCACCACGCTGTGATGAACGATGACTTTTGGGAAAGTCAGCATCCCAATTCTCCACTCTTCACCCCAATCCAACAAATTCCTCAGTCCCCTGCACCAATGGTTCAAATGGGCTCTGAAGAAACTCATCCCAACTCATCCGTGCATGAAGAAATTCCAGCCACTAGTGGTGAAGAACCTGCTGCCGATCCTATGAACACGCAGTTGCATATGAAGAGGAACGTAAAATCCTCGGCTGAAGAACACGAGATTGCGATTCACGAGGTCGTGATGCAACTAATCGACACTCCACCGCCAAAGCCAAAGAATCCATTCTCAACGGAGCAAAAGTTCAAGGTGAAGATTTCTTCTACGAGCATGTATTCTTCACCGACTACAACCCATATGACTACTGCTCGCATAAGGAAGAGGCGTTTACGACTGCTAGTCAAGCCAACTTCTATTCCTCTGTGCTATTCAACAAAGACAAAGTCTTCGATCATGCACATATTCCTCATGTGGACATGGAATCTACTGCCGGGCTTGAGCCGGTCCTCGGTGTTCTTCATGATGCGAGGATTGCTTTGAATTCCTGCTTGACATTTGTGATTGGAATGAAGAACTCATTCTTCAATTCTATGCGATTTGCACATCACCGGAGATTACGAAGATGTGAACTCATGGGTATTGGACTGAATGATAGAAAATACTCACTACAAGGCACCAAAGAATGAATTGCTTCGTGCCCTCCCACTCGATCCTCCCTTGATGGTGCTCGTTGCATCTACAACGAACCTGAGCTTTCAAATCATTACATGCAAGTGCTGATGAAGCCTTTGAAGCCAGGACAGGCACCTCGAACCAAATTCTTCGTCAAGGAATTATTGTATGTGCCTCGGACTATCTATCGCATTCTGACGAAGACAATGAGTCCTATCAAAGGCGGCGACTCAAATGACAAAAAAGTCGTTGGCATCATGAAGAATATGCTTTTCAGTATCATTCATGGCGTTCCCGTCAACTTCCATGATTTCTTCATGAGGACTCTGGCAAACATTGCTATGTCACCTTTTGAGCTGAAGCCTTATGCACCATGGATTATGAGGTTCATCAGGACAAGGTCTTCACTCAATTACAAAGGCGACACTCTGAACCACGCAACTACTTGCCTCCAATTGAAGTCCTCAAGCGGACAATTTCCTTAGGCGATGACAAGGGCAAGGCAAGCTGTGATAGATGAAGGCATTCGTCCATTGGATGGTCAATTTCGCAAAGCTGCATCCTACTCCACCAATGATGACTACGCCACACATGACTCTGCGCCAATACCTCAGCCAAGCAAAATCCTCAAGCCACGGCACCTGTGGTGATGGTGATCGTGAAGTTACTCCTCGGTCTTCATCAGAAGGTTGATCGCAATCATAAATGGGTCAAGCGTCAGTTTGGTTCAATTCTTCACAACATGACCTCAACACACAATGCAGTGAAGAAAAACCAATACTACCTCCATGAAACCTTCAACCGCACTTGGGTTGTTCTTTCTGATGTCTACAGTGTAGAAGAATTGAAGACAATGGGTCTCAAGGAAGAATTTGACTGGTCTGTACCTCCACCGAAGAAATTCAAGAAGGTCAAGGTTCCTTCCTTGGTGGCCAGCTCCTATTCTTCATCGTGCGGCACTGATGAAAATGAAGACTTGGGCGACAACTGCGGCAGGCCCTACTCGACAACCGACCCAATAACGCCGGGCGCTCCTTCATCAACTTGAAATTCTTCAGGGGCGTTAGTCCTCAGTTTCAATCCTTTTGGTCATTTGATGACAAAGGGGGAGAAATGTGAGTTAGTCTTCAAGCGGGTCTACTATATGGGTGTTTTTTTTTTGCTAAGTTACAACTCTCGTGCTTCTGAAACTTTATTGGATCAAGTTGTAATCTTAAACCCGATGGTGCTCTGATACTTTTGATGTGTTCCTCTGCATGCTTATTCCTCATTATATGTTAATACACGCATGCTGAACTACTCAGTCACCATATTTCATCATGCATTTCAAATTCTTCATATTATATGTCAAATGCGTGTATGAATTACAAGATATAGGGGGAGATCTCCATGATTCAACTCTTCAAATGTGCAAATGCCTCAAAAGTAAAATTCCTCACTATGCACATCTTCAGGGGGAGTTCTTCTATATCTTGCAATCAAATTCCTCAATATCAGTATTTACACTTCATATGTTTATCCCCGTTGAAAACTTAACCTATATTGTCATCAATCACCAAAAGGGGAGATTGTAAGTGCATCTAGTGCCCCTTAGTGATTTTGGTGTATTGAAGACTTATAGGTTAAGGGACTAATGTGTTTATGAGTGTACACAGGTCTATAAGTCTATGAGGAGTTTGATATTTAAAGAGAAAGTTGACCCCTAAAAATGAAGTTCTTATTTGAAGACTTTGATATTACGAAGACTTTACGAAGACTTTGAAAGTGAAGAAATTGGTGTGACCTTGAAGACTTGGTATTCATTTGAGGAACATGAAGCGTGAAGACTTTTGTTTTCTTAGTTTCCTTTTCTCTTTCTTGAGTCATAGGAAACACCGTACTTTTTAAAGGGGGTCGAGGAAATACTAAGGAAAAATTTCCATGTGATGCTCAACTCAAAATCCTACACCTACCAATCCCTTCGAGTGAAGCCTTTGGAAATATCATACATTTCAGTCAATTTCTTGATGTGAGACGAAGTTCTTCCGGTCATTGAGGAATTTGTTCTGACCGAGGAGTTAGGAATTCGCCAAAGTGTGGATTGCCTACACAAAGGAGGAACATGATAGCCCCGAGGAATTTGAGAGTCAAATTTTCGAATTCTTTGTGTTGCGCCACCGTCCCAAAATATCTTATCCACCTAACGGTCATATCATTGAAGGGCATTTATGTCTTATCATGTCGGGCTGCCCCTAGGCTATAAATAGCCGCCCCTACAACCACTAGCTGGTTGGCTGCTCGAGAGAACTTGACACTTGTCATTTGAGAGCAACCCATCCTCCGAGGACTTTGAGCGAAAATCATCGAGTGAGGAAAAACCCAAAAACCAAACCCTACAAACCCAAAGTGATTGAGCATCATGAAGAGATTGATCTGCGTGGATCCGATGCTTGTTACCTTTGAAGACTATGCTTCTTCCAAGCGGTTAGGCGTCATGGTCTAGAGCATCCAAGAGGAATTGTGGATCGCCGAGTGACCAAGTCTGTGAAGGTTTGGAAGTCGCTGAAGACTTACCACGAGTGATTGGACGAGGTCAATGTGACCTTAGTTCAAGGAGAATACGGTGAGGACTAGGTGTCTGAGCTGCGTGCTTTCGGCGGCTGGGTGTCTGGGATGTGTCCTCGAGTTTAAATACTCACCGCTCCAACCAGACGTACAAGCCCAGGGCAGCTTGGAACTGGTCTACCAAATCATTGTCTTCACCAACCTAAGCTGGTTCTATTTCCTCAACTCTTTCATTTACTCATTCTTGTGTTGAGTGTTTGTTCATATCTGTGTTTGAAGACTTTGGTGAAGACTTTCTCAATTTCCTCGGTTCAATTTTGGTCGGTTTGTCTTCATCTTGTGCTATCCTGTGTTTACGCTTTACATGCTCTTTGATTGTCTTCATTTCATCATGATGACCATGCCCGCATTTTCTTATGCTTACTTCTGAGTACTTATTCCGCTGCAAGTAGTTCTTCACTTAGGAATTTCCTCACCGGAAAATTCCTCATTGAAGAATTCATAAAAATCGCCTATTCACCCCCCCTCTAGTCGATATAATGCACTTTCATGAATGATTGTCATTTACTGTCTTTGATGTAGTGAGCTGTAGGAGTGAAATGAAATTTTATCTGCTGTTGTATGTGTTATTTTCCTGTAATGTGTTGTGTACATTTTACTTGAACATTAAATTCTCGAGAAAATGTTCTTACTAGACCTGATAGTGGCCACGACCCAGTTATACTTGTGCTATTAAGATGCCATGGCCCAAAATAACCTAGGCTGAAAAGCTATTCAAAAGTACTATAAGCAAGCCTCGACTCAAATAGAAAATAGAAACAAAAAGGAAATGAACTATGTGGAAAGGTAAAGGCCCATGATAGAAAAGGCCCAAAAACATAAAGGAAAAAAACACAAATAGGCTGGATTAAAGGGCTCGGCCCATGTAAAACACCGAATCGGACCGGGCTGAATCTTGTCAGTGACCTTTTCAATTGGTCGCAATTTTGCCACGTCAGATTGCCACGTCGGATCCGACGTGGCACAAGCAAACGCCTTGATGACCAAAACAAAGGTCATGGGTTCAACGACCTTTTGTTAAAGGTCGTTAATTTCGATTCTGTTGCCGACTTTTGACCTATACATTTTTGGTCACAAAAAGGTCGCAAATGAAAAACTATGACCTTTCAGCGGCCAATAGTGAGGGTCACAAGTTGACATATTTCTTGTAGTGGGTGTACCGGGATGTGCAATGAGTCAAGAGTGATATGTATGAAAGAATTATGAACGGTGGATTTACCACAAATACGATGTCAACTACATGATCATGCAAAGCAATATGACAATGATGAAGCATGTCATAATAAACGGAACGGTGTAAAGTTGCATGGCAATATATCTCGGAATGGCTATGGAAATGCCATAATAAGTAGGTATGGTGGTTGTTTTTGAGGAAGGTATATGGTGGGTTTATGGTACCGGCGAAAGTTACGCGGTACTAGAGAGGCTAGCAATGGCGGAAGGGTGAGAGTGCGTATAATCCATGGACTCAACATTAGTCATAAAAACACACATACTTATTGCAAACATCTATTAGTTATCAAAACGAAGTACTACGCGCATGCTCCTAGGGGGATAGATTGGTAGGAAAATACCATCGCTCGTCCCCGACCGCCACTCATAAGGAAGACAATCAATAAATAAATCATGCTCCGACTTCATCACATAACGGTTCACCATACGTGCATTCTACGGGAATCACAAACTTTAACACAAGTATTTCTCAAGTCCACAATTACTCACTAGCATGACTCTAATATCGCCATCTTCATATCTCAAAACAATCATAATAAGGAATCAAACTTCTCATAGTATTTAATGCACTTTATATGAAAGTTTTTATTATATCCCTCTTGGATGCCTATCATATTAGGACTAAATTTATCGGGATTTTTACATCTGTGCCCCTGGTTCCTTAGTCATACTCATTCATCCCCACGCTCTTAACTTTTGCTCACTTTTCCCCACTCCTTTGCCCGAAACCCTCAGAACTGGTCACAAACGGTGGATGTCGTCGGGTCAGTGCTTCGACCGTTAACTCTGACGAGTGGGGCCGCGCTGACTATGTCGCCCGTTGGACCTGATGAGTGGGATCGCGTCAGATGGTGCCGCTGTTCGCCCATTGGGCCATGGTTAGACTGTTGGGTCGTGCGCGCGCTGCAACGCCAGAAGCTTGTTATGCATGCACGACATGTCTAGCTAGCCTGCTATGCATGCACGTAGCTAGCCTACCTGCATGCACCGCTGCCCACCGCCATGATGCAGGGACGGTTGTTGCCGCTAGTTCGTCTCATCTCCCATGCATGTCTCCTCGATGTAGATCATTGTTTCACACTTTCCATCCACTCGTATCTATTCAACGTGGCAATTAAAGTGGCATGTCGATCGATCGACGCGGCTCGTTCGAACGTAAGCGCGGTCGATGCCACTCCCCTTCCCTTCCCCTTTCCCTATTTAAACCACCACCCCTCCACCAATTCTTCACACATCCATTTGCGCCGCCCCCTTCTCTTCTTCACCCAAACCCAGAGCACTCTCAAAGCGAGGCGAGGATTCAGTACAACGGCCTCACCTTCCAGCTCCCATCGACCGTGCCGAAGAGACGGTATCCGGCCGTCGTCGTTGTGGAGAGGACGCTCCGCGTGTGGGAGTTCTCACGCTGGAGGGGTGCAAGGGGGTTTGCCCAGTGGTTCCTCGGTGCGTGCTTCGCCCACCTCCCAGCGGGCTCGCCGGTGATGTTCCGACTGGAATAAGTGCATCCAAACTCCAGGACTCCGTCGATAGGGCTCACCGTCACCTTCACCAACAGATTTGATCCGTACTACCTCCTCGACAAGGTGTTTTGGTGTGGATGTGAATTCATCGCATTCGCAACCCACAACATCTTCACAAACTTTGGCTGCATCTTCCCCACCAGTGATGGTATGCACATCCTCCCCTACTACATCGGCGAGGACGACATGGAGAGGAGGAGCAGTGAAGAGGAGGCGCGGTGAAGATGGTGGTGAAGGCCCGGTCTCGTGTGCTTGTCTTGCCCTAGGGTGTTATGGATTTTTATCTTTTATATATTTCTATCTTAATTATGTCGTTGGTTGTATCGTGAATTTTTTATCTCTACCGTGTTATCCCCTAATAACTATGTTATGCTTGCTACCCTTATTTGATATGTCGTTGGTTATCTCTGTTTTGCTTGCTATTTCTATCTTATTTGACATGAGATATCGCTAGATGGATATGGTGCCATACACGAGCCCTTCTGCTAAATCAATCAATGAAAGGGTATCCCTCAATGGAAACCAACACGTTTTGGGGTTAGCCTTGTAAAAATGGTTGGAGGGTAGCCCATTCATCTTGTTATATTCATGGTGTGTACTTGTGTATGTCAAGTTTAAATGGCCCATTTAGAGTAGGGTCAAGTTTTACACTTGTGGCGGATAATGGACTAGTTGAAGTGTCAAAAAGGAAACTAAAGCTAGAAAAATGAGCCATGTTGATGTTGAAAAGAAGAAGAAGAAAAGCTAATTTTTTTCAATTGTTGGTGGCCCTATTCGTATATTGTATGAACAAAAACAAGCAAATTTTTGAATAGTTTGTGGCCTATGCTATGGTTTAGGGCACCCTATGTTTTATGTAAGAAGTATGCTATGGTTGATACTTCCTATGTTATGGATGTATGCTTGCTATGCGAGATATCGGTAGATGGGTATGGTGCCGTAGCCGAGCCCTAGACATGCTCTCTAGATGGATATGGTGGCTAATGGTGCCACCAAACTTTATTTTAGACGTGGTTTCAGATGGATATCATGATCTACATAATTAATCTGACATGCTCTTAATAACAAAAACAAAAACAAAAAATCGTATATACAATACTTTTATTGCAACAAAAACATGCTTATAATACCCGCATGTCAAAAAATCAAAGTGTTGTGCCGTAGGCTATATACAGAAGGAAATTGCCACGATATGTACAAATAAATTTGACATGGGCAAGTCCAACAATAAATCGATTTACCATCATGCACTATTTTTGTTCCGCATGGTAATAAAAACATTTACCATGGCAATAATCAAGGAAAAAAACAGAGCCAGCGCGTGCACTATTTTCTAGGACTCTTTTATCTTTGTGGGCCTTCGACACTCAACGCAATGAGATGGCCCAACCAGAGCTTAGTTTCAATTTGGGCCCTAGAACTACGTTTTTTTCTTCTGCGGTAGGTGTTGTCTGACGAAGCTGAAGAAACTGAAAGTGTAAAAGACTGACAAAACTGACAAGATCCACAAATTAAGCAACACAGAGCATAGAGCACATGATCCACAAATTAAACAATAGATAGCATAGAGCAAATGATCCACGCATTTAAGCAAATCTTAGAGCACATGATCCACAAATTTAACCAAATCCTAGAGCACATGACACCACACTAATAACATCTCTAACGAGTGATGACCAGCAAGTAAGCAAATCCTAGAGCAACTGCACAAAAATAAAAGGGGTAAAATCCTAAAGCTATTAGATTCGCCTGCTTGTTCGATTGAATCATTTGCTTCAAGTTCTTGTTCATCTTCTTTATTTCCCCCTTCAGATTTGCATCCCCAACTGTTAGAGCAGCACTTTCAGAGACCAAATTCGTTGGTGCTGACGGCAGATTGAGCTCCTGGGTTGGGGCCCCATTGAATTGAATCAGCTTAACGTAGTCATCCAGCCATTCAAAATGTGTGCATTTCTTCATGATCTGAAACGAAAAAATGAACCCTAAATCATAGATCAAAAAAGAATTAAAAGCAAATAGAAAAAGAAATCATAGAAAAATCATGAGATCTAACTTGCCCCTCTGGCTTGCTCTCGCATTTCACGAACTCGCGCCCATAGGTGCCATTCTTGACCTCCTTCAAAGTCAACCATATCAGTAGCGCGTTGCGTGGGCAGAGGACATCGCTCCATGGGAAGTGGACCATACTGGGTCCACGAGGGGCGGGAGGCTGAAGTGGAGCTCGACATATCGCCCAAAGTCAGAAGAAGCAGAGGAGTGGCTCCTCTCATCCCCGGAGAAGAAAAAGCAAAGGAGGAGTGGCTCCTCTCATCGCCGCAGAATAAGCAGCAGAAGAAAGGGGAGGCACAACCAACAAGTCTTGCGGATCGCCCCACGATCCAACGATGCGGAGCCGTCCATGTGATCCAACGGCGCGAAGCCTGCACGCAGCCTGCCCTCGGAATTCCTTCTAGAAGACCACATCTGAGGGTTGTCCCTTGGGGCTAGGGTATGATCGGACGACTGGCATTCGGAGCTAGGGTTAGGAGAAACCCCGCGGGGTTTAGAGGGGTTTTGAGCTGGTCAACGGGGTTTCAAAGGCTTTGACTGAGCATAACTAATTTAAAAAAACGAAAAAATATGAAACCTTCGCCGTTCGTCATTTTATAGAACACACTGATGAGGAAAAATACTAAACTTGGTATACATACATTTACAAAAAAACCTAGCTAGCACGATCGAGGTCAAATGAGCACCATTAATTAAAACAAAAAATATATAAAACCTGCGCACAATGTTGTCTTGTGTGACATGTTACCAACCAAAAATCATAAACTTTGTCTTTGGACATTTTCATGAAAAAACCTTCACACATATGAGCTATCATGTACAACGTTTCATAGAGACCAAGGAGGAGGTAGGGCTTCCCTTCGGTTTTTGAAAATTAAAAAAATATCAAAAAAATCACCAAAGCTTGATTTCAAAGTGAATAAGAAGGATCTGAACTTAGTTTTCCATTTGCATATTATAAACGTGTTTTAATGGTTTTCTATTAATGTATATTTTTTCAAAAAAAGTAAAAATATAAAGATTAATTCAATAAATAGTGATTCTTCGAATCTACACTATATAGATTGAATATGTGTTAATAAAAAATATCTGGCTCATTTAGAGTAGGTCCAAAAAAACTTGATTACAAATGGGGTTGTTTACCCTAGCTTGGGAGCTCATTTGGAGCACATTTCTCATGACTATGAGTTTTACCATGCAAAAGAGATCAGATTGATCACCTAACATTTATAATAGTTCACCAGACTTTGCAACTCACACCACAGGGGAATGGACTTCAAGTGTTGGTTCAAATTCAAAGTTTGCCTAAAATTTAAATTTTGCCTCAGTTTTGTATTCTACCTCAAATTTCACATCAAATTACAAATAGAATTATTACACCTTACAAGTTTTCACAGTAGTTCAAATTGACGACAGAATCCTTATTACAAATCCTTAAAGTTCAAAGTTTATGACTTGCATTCAAGTTCAAATTCAAATCTTTGCCTTGCTCCTTGTGTTCCGGGATGGGTTAACCGTCTTGCTTCTGGTTTCCCTGGCTGGGATATTTTGTGCTTTTGAAAGCTTTATCTTGTTGCTTCTGATCTTCACTTCTGGTGGCGGAGGTTTTGTTGAGCTTTGACTGACCGAGCAAGTGATGACCAGTTGACGGTCATTTGTGGGTTCACTAATCCTTAAAGGAACTTCAGACAAAATAACTTCCTCCTCTCTTATAGCTTCAAAACCTTCATAAGCCATGGTTTCAAATTCTACATCAGATGATGGTTCAACCGAAGTTTCTTCCTCTCTAGGTCTTTTCTGTCTTGTGCCTCTAATTATCCTAGATCTGGGTCAAACAGAAATAAGCTTAGCCATCGATAAAAAATGGAACAAATGCAAAAAATGGAAAGATTGCCCTCATACCAAGCTGCTACTTCAGTTGCTGCATTCTCCTCTGCCGCTGCATTCTCCTCTACTGTTGCATTCTCCTCTAAACTTGATGCACTCTCCTCTGTTGCTGCATTCTCCTCTGCATTTGCTGCTGCCCATTGTTTCTCTTCTCCAAATGATGCATCAGCTGGATTGGTACAAAGCCTAGCAATATGCCCTAGAATACCACATCTTTTGCACTCACGCTGTTTTTTACACGACCCTCTTCACCAGCTCTTATCCTGTTTTCCTTGGTCTTCCTGGTGGTCTACTCAGTACAGGAGAATAGAATCTGAACCCTGGGTCTACTATGTTCCATTGGTATTTTCCCAAGAGTTCAAGCACATTTTCAGCATAAGTAGCCCTAAATTTGGCAACAGAGAAATATTCAGAGCAATACTGATCAACTTCACCATCTTCACCTCCAATAACAGTGATGAGATGTAGGGCATGTATGCACGGTTTCCATGGATCGCCATTGCCTACAACTGCATTCCTTAGTTGCAAGGTTCACTGGATATCTCCATTCCCTATTTTTACTATCAGTGTATGTCACCTCAGACTCGTATGTCGACGGTCGAATGCATTTCATCCTTAGTCCTCTTGCCTTGGCATGCAATGCCTTAATCAGAGATGGGAGCACAAGATGGCCAACATATTGTGTTTCTGCAATTCTTTTACGAAGAGCCATATTTATCATGATCATATGCCTGATCTTATCAAATACTTGCCACAACAAAAGCCCTTTCACTGACTTGAACTTTGCATTGAAACACTCAGCGAGGTTATTGGTCACATAGTCTACTTTGCATATTTCATTGAATTTGCTTCTTAACCACAACTTTCCATGATGTTCATCCATGTACTCCTTCACCAAAGGATTATGAGCATACAACACTCTCAAATGGTGCTCATGCTTCCTCAAGCTGCATGTGTATGATGCTGGCCATAGATTCTCATCATAAAATTTGCCTTCGAATTTCTTTTTAAAATTATGCGCTAGGTGTCACATACATTCCCTATGTTCCACTCCAGGGAATACAATTTCTACTACAGTTTCTAAACCCTTGCAAGCATCTTTGTGTATAACTAAACCTGAGGGTGTACCTATAATGTTGCGCAACTGCTGCAGAAACCAGACCCAACTCTCCTCGGACTCCACCTCCAACACACCAAATGCAACTTGGAATAGCCAGTTGTGTCCATCAACTGCAGAAGCTGCTGCTAGCTGGCCTCTCCGTCTTCCATTCAAAGTAGTTCCATCGACACCCAAATAGGGCCTACAACCATTTAGAAACTCCTGCCAGCAAGCCTTGAAACAAACAAAAGCCCTCCTGAAGCACACCTTCTCTAGTGCCTTCCCTTTTAATTTGTACTTAACTGTATGCTTGTCAATCTCTACAACACTCCCTGGACTAGCCGTCTCCACTTCATCTTTGAAGGTGTAAAGCAACTGAAAACTTTCATTCCATGGACCATTAATCCTATCAAGAGCCCTTTCCTTAGCATAGAAAATCCTCATGTAAGGTATATTAATCTTGTACTTCTCAAATAGCTTCCCATGGAGTGCTGTTGGACCAATTGTTAGTGTTTCCCTCACCCAATCCAAGATTGCATCTGCCACCCACCTAGTCTTTGCAAGCTTTGATTTGTCCTCCTTTCCCCCTCCCCCTCCAGGTGGGCAAGTGTGCCCATGTGGGTTGCTTTTTATCTGAAACAAAATGAAAAATGATGTTAGATACAATTAAGAAACAGTACACATGATCTAAATATAGAATGGATAAATAATCTGATAAAAAGATTCAGTTGTAATACCTGAATTAATTTGCTCTTTAGCATAGTGGATGCATGCAACCTCCACCTACACCTATCATAAGTCATTGGATTGTCCTCTATAGCTTCCCCTTCATGCTTGTGCTCTGTGCCAATTTGGTGTAATTGTCCTTTGACAGGACCGGTAAGCAGGCCATCTAAGGGGGCCTGTATAAAAGGTACCTGAAAGAAAAAGAAAAAGAAGGAAAAAAGGAAATAGTAAAGGTACCAGTGAGTCCGGGATTGGTGTAGCCGAACTACAAGCTAAATGTGCCTCCGCCGATGCCCATGGGATTTTGATTGCGTAATTATGTACGCGTGGTGCGGATACCGCTACCTCATCGGGACTGGAACGGAGGCCGAATTGCTAGTCGAGCTCTTAACGACCGAACTGTCCTGTTGCAGTGTGGTCCGGACTCTCTTAGTGATGTCCAGGGGCTCGGCAGCTGGATTACGGTTCTGCTTGAGAAGGCCGCTCTGTACCTCTGCTACTAGGGCGGCTGTGTGCTCCTCTGTTCGGAGGGAGCATTCGGTGTTTCCGTTGACTGTTATGACGCCACGTGGACCGGGCATCTTGAGCTTGAGATAAGCATAGTGTGGCACTGCGTTGAATCTAGAAAATGCAATTCGTCCAAGCAGTGCGTGGTAGCCGCTGCGGAAGGGGACGATATCGAAGATTAACTCTTCGCTTCGGAAGTTGCCCGGAGAACCGAAGACCACTTCCAGCGTGACTGAGCCCGTACAACGGGCCTCTATGCCTGGTATGACTCCTTTAAAGGTAGTCTTTGTGGGCTTGATTCATGAGGGATCAATGCCCATTTTGCGCATTGTATCCTGATAGAGCAGGTTGAGGCTGCTACCACCGTCCATTAGGACTCGTGTTAGGTGAAATCCATCGATGATTGGGTCGAGGACCAGTGCGGCCGAACCACCATGGCAGATACTAGTTGGATGATCTCGATGATCGAAGGTGATCGGGAATGGCGACCACAGATTGAATTTTGGGGCGACTGGCTCTACCGCGTAGACGTCCCTGAGTGCTCGCTTGCGCTCCCTTTTAGGGATGTGTGTAGCGTATATCATGTTCACTGTTTTGACTTGAGGTGGAAATTTCTTCTGCCCCCCCCCCCCAGTGTTCGGCTGCCGGGGCTCTTCGTCCTTGTCCTCGGTTTGTGATCCCTTTTCCTTGTTCTCGACATTTAACTTGCCAGCCTGTTTAAAAACCCAACAATCTCTGTTGGTATGATTGGCTTGTTTGTCTGGGGTGCCATGTATCTGGCACGGACGGTTGAGTATGCGGTTCAAGCTGGATGGTCCCTCATTGTTCCTTTTGTAGGGCTTCTTCCGCTGGCCGGACTTGGAGCCGCTGAATCCGGCGTGAACTGTTGTGTCATTGGTGTTATCGCCATTACTTCGGCGTTTGTGCTTATTGCCGGAGCTTGTCGGTGCTGTTTTTTGCCTCAGAGGAGCCTGCCTCGTTGGTTGTGTTTGTACTACGAGCCAGCCAACTATCCTCACCCACGCAAAAGCGGGTCATGAGTGCCGTGAGGGCTGCCATAGACTTTGGCTTTTCTTGGCCGAGGTGGCGGGCAAGCCATTCGTCATGGATCTTTGTGTTTGAAGGCCGCTAGGGCTTGGCATCCGGACGATCAACGATCTGGTTCTTTTGGTTAGGAACCTAGTCCGAATTTTACGGCTGATTCTCCAGGTTGTAGAACTATATGACTTAAGTCATCAGCGTCTGGTGGCCGGACATAAGTACCTTGGAAGTTGTCAAGAAAAGCTTCTTCCAAGTCCTCCCAACTGCCGATGGAATTTTTGGGCAGGCTATTTAGCCAGTGTCTAGCTAGCCCTTTTAATTTTAGTGGGAGGTATTTGATGGCGTGGAGGTCGTCTCCTCTGGCCATATGGATGTGGAGAATAAAATCTTCGATCCACACTGCGGGATCGGTTGTTCCGTCGTATGATTCTATATTGATGGGCTTGAACCCCTCGGGGAATTCGTGATCCAGTACTTCATCTGTGAAGTAGAGAGGGTGTGCGGCGCCTCTATATCGGGCCGCATCATGGCGCACCTTCGATGGAGTCCGTCTGCGGTTATTGGTACAGGCGTGACTGGGTTTGTCACGTCCAAATAGGTAGCCGTCATCCCGAGTTGGGAAGCGTCCTCACGATCCGTAGATTGATCTGATGTGTCCTGCTCTACTGTCCAGGTCCTGCCGAAGGTCGTATGTATGGTCCCGAGCTGTTCTGTCCCTATTTTTACAAGGCGGTGGGGTGGGCTGTTGTTTGGCCTGAGTTGCCGTTTATCCCGACCGTGGGGTGGTTGTTCCGCATTACGCGAGGGAGGTATGGGATCTGGTGCCTCCTCATCAAACTGAGGTAGCAGTCTGCGCTTTGGGTAACTCTTGGCTGGGCGCTTGAGGCCGTATTCTTCGGCTGCCAGGACATCGGTCCATCTGTCAATGAGTAGGTCTTGATCGACTTGGAGCTACTGCTGCTTTTTCTTGAGCTTCTTGCAGTAGCTATTAGCTGGCGCTTAAAGCGCTCCTGCTCGAGGGGTGCCTCAGGCACGATGAAATCCTCGCTACCGAGGCTCTCCTCATCCTCGGAGACTGGACGATAACTATCGTCATCCAGGTCATTGGGCATGGCCTGTTTATCAGGGTTGACTTGCACGTTGTCTTGTTCCTCCTGTTCGGATGCGGCTCCAACAGGGTCTTCATTGTTTTCGGCATCGCCCGGAGTACTATTTTCTCCGGTGCCAGTGTTGCCATCTTTTGAGCGACGTGGCTTAGAACGGCGTTTAGGGCGCCGGCGCTTGGACTGTGTCTCAGAAGGTTTATTCGCGGCTAGATCTTCCTTGTCATCGTCGCTAGCTTTTTTAGGTGTGTCAACCATGTACACATCGTACGAATAGGTGGCCGTCCAACGTTCAGTGAATGGCGGATCTTGGCCTTGCTCCTTGTCGGCATCGTCGTCCATACCGTCGATGTCTTCGGAGCCATAATCAAGCACGTCGGTTAGGTCATCGACAGTGGCTATAAAGTGGGTGGCGGGTGGGAAGCAAAATTCCCCATCATCAACCTCTAGCTTGAACCGAACATAGTTCGGCTGTGAGTCCTTTTCGAAGGACAACTTGTTTAAAGAGTTTAGCACATCACCCAAAGGTGAGTGCTGGAAGATGTCTGCGGCGCTGAATTCGAAAATCGATAACCGATCCAGCTCGGTGTCTGCAGGCGTACATGGCCCGGAACTTATAGCCGGAGACGAGTCCGGAGTTTCGTTGACGCAAATATTGTAGGGTGTCGATGTCGGTGTCAAAACCGGCGGATCTCGGGTAGGGGGGTCCCAAACTGTGCGTCTAAGGCGGATGGTACCAGGAGGCGGGGGACACAATGTTTACCCAGTTTTGGGCCCTCTCGATGGAGGTAATACCCTACTTCCTGCTTGATTGATCTTGATGATACGAGTATTACAAGAGTTGATCTACCACGAGATCGTAGAGGCTAAACCCTAGAAGCTTGCCTATGATTATGATTGTTGTTGTCCTACGGACTAAGCCCTTCGGTTTATATAGACACCGGAGGGGGCTAGGGTTACACAGAGTCGGTTACAAGGGAGGAGATCTACAGATCCGAATTGCCAAGCTTGCCTTCCACCCCAAGGAGAGTCCCACCCGGACACGGGACGAAGTCTTCAATCTTGTATCTTCATAGTCCAATAGTCCGGCCAAAGTATATAGTCCGGCTGTCCGAGGACCCCCTAATTCATGACTCCCTCAGTAGCCCCTGAACCAGGCTTCAATGACGATGAGTCCGGCGCGCAAATTGTCTTCGGCATTGCAAGGCGGGTTCCTCTCCAAATTCTGAGTACCTATCGAGTAGTGTCCGGCTTCCCGTGAATGTTGCACTCCTCGGCTTCTGCGCCTAATAATGGCTATCCTCCACGTGTCGAGCGAATGCGAGAAGTCAGGGCATTTTTACACTTGCCACCCTAACTGTCGGGGATATACCCTGCGGTATGACCCGGCCGGACTTGATGTTTCATTGGTAACCACCAGAGGATTGATGACTCATGTGTCCGGCGGCTCACTGGTGTGACGACTCACGAGCCTGAAAACTCATGGGTGACCCGGCGGGCGCTTCAGACGGACGACAAGGCCCGAGGCCCAGTATGCCGGTTCATATAAAGGTGGGCCGACTTAAGAGGAAAGGGATGACGAATATTTCCTTTACGAGGAAGCAAGACCCAGACTTGTATTCAACTTGTAAGAAAATATAGACTAGTCCTGGTCCTACTAGGACTCCACATGTAACCCGCCCCTCTAACTTATATAAAGAGGGGCAGGGCTCCCCAAAGAAGACAAGCAACAAGAAACAATATCTAGGGCTAGACACAAGGAGGAGAGCCAGCTTGCGGCGACTCCCTCATGATCATAATGAGACCTAGCCACAAACAGCATGTAGGGTTATTACCGGATGGTGTTTCCCGGGGCCCGAAGCTGTCTAAATCCTTGTCTTGTGTTGCGTCTCTTGATTCCACTCGACCCCTCTCAAGCTATCACATAGATGCATTAGCCTCGCGACTAAGTCCTTGCAAGAGGACATCTGCCGTGACAAATCCACGACAGTTGGCGCCCACCGTGGGGCACGCGCATGGTGGTGTTGAGTTTTTGGAGGGATCATTTTTCTAGGGTTCAAGGAGCTCGCGATGTTTTCAGATGAGGAAGAGCCGGCAGGTTCATTATTTTGTGATCAAGAATATGATTAACTTTGGAGCTAGCAGTACAAGGTTTCAGATCAAAAGAAGCTAGGGTTCCATGCGTGTTACCGCACGCGGCCTGTCGGTCTGCCTGTCTGAGAAGGGTTGATTTTTTCAGCCAGTATGACCCGGCGAGACCGAGACTGATCTGTTATTCAATTGTCGTTTTACTACGAGAGCCGGTGCGCGTCAAATTTGTGTCCAGAGCGGTCGATGTAGGCGGATTCACTTCAAGTCCTGAGGTTGTTTGCCTTGCTGCTGTTACTATGCAATACGTCAAAACATCAGATCAAATAGGTAATTAAGGTGCTACTAAGTGCGTGCAATGTACTTGTGGCCGAGTTAGTACTCTCGTGAAGGTTGAATCAATCTGCAAGTTCAGTTTTTTATTCCTTGCATCAATTGCTACATCCACCTCGCTAAGGAAGGCACTGGAAAGATTTGGTACAACGGCCAAGATAAAAAAAGAAGAGAAAAAGACAGAAACTAGCAACGACCAGGATGAGGACAGGGACGGGTTGGATTCCGATTCTGCCATCTCGCTGTTCTGCCCCTACCCGCGCTTCAACTGCCGAAGCGTTGCCTCCACCAGTCGCCGCTCCCGTGGCCAATTACAAACCGCCCCGATGTTGCATCTCCCCTGCGATGAACCGCCTCGCGGCCGCCGTCATTGTCGCCTCGGGCCAGGCTACACTCACCTCCGGCCTCAGCCTCACCTCGGGCCGGTGCGCCCCTCCCGGAGCAGGCCTCGGGCCACCCCTACCTGTGGGCTGCTGCCTCCACCTCTGCAAGTTGCCTCTGAATCGGCTCTGGCCTAAGTCGCCGGACCGGCCCTCTGCCCTTGAGCCGTCCCCGCTGGCTTGCAATCAGACGCCGCCCGTGACCATCCGTCTCCGGCCATATTCTGAGCCGCCGGCCACCTCGAAGCCCTTTAAACTCCAGCTGCCCTCCACCACGGCCTGCCCCCGCCACTGGGTCGGTCCCCCAAATTGCCTCCGTCGCCGTTGCGCCCGGCGAGGCCGTCTCAACTACAGCAAGGATAAAATACCAGCAGTGTTTGTGCGAGAATCAAGAAATAGTACTAGGAGTACTACTTTTTGTTGGATGGAAAGGACCAAGGCGAGATGCATACACACAAATCATTCAAGTATCCGATGAAGATACCAGGTGCTATTCACCCAATCTATTGTTATGTACATATTAAAACATCTAAGCAGTACAACTCCGCCCTGCTATATATTTTTGTATGCAGGACAATTATTAACTACAGACGTGGTTTATACCACGGGTACGAAGCACACACTAGAAGCCTTTGCGCCCTGCGTTTGTCCGTGCCACATTACCCGGCAAGTGGAAGCGTGCGAGCCGCCGCCCTCTGCGGCTCGGTCTACATCAATTTGCCGGGCCAGCGCCTGCGATTGACTCGCCCGTCCGCGCCGACTCATTTGATGTCCGGACGAGTCAGGTGGTGTCCATCTAAAATATAGTTTATTGGCACATGTTGTTTTTGTCAAAGAACAAGTTTATCTTTGCCTTGGTCTACAATATTGTTTATGCAGGGCAATTATTTATGACAAAAAGTGATATTATACAGCGGAGATGGAGGTATGCCAACATCTTTTAGCACAGGTGGGAGTCGTTACTCAACGGACTCCCGCACCGGCTTACAACGCCATGGCCGTCTCTCGCGACCACACCGGCTTACAACAAGGAGGACAACTTGCCCGTCCGCACCGGCTTACAACGCCACGGCCGGTTCATCTGTCTATGCCGCCTCTGATGTTACGGCCGTCTTTACCGTCCGTCTCTCGCGGCTTGGTCTATATCGACACACCGAGCCATACTTGTGTGGATGAGCTGTTTATTAAGTATGACCGCCGCCTGCACTGGATGGTTCAATGGGCAGGTGCACAAGTCGTCGCCACTGCAGTTTGGTTAACTTCAAACAACCAGTTGGAAGGAGCCATTGGCCGAGTTGCTGACACGGCTCATACGGGATCATTTCTAACCCGCCGCAGTCACCTCAACCTTCTGTGGATTCACATCGCGCTATCAATGCCAATGATGTATACCTTCTGCTATGGTCAAATATGGAGAATCTCAAGCCAACTCCTCGAGTCGTCTTGAGACTCGGGGGCTACAATGGTATGACTCGGCAAAATTAGCCGGTTTCAATGAATTCAAGAATTCCGGGTCATTGAAGGGAAAAATAACCCGGGCCCCGGAGATTTTACTGCTAGATCAATGAAAATTTAAAAGCCGTCAAAAGATTTCCGGCTCAAAATAAGGACTCCGGTTTAAAATCCGGTTCAAGAGACATCTTTCTCCCACAAAGCACTCAAGCTCTAAAATCCGGTTCAAAAGCCGGCCCAGGGTAAATTTGTCCCTCACAAATTTTTGAAGCTCTCAAATCCGGTTCAAAATCCGGCTCAAGGTAAATTTGTCCCTCACAAATGTTTGAAGCTTTCAAATCCGGTTTAAAGTTCCGGTTCAAAAAGAATTAATCTCTCACAAGTTCGAGTTCTAAGAAAAATTAAAGGTTGCCAAAAAGAACTTGCTGCCGTGATGCGTGGTTCAAGCATAGGTATCCTGCCTTATGGCTTATCTTATTATGGTCACTTGGGGGCTTCCTGTTCAAACATAGGTCGTATTCGAACCAAAGAGAACATAGCTGTCGATACCCTTTTGATTAGCAAACTGTTGAACCTACTTGGGGTCTTCTTGATCGTATCCGAATCATAGCTCAACCCCTTTGGGAATCGACATGGATCGTATTCGAATCAGCGTCGTTAAACAACTTTTAAGGTCATTTGGGGGCTTCTGTTCAAACATAGGTCGTATTCGAACCAAAGAGAACATAGCTGTCGGTACCCACTTTGATCGGCAACGCCAACGCCATTGGGGGCTATATGATCGTATTCGAATCTTAGCTTAACCCCTTTGGAACGGTTTACTGATCGTATTCGAATCAGAAGCCTCAAAAATTTTATCTGTTTTATACAATCGCAAGTTTTTGAGTTGTCACAAATATCATATGTGCCGGCTCTTACAGAGTCAACTTCACTGTCCGGATCACATAAACCGGCGGTATCATTCAAAGGATCATAGGGATCTTGTAATCTACTTGTGTACAGGATAAGACTACATTTGGGTGGTTACCTGCCCTGGCTCTTGACGTTACGTCGTCGGGGCATATGTTGTTTAAACTACATGCAGGATTTGCAGAATTATGACTTATATAAATGCTTCAGTCCAAGCTCATCATTGAAATTGGTGTCTCAAAAGGGTTATCAATTATTGATTTTCACAAGGACTATAGGCCACCGGGTTACAAAAATTCCGGCTTACAAGAATGCGCATTAAGTCGTCATCGGCCAAGAGCCGCCAGGTATTTAAACTCCGGATTTACTTGTCAATCGATGAGGTATTCAAATCTTTAATGGCCAAAACTGGCTGGATTTTCATGATGATATTGAATGGTTGAGGTTTTCATACCGGGTTATATTATTCAAATCTTGAATAACCAACATGGCTGGATTTCTATTGTGATTATCAATAACCAGTGTTATGATTGAGGTTTTCAAAGTCGCTTTAGCGCAACGGCTATTATTTTTATTTTTATCAATGGATATGATTTATTCTACAATGGAAGGAATAGTCCCAAGTCGTTGCAGGCTTACGACCCGGCACTTGGGGGCTACATTATTCAAATTGAGGTTACATCAAATATGCAAGTCTCATGTCGCTGCAAGCATGCACCATGACACTTGGGGGCTAATGCAAAGTCATTTTTGCTCACCTCATTGAATACCCGACTCATCACATCGTAATGAGCCGACCCTCGGGGGCTACCAATTGCTCCTGTCAAAAATTCAAGGTACACAAGCCTCAGTCCATTACATTTAAGGATCCATTGCTCAGTTGGTAAAGCACAAAGCTCTTAACCTTGTGGACGTGGGTTCAAACTCCATGGTGGAGATTACATCATATGATGTTATTATCAATGAATTATATAGAAAGTCCCATTTCGGTAATATCTTCATCGAGCCGGCCCTTGGGGGCTACGTTCTTTGCTCAAATTTACATCATCATATTTACAAAGTCCTGCTCATTATTACATAATGACACGACACTTGGGGGCTAATGCATATTGCTCTTTCTTTGAAGAGAATTCTAGGATGACCCGCTACACTACTATGACTATAGGTGACTCATGGGAGCTGCACAACCGGATTTTATTTAAAGCCATGGTGATAAGTCGGCTTATTCATGCTGATTAAACCGGCCCTTGGGGGCTATGGTAATATGGATATAAGGGAGAAATATCTTCAAAATTTCAGTTTTGAGTACATTAGATTGACCCGGTGTCTGCAAAAATCATAAACCGGCGTCGGCGACAATTTTGACTCGGCATCATCTATTTATAACCCGGTAATTTTGGTAATCATAAACCGGCAAGTTTTATATCTTCAAGCCGGCTGAATTTAAGTTGAATATTCGAAGACCAATATTTTTGTCAAGTCAGAGCATTGAAAGCCGACTCAAGTGGATTATCTCTTACAATATTTCTCAACAAGAGACCAATGTCAGCAAATTGACTCTGAAGCTGGCCTGTTGACCCGGATTTTTCAAAGGAAGTATCTGGATTTTTTTTTGCATTGCAAAAATTGAACATATCTACTGAAAGAGATTTGCTATGAGTTCATGGGCATGTATCAAGAAGGAAATGACAAGGATTTAAAGATGATCAGGTGCCGGCTTACAAATATCTAACCCGGAGCACAACCTGTCAAATTGTTCTTGAGTTATTTTGCAGGGTTAGTTTAACATGGATAAATCCAGATTAAACTGGGGCTAATGTCGGGATATACCAGCGGTATGACCGGCGGACTTGATGTTTCATTGGTAACCACGGAGGATTGGTGACTCACGTGTCCGTGCTCCTTTGGTGTGACGACTCACGAGCCTGAAAACTCATGGGTGACCCGGCGGGCGCTTCAGACGGACGACAAGGCCCAAGGCCCAGTATGCCGGTTCATATAAAGGTGGGTCGGCTTAAGAGGAAAGGGATGACGAATATTTCCTTTACGAAGAAGCAAGACCCGGACTTGTATTCAACTTGTAAGAAAAGATAGACTAGTCCTGGTCCTACTAGGACTCCACATGTAACCCGCCCCTCTAACTTATATAAAGAGGGGCAGGGCTCCCCAAAGAAGACAAGCAACAAGAAACAATATCTAGGGCTAGACACAAGGAGGAGAGCGACTTACGGCGACTCCCTCATGATCATAATGAGACCTAGCCACAAACAAGCATGTAGGGTTATTACGGATGATGTTTCCGGGGCCAAGTGTCTAAATCCTTGTCTTGTGTTGCGTCTCTCGATTCCGCTCAACCCCTCTCAAGCTATCACATAGATGCGTTGGCCTCGCGACTAAGTCCTTGCAAGAGGACATGTGCCGTGACAATTCTACGACATTAACCATGTAAGTAAATCGTCTATTTAAAGAGACGAGGATCCTCAGATCCAGATCACACCATCCTCCCACAGCGAGTATCCATCGGAGCGCGCCCGGAAAAGTCCATCCCATCATGGTCGGCCATCGCAGATCCTCCTCTCGCTCCCGTAGCCCTAAGCCAAGCAATTGGAAGAAGTGTTCCGTCCCCCACAACCAATTAGTAGAGTTACAGACCCAGGGGTTTCTCCCTCCGGCGTATATGGTCCCCGTTCGAGCCGGACTTGCCACTTACAATGGCGGGGAGCAAGCAGAGTGCTTTCCCAACCCATCCATGGGGGAGCGGGTATGCCTTGTCCCTTACTTATTAAGGGGGCTTGGATTTCCAATCCATCGGTTCCTCCGCGGGCTCCTGGAGTTCTACGGCCTACAGTTGCATAATTTCACTCCCGCCTCCATATTACACATCATTGGCTCACGCCGCCTTTGCAAGCTGTTTTTGGGCTCAAGCTCATTTGAAACTATGGCAGAGGCTATTCTGCCTCGTACCCGTACGGGAGGGGTCAATATATCAAGTGGGCGGAGCCGAGATATGGCGCATCGCCGGGACCGGATACCTGTCCGGTACTTCAAAGAAGACATCTGAAGACTGGCCTTCAGAGTGTTTTTATATGGAGGACGCCCCCCTTACGGACCCTATTCGGATGGGCCTTCCTGAGTTCGGCAATGCCCCTTTGAAGAAACGCCGCAGCTCGCGCCCTCGGAGCCCCCAGGAGGAAGATAATGGAGAAGTCCTTTACCTGATGGGCCGGATACAAATGCTGGCCAAATCAGGATTGACAATAATCGAGGTTGTGTCAATATGTATAATGCAGGGGGTGCAGCCACTTCAATATCGCGGACAACCCATGTGGCACTTCAATGGAGAAGACGATGCCACCCACTGCGGTCGTAAGGGACCGGACTCCGTCGCTGCCCTAGCGAAAATAATGTCCGATTTATATAAAGGAGAGGAAGAGGAGTTCATCCGCATTAAGCCACGGGATGGATTCTCCATGTACAACCCCCCGAACTGGGTGAGCTGCTACTTTTTACTCCGAACCTTCCCGCACTCTTAAGTCATAAGTATTTACCTTGCTATTTCATAGCGAGGCTGAAAAGCTGTGAGGGAGGTCCATAGCCCGTCTCCACAACCAGAGGACCCTGACCGGGCCCTCGACCCCGGACTCGAAGAAGATCCGGACACATTTGTGGAGCTCATCGATAGGACATTCTATCAATTAAGCTGCGACAGTGCCTTGGTGGCCATCATAGCCGATTATCCTGGACTGCTCCCTGTATCGCATGCAAGTAAAACCAGAGTCCCAACTTTCAAGAAGGATCCCTTTTTTGCACTTCACCTACCGCACACATATGGTGTCTTACAGGGAAGGTCCTCGGGATGCCATGCCGAACCCGCAGTGACTCACCAACAAGGGGCACCGAAACCGGGTAGGCTTAAAAGGAAGGCGGTCAGGACTAAGACGCCGCCGCAGAGGTATGAAAAGGAACCCCGCTCCGTGGTAGTCATCTTTTGAAATATAATAACATCCATGGTTCCTGGCAGGAAAAACGCTCGCCGGACCATATCCGGAGAGCCTGCCGGCCACGCCTCCACCAGCCGAGCTACAGAGCCGGACTTAGAGGCAGACGCTAACGTAGGGCCAACACCGGATGTTCCTCCTACAAAGGATGGGGATAGGCTGTCTGCTACGAATTCTGAAGTGGAGAGTGCCATGAATCACAGGCGTTCGATGCCTTCAACTCAGGAGACGCATACATCCGAGCTGCTCAAAATGGTCTTGCCAGAGCCACGGACCAGTATGTAAAGGATATACGGGTAAGAAAATCTAATAATTATGTATATCGGTAGCCCCTGAGACTTGAAATAGTTGGCACAACTGATTTAAGGATCGTTATTTGCGTAGGTTCTTACGGAGATGAATACCCAGTTGTCTCAAGAGCTGGAGGAGTGCAAAGCCCGACTACAGACGCGATTGCCGCAATGAAGGAGTCCGAGAAGGCCCCATCTGGTAACACTTGTTTCTATCAAAAAGAATGACATGTACCAGTTAGTATTCGACATGCATGCAAATCTAACATAGATTCTGCAGATGACCCCGGAGTGAATCCGGGGGTCGTGCGAAGGGATGAGCAACATGCTCAACGACAGTTAAAGGCTGGCGAGCATGTGCTTACGCAGGTTAGGCGGGAGAAAAACAATCTCCAAGATGCCAATACCCGGTTGGGCGTTGAACTGAAAGAGGTTCGAGCCCAGCTTGCTGACTCCGTAAAGGAGAATAAGAGGCTTCGACGCGACATTCTCAGTAAGTGCTTGAACGAACTTTTATAGAGTTCGACGAAGAAACCGGCTAACAGAGTTATATATGTAGGTATCTTGTGTGGTGCGTCCGCGGAGGAGATGCTCGGGTCTGCGGGTGATCTTCTGCGAGCTCTCCTGGCAACTGCGAACAAGTATGGCCGGGAGGCATGGGGAGCTTGTAGAGATGCTCGAGGGGGCGGCGGACGCTTAGGTTATGGAAGATATCGACTGCCGACAAGGTGCAAGGGAAGCACAGGCCATGGTGAAGACGCGATACACCAAGGGTGACCCGAACCACATGGCCGAGGTCGGCCTGTGGGTGCGATGGGAAAGAGATCCTGTCGACTTGGTGTATGACCGGTGAAATTAGCATAAAGTATTCCCAACAGGATTGTAGGCTAGGCGACTGTTGGATGGTATAGAAGAAGAATTTAGTCAGTCTAAGTATTTGTGTAATTCAAGTGACATATATTGTCCCTAGCGGATTGTAAATCATTTGTCATGGCGGACCTTTTAAGCCCGACCTCCGGACCCGACGATCAGGAGTGTATCCGAATACCCGCTCGATTATGTAAAAAGAAGTGCAGCGTGGAAACCAGGCGTAGGGGTCATAAGTGCTTGAACAGACAAGTACCCAACTAGCTATGTTATATTACATGGATAGTAAGAAACATCTTCCACGGAGAATAGTTCCGTTAAGGGTTCCTTTCCCTGCGCGCGCATGCATTAATGTGCATGTCCGAACTGCGAAAAGAGACACAGGATATAAACATCTGGGGGCATGTATTACAATAAATAAAAGTCATATTTTGTTCACTGACCGAATATTCCCTTAAGAACGCTAGCTTTTGGCTTCACCCAGTCTGAGGTACACATCCGGTGACCGTGATAACAATCGCAGAGGTGCTACCCTTATGCCCTAGCCGAATTAACGGGAACGTAGGGCATAAACACAAGAGCCAGGCAACTCAGCTTGGCCAAAACTTAAGTCATATCGATGCATATAATGGTGAAGAAAAGGTACATGTGGAAAAGTAGCACATGTGCGGAGGGCATAGAGCCCGGATCATAGTTATATTAAGCTTCTGTATAAGAAGCCCCCAGGTATAATGAGCACACCTAGCGCGTCAAGATTGTGTAGCCAAGACACATTTTCAACCTTTTAAGGCTGTGAAGAAAAAGGGAAGAAAGAAAGAAAGAAAAGACAGATAACAGATATATAAAAAATTGACGGAGGTGAGGAGACGAACACAGAGTCCGGCACTAGGCGTAGAACCTTCGGAGTCTGGCTGCGTTCCATGGGTTTGGCTCGAGTCGATTGTCCGATGCATCCTGCAGAAGGTACGCTCCCATGGTCAGAACTTTCTCAATAACGAAGGGACCTTCCCATTTTGGCTTTCTCTTGTTCTGTTTCTTCTCCGGTAGGCGTAGAACGAGTTCGCCAACGTTATACGTTTTGGCCCGTACTTCTCTGCTTTGATACCGTCGAGCCTGTTGCTGATAGAATGCGGAGCGGGCTTTTGCCACGTCAAGCTCCTCCTCCAGGGCATCCAAACTGTCCCGCCGATCAAGCTTGGCTTCTTTCTCTTCGTATATGCGCACTCGAGGTGAGTCATGAATTATGTCGGAGGCCAGTACCGCCTCTGCGCCGTACACCATAAAGAACGGTGTGTATCCGGTAGTATGATTCGGCGTGGTCCCCCATAGTACGGATTCGAGCTCCTCGACCCAGTGAGTATCTGATTCCTTCAAGGATCACACTAATCCGGGTTTAATGCCGCTCATAATGAGATCATTTGCCCGTTTGTTTGGGGGTGATAGACGGAGGCATAATCGAGCTTAATGCCCATGTTGCCGCACCAAGTTTTTACCTCGTCGGCTGTAAAATTGGAGCCGTTATCGGTGATGATGTTGTGGGGGACGCCGTAACGGTGTACAACCCCGGATATGAAGTCTATCACTGGTCCAGACTCGGCCGTTTTAACTAGTTTGGCTTCTATCCATTTGGTGAATTTATCCACCATGACCAATAGGTATTTTTTCTTATGGCTTCCCCCTTTAAGGGGTCCGACCATATCAAGCCCCAGACCACGAAGGGCCAAGTAATGGGGATTGTTTGGAGAGCGGTAGGTGGCATATCGCTTTGGTTTGCAAAAAGCTAGCAACCGGCATTAGCGTTGAACGAGTCTGTCGTCTGCTTTCGGGCCGTCGGCGATAAAAACCTGTCTGGAAGGCCTTGCTTACAAGGGCCCGAGCTGTGGCGTGGTGGCCGCCAAGTCCAGCATGAATTTCTGCCAAAAGTTGTCGTCCTTCCTCTTCAGAGATGCACCTTTGAAGTACTCCGGTAGCGCTTTTCTTATAAAGCTCTCCCTCGTGGACCTTGTAGGCTTTAGATCTCCGCACAATGCAACGTGCCTCGTTTTGGTCCTCAGGGAGTTCTTGCCTAGTTAGGTAGGCCAAGAAGGGTTTTGTCCACGTGGCGATGACAACCATAATCACGTGGGCCAAAGGCGTTATTTCGGTGGCAGAGCCTCCAATTACGCCAGAGTGTTCGATATCTGGTGTTGTGGTCAGGTCCGGACTGTTGTTGCCGGTCTCTCCTTCCCATACCACGGATGGCTTAAACAGCCTTTCCAAGAAGATATTAGGTGGGACAGGGTCACGCTTAGCGCTGATGCGGGCGAGGATATCCGCTGCTTGATTGTTTTCCCGGACCACATGGTGGAATTCTAGCCCCTAGAACCGAGCTGACATTTTGAGGACGGTGTTGCGGTAAGCCGCCATTTTTGGGTCCTTGGCATCAAAGTCTCCATTTATTTGAGATATTGCGTGGTTCGAATCCCCCCGCACCTCTAGGCGTTGAATGCCCATGGAGACTGCCATCCGGAGACCATGCAACAGGGCCTCATATTCTGCTGCATTTTTGGAGTCATGTATAATATTTGGAGTACGTCTTTGGTGTATCTCCGGTGGGGATGTCGGATGACGCCTTTGCCCCAGAACCAGCCCGACATCTTAGAGCCGTCAAAGTGCATGATCCAATTAGATACGTCTTGTACTCTTTAGGGAGTTAAACTTCATCCGTTCGGCGATGAAATCGGCCAGTACTTGTGACTTAATGGCTCGCCGTGGTTTGTATGTTATGTCGAACGGGAGGAGCTCAATAGCCCATTTAGCAATCCGGCCCGTGGCATCGCAGTTATTTATTATGTCGTTGAGTGGTACTTCAGAGGCCACCGTAATTGAACACTCTTGAAAGTAGTGTCATAATTTCCGGGATACCATGAAGACCGCACATGCTATCTTTTGATAATGTGGGTACCGTGATTTGCATGGAGTGAGGACAGTGGATACATAGTATACCAGCTTTTGAAGCAGAAACTTATGTCCGTCCGTCTCTCGTTCGACGACGAGCATTGTGCTTACAACTTGGTGTGTTGCCGCTATATATAATAGCATTGGTTCGTCGACATTTGGCGCGGCCAAGATTGGGTTAGTGGCCAAAATGGCTTTTATTTCTTCCAATCCGGCTGTGGCCGCATCCGTCCACTCGAAGTGTTCGGTGCGTCGAAGAAGGTGATAAAGGGGTAGTGCCTTTTCTCCTAATCGAGAGATAAAGCGGCTTAAGGCAGCCACGCGTCCAGTTAATTTTTGGATTTGCTTGAGGTGCATTGGGATAGCCAAGCGTGATGAGCTCGGATTTTAGCCGGATTTGCTTCAATTCTTCTATTGGAGACGATGAAGCCCAAGAGCTTTCCGGTGGGCACGTCGAAAACGCATTTTTCCGGATTGAGGTTGATGTCGTATGTTCAGAGATTGTTGAACGTGAGCCTCAAGTCGTCTATTAAGGATTCGACGTGTCTGGTTTTAATGACCACGTCGTCTATGTATGCCTCCACTGTTTTGCCAATTTGTGTTTTCAGGCATGTCTGAATCATGCGTTGATAGGGTGCACCGGCGTTTTTAAGCCCGAAAGGCATGGTGTTAAAACAGAAGGGGCCGTATGGAGTGATAAATGCCGTTGCGGCTTGATCGGACTCCGCCATCTTAATTTGATGGTATCCGGAGTATGCGTCGAGGAAACACAATGAGTCGTGTCCTGCGGTAGCGTCGATAATTTGATCGATGCGGGGGAGCGGGTAGGCCTACTAGGGGCAAGCCTTGTTAAGGTCCTTGAAATCGACACATAGGCGCCAGGATTTGTGCTTCTTTGGTACCATCACCATGTTTGCTAGCCAGTCCGGATGTATTATTTCTCTAATGAATCCGACCAAAAGTAGCTTGGCTAGCTCTTCTCCCATGGCTTGTCGCTTAGGCTCAGAGAAACGCCGAAGAGTCTGCTTGACCGGCTTGAACCCCTTTAGAATATTAAAGCTATGCTCGGCCAGCCTGCGTGGGATTCCTGGCATGTCTGAAGGATGCCAGGCGAAGATGTCCCATTTCTCGCGCAAGAACTCCCACAGTGCGGCGTCTACTGTGGGGTTTAAGCGTGCCCGATGGATCTTTGTTTTGTAGGGTCCGTTGGGTGGACTTGGAATTTGACTATTTCGTCATTTGGTTTAAAAGAGGTGGACTTGGGTCATTTGTCGAGTATCACGTCGTCCACATCCATTGTGGGCCTTAGCGATTAGTTCTTCGGCCGCAAGGGCTTGGATAATGCTTCGAGGGCTAGTGCTGGCGGTTTTATTTTCAAGACGGAGTGCTATGTCCGGATCACTAGCTAGAGTGATGATTCCATTGGGGCGGGCATTTTGAGCTTCATGTACTGTAATGGGGTATAGCTTGGAAGATCGTGAATGCCTCCCGCCCTAAAAGGGCGTGGTATCCGCTACTGAACGGGGCCACTTGGAATGTGATTTCTTCGGACCTATAATTCTACGGCGTGCCGAATACCACATCTAGTGTGATTTTTTCTGCACATCGTGCCTCCCGACTAGGGATGATTCCTCTGTAGGTCGTGCTGCTTTGCTCAATGCGGCTCTTGTGTATTTCCATTTTTTGAAGAGTCTCCTCATGGATGAGGTTTAATCCGCTGCCATCGTCCATGAGCACTTTAATGAGCCGGAAGCCGTCCACAATTGGACTAAGGACCAAGGCGGCTGGTGCTCGTGTTGTTCGGAATTTAGGTTCGTCATTGGCATTGAAGGTTATAGCCATATCGCTCCATGAATTTATTGCTGCTACGTGGCAGACTTCGGCAAGGCTGCGGAGTGCTCGCTTGCGCCTATTATTTGAGGTGAAGGTCTGGAAGACTGTCAATATTGTATTGTTATTTTCCACGTGATGGTGCTCTGTTGTATTGAGGATATCCTCGCCGCTCTTGGCCACCTGCCGGAGTATCCAACATGCTCTAAGGCTATGTGTTGGCATGGTATCCATTTGTCTTGTAATTTTGCATGGCCCGTTGAGCCATCCCTCTATCTGGTTCCATACCTGTAGTGGGCTTTTGTTTCTTTGTAATTGGATCGGGTGACTTACGAGAGTACACCCTTTTAGTTGAGACGGGGGTTTAGTTAGAGCCGGAGGATCCCGAAATTTTGTTTGGATTTTCGGTAGCTTACCATCGCATGATATACGTACTATGGACGCCAAGTCGACAAAGTGTGCTATGCCACGACGACTTATGGCGTTGGCGATTCCCTTTGTCCGTGCAATTTTTGCAAAAGAATGAAATTGCGTCTTCCTCATGACATCCTTGACCTTGATCATTACAAGGAGGAATCTTGCCCAATAGTGATGTACTGTCTCTTGGGGCTCTTGTCTAGTTTGGGAAAGATCACTTATATCTGGGTGGGTGGGTAGATTTAGGTCCAAACCCTAACCCGATCTGAGACCCAGGGCGGAGGAGTTTCCGAGCTTGGCGATTCGACTCGGGATGTTGCCCAATAGATCCGCCCATTTGTCGATTATAGGTTCAAAGCTTGGGCCATGTCCTCCGTGAAGCGGTATCCGCTCGGAGAGCTCGGGAATCCGGACATAGTTTGTCCTCAAGATAGAGGAAGAATCGTTGCGTTGCTCCTCCACCACTGCTACCTGATGGGTGATCGGCGGAGAGTTAATCTCCCTTTGGTCGGGTTTAAGCCCGATCCGATCATAGTCCGTAGCGACTCCCAAGGCGGCGATGTGATCCAAGAGCTCGTTCAAGGAAGAGAGCTCCATTGGATCCATCTGCCGGCGAATCGAGCCGACGTGGAGGCTGTTTTTTGATGACCCGAGAAGTCATCGTCGGTATGACGAGCGAGCAGGCGGTCATGATGAAGCCGCCTAGTCAGAGAGTTTGGCCTACAGCCAGGGCTCCCCCAGAGGTGATGTTGTCCTTGACAACAAGACGAGCCATCAAGCCTTATGATGACGGCACAGTGGAACTCTCAATGAAAGCACCAATGTCATTGTCAAAATCGGCGGATCTCGGGTATGGGGTCCCGAACTGTGCGTCTAAGGCGGATGGTAACAGGAGGCGGGGGACACAATGTTTACCCAGGTTCGGGCCCTCTCAATGGTGGTAATACCCCTACTTCCTGCTTGATTGATCTTGATGATATGAGTATTACAAGAGTTGATCTACCACGAGATCGTAAACGCTAAACCCTAGAAGCTAGCCTATGATTATGATTGTTGTTGTCCTACGGACTAAACCCTCCGGTTTATATAGACACCGGAGGGGGCTAGGGTTACACAGAGTCGGTTACAAGGAAGGAGATCTACAGATTCGAATTGCCAAGCTTGCCTTCCACGCCAAGGAGAGTCCCACCCGGACACGGGACGAAGTCTTCAATCTTGTATCTTCATAGTCCAACAGTCCGGTCAAAGTATATAGTCCGGCTGCCCGAGGACCCCCTAATTCATGACTCCCTCAGTCGAGTCTGTGTGCGGCTCCAATGCCGTGGACTCTGTGGCCTCGGATGGCATGATCTGCTCCGGTTCTAAGGCCATTGCAGCAACAATAACCATCTCCTGGATGTGATCCGATGTCAGATTTAAGTCATGTTCATCGGAGCGAGGGGGAGCGATCGTCGCGGTCTCGAATCCATCGAAGATCAAGTCTCTGCAGACGTCCGCGACGTAGTACAAGCTTCCGAATCTGACCTGATGGCCAGGGGCGTAGCTATCGATCTGCTCCAGATGGTCAAGCGAGTTGGCCCGCAGTACGAAGCCGCCGAAGACGAAGATCTGTCCGGGGAGGAAGGTTTCTCCTTGGACGACATCACTATCAACGATAGAAGGGGCCATCGAACCTTCCGTCGACGGCACAGTGGAACTCTCAATGAAAGCACCAATGTCGGTGTCAAAACCGATGGATCTCGGATAGGGGGTCCCGAACTGTGCGTCTAATGTCGATGGTTACATGAGACGGGGGACATGATGTTTACCCAGGTTCGGGCCCTCTCTATGGAGGTAATACCCTACTTCCTGCTTGATTGATCTTGATGAATATGAGTATTACAAGAGTTGATCTACCGCGAGATCGTAATGGCTAAACCCTAGAAGTCTAGCATGTATGACTATGGTAATGAATCTCTGCTATCCGGACTATGCCCCCCGGTTTATATAGACACCGGAGGGATCTAGGGTTACATAGAGTCGGTTACATAGGAAGGGATCTTCATAGTTGGTCGCCAAGCTTGCCTTCCACGCCAAGGAGAGTCCTATCCGGACACGGGTACAGTCTTTGGCCTTCGTGTCTTCACCCATCGATCCGGCCCATAGATAACAGTAGGACGAGAGGACCCCTTAGTCAGGACTCCTCACAAGGGAGGACCGCAAGTAGGTTCGACCTACTTGGGGCGCCTCTTAGGCTGCCTCGCCTCTCCTCCCACCTATATATATATATATATATATATATATATATATATATATATATATATATATATATATATATATATATATATATATATATATATATATGGGAGAGGCGCCTACACACACAATTGCCTAGCAGGTATGTGCGCCTCCACCGTTTACACCCCCAGTCATATTTTCGTAGTGCTTACGTGAAGCCCTGCGGAGATCACTTCACCATCACCGTCATCATGCCGTCGTGCTGACATAACTCATCAACTACCTCGACGTCTTGCTAGATCAAGAAGGCGAGGGACGTCACCGAGCTGAACGTGTGCAGAATGCGGAGGTGCCGTGCGTTTGGTACTTGATCGGTTGAAGCGCGAAGAAGTTCGACTACATCAACCACGTTGTAAAACGCTTCCGCTTACGGCCTACGAGGGTACATAGACACACTCCCCCCTCGTTGCTATGCATCTCCATGGATAGATCATTGCGTGTGCGTAGATTTTTTTTGTTTTTCATGCAACGATTCCCAACAGGAGCAACACCTTAGCTCTGGTCCACCCACACGAGAACTTACCAAAGCAGTGAATGCGAATGAATCATGATGAAACTAACTAGATGATATTCCCGTGTGTCCTCGAGAACGTTTTAATCACTATAAGTACTTCCGGCTTATCCTTAGCAATAATAAGGATTGTGCCACCTTGCTGCACCTTGTTATTTGTTACCAAACTATCTATCAAAAACTCTATTACATCTTGTAGAGAATATCTTGCTGAAAACTGTTTATCGATTTCTTCTGCTCATCGTTATGTCCAATACTTTTGCTTATCGAAAAGACTACGATTACGATTGATCCCCTATACTTGTGAGTCATCAATCGACAACCTCTTTTTCGGCGCAGGCGGCGGTAGGGGTTGGTTTCGGGCTACAACAAGCTGGCGGGGTGGCGGAAGGGTCTTGGCTATCCATTTCGGTGACGGGACTGATCATCGGTGACGACGGCTGCGCGTGGGGGCGGCAGCGGCGAGAAAGACATAGCCGCTAGGGCGGTAGAAAGAGGCGCGCCACTCGTGCAAGTACCAAGTATATTTAGGCGGCCTGGAGGGTTTTTCGGTGAAGCAGTAAAAATTATACTTCCGTATAGATTTTAGGAAATCGGGTAGGTGCGGCACAGAGGAGTAAAGCCAGAATTTGACTCCTCTATAAAATTTTAGGGGATAGGCTAGTAAAAATTATATTGCCATTCCTGGCTCCAAACGCCCTGTAGCCAGTAGGACGTTTAATTAAATTTGTACAGAAACAGGTGCCTTAGCGCAAAAAGGCCTCCTCGGGCAAACTCGGCACCCTGCGGCCTGCGCCTGCGGCTGGTTTTTTATCCGCGCCTGGAGTTGACAGTCTCCTCCCCATCGCTCGCTCCCCCTCTCCGTCCCCCAAACCTCCCAAGCGAAGCTCCTCCTAGGGTTTTCCCCGCCGCCGCCCATGGCCGCCTCCCCGGACCGCGCCAATGACGACCTCCGCCGCCGCCTCGCCGTAGACACGCCTCCACCGCCCCAGATCGCCAAAGGTTCGTTGCTCCCCCCCGACTCCTCCCTCCCACCCTCGATCTGTCGCACCAGGTCGAAACCCTAGCGCTCCCCCGTAGCTCAGGCTGCCTTGATTTGTTGCTTGTACCGTCGTTCGATCTGTTCTGACGTCACTAGGGTTCGGGGTTTTTTGGGTGGTTGCGAAATGGTATTGCCACCGTGCGTTGGGCTTCCGCAGCGTTACTGCCGTGTAGGGTCTCTGACTGAACAATTTCTGCCATGGTGGGACGATGGTTCTTCTAGGTATAAAGGGTGATGTCGGTATTTGGATTTGGGTGGATTGGATGCTGTGGTCCAGTTGTTAATTTTAGTTATTGCTTCGATTCCGGGAGGTGCTAGTTTTACTCATTGGATTGCCCCCCTTTTTCTATTATACTTCAATTTTTGTGGTTGAATGTAATTTGTTGGTTGTTTAACTTTGCTGTTGTGGTCTGTGTGGGTTGCAAATGTGGCCGCCCTGCCTTTGTCTGTTGGTATTCGTAGGAAAACGATGGGTGTATTCCTTTGGGCTTAGAAATGGTGCGTTCTTTGTAGTCACACATGCTGAGGGTAACATCGCGGCAGCCTCCTTTTACTGACTGTTTGCTCAAGTTGCTACAGGGTACCTCTTTTGCAATCTATGGTATTAGTGTGGATCTGTGGCAAAAATCAGTTAGTGTTCAACAAGTATATGCACAACCCTCCAGTTTAAAATCTTTATTGCGTCTTTATCTTGTCTAACCATTGAGCATTTCTTTGGTTGTCCAGTTTATGTGTCTTACAGTTTTTAGAGCATGTTTTCTGTTTTATTTTTATCAGTATAGCATGTCTCCTGTTTTATCCGTTGTAGCTTTGTTTTTCACACTGTTTTATTCATCGTAGCTTTGTTTTTCACAGAGAAGCAAGGCCTGGATACTGGCATGCCCCTTTCTCCTCAGTGGCTTATGAAGGTAAGCCAAAACATGTTTACGGTTTTAGGATTAAGGGCAGTAACTAAAGTTGAACAGCTGGACATCTTAACACTACGCCTGCGTGGTGAACATGGCAGTACAATATCATCTAGGTTGATAGTAGACTTTCTTAGTAGTTTGTGCGCACGATGGTGATTTATGTAATGTTGTTTGTTGCAGGAGCCCAGTTCACAGGGTTCACGCTCAGATGCTACAAAGACATCAGGTAATGGTGAAGACATGGACTCCAGTGCGAAGAAAAAGGATGTCTTCAGGGCTTCTGTGCTTGATGGTGAAACTGTGCGTCGTGACCGTTGGCGTGATGATGAGCGAGAACCAAATTCAGGCCCTCGGTGGGCTCGCTGGAGGGAGACAGACAAGGAACAAGCTGATACACGCAAGGTAGAAAAATGGTCAGATGACTCGTCCAAGTTTTCTGTGGATGGCCGTCGTGCTCCACAGGAACGTTGGGGTGATTCCAGTAACAAGGAGGGCAACTATGACCAACGCCGTGAGGGCAAGTGGATTACTCGTTGGGGTTCCAGTGATAAGGAGTCTGAAAATTGGCGTGATCGCTGGGGTGATTCAGGCAAGGAGGGTGATGCTTCCCGTGAAAAAGGTTTTTCGCAGTTTGTTGCACATGGGAAAGATGGCAACATTCATGACAAGGATACTGAGAGAGATGATAACATTTCTCGATCATGGAAGTCTAGTCATCCTGTGGGCCGTGGCCGGGGTGATTCTTCTTATCACCCCTCACAGATATCACAAAAACCACCTTCTTTGTATGGGTATGGTAGAGGGAAACCAGACAATGAAATCACAGGTTTTCCAGGTTCTCGTGGAAAATTTACCCCTAGTTCTGGTAGTACAAATGCTGGCAGTACTGGATCTTCACGTCCATTCCATCTTGGTCTACTTTCTGACAGACCTGGTGGTGCATCAGGGGATCGCACAGCATTTAGATATAGTAGGATGAAACTGCTTGACATATACAGAACAACTTCCCATGTTACTGACTTCAAGATGCCTTTTGATGTTTGTGAGGAAGGGTCTGCATTTATGCAAGAAGAAATGTTGGAGCCTTTAGCATTATTTGCTCCGACGACTGACGAAGCGGTAAAGCTAATCCTATTATTTTTCTCAGCTAGGATGATCTTACTATCATGCAATTATACCATGTATATGATCTTCATGTCTCACAGTTCTTCTTATATTTGTAGGTCATTTTAAAAGCAATTGACAAAGGGGAAATCATAAACAGTGGTGTCCATCAGGTTTCCAAAGATGGGTCTGTTGGGAAAAGTAATCCTGATGTGGTGCTGTCAAAACAACCTAAATTAGGTTTGATTCAGTTTTCATACTTTGTTTGTGGCATAAGCATCCAAATATGTTACTATTTTGTACTGAATGCCCCCCAATTAACCAGGTGGTAAAGATGATCAACCTGGAAGTGCAGATGATTTGAAGGGAGAAACAGCTGGAAGTCTCAGGGGTGCCATATCTTACTGTTTCCACTGTTCTTTCTGTTTATTGCATGCTCCTTAGCTGAGCGAATTTCAAGTGATTACATACAGATGATTTTGTGTTCAGTTGCATGTATAGTGGGTTTGTCATTTATGAAAGATCTAACCTTTCATAACTTGGGGGAGTCTTCCAGATGTTCTCCAGCATATCTTAACTTCTCAAATAGACGTACTGCTCAGGGTCTTGGTTCACAACTTGGGGGAGTCTTCCAGCATGTTCTCCAGCATAATCAGTCTACATGGTTTACGCATTCACATTTTGTGGAACATGCCTCTTTTCAATTTTTAGGACGGTTTTAGTCCCAGGACTATCCATATAATAGGAGTAATTCAGCATGGTATACTCAGTAGGGGTTTCTGAGATTATTTTTGAGATCTAGTACCAGATTCTCTGGATGGTGTATCCAGATATGCCTTTATTCCTCGAAGTATTCCTTTGGTTTTCTGGCATTAAGTTTATAAGTTTATCCTTTGTTCCATATTACATTATAAATTGGTTACAAAATTTGAGGCTTGCGGTTGCATGTGTTCTATGATATAGTAGTCTAAGCAAACTAATTCATCGTGACGATCTCTTCATGGTATCTTATTTAGCTACTTTGAACTGCTTGCCATTTTTTGGTAGTTAACTTAGTTGGTATTCTATCGTTGTCCTTTGCTGAATGCTTGCACAGCTTCTATAAATCCTTTCAGCATTTTAAAAACTCATCTCTGTTGATCTTTTGACAGGTGTTCCTGGAAATGTTGATTCGCTGCGTACAGAGACACCTAGCTATGTTGTTCCACAAAGATCTCAGTTTATTGGAGACCATAGGCTTGGTCCAACCGACTTTCCGCAGCAAATGCCCAATGTCTTTGATCAAGAAAGTAAAGTAGTCGGGATGACAGGTGTTGATGAGTTGACCAGTCCTATTCAACCTTATCCTAATCCAGAAAATCTGTCTTTATACTACAAAGATCCACAAGGTCGAATTCAAGGCCCATTTTCTGGTGCTGACATCATTGGCTGGTTTGAGGCTAGTTATTTTGGTATTGATTTACTGGTTCGAGTTGCAAATGCTCCTCCTGATGCGCCTTTCTTAATGCTTGGCGATGTTATGCCTCACCTACGAGCAAAGGCAAGGCCACCTCCAGGGTTTAGCACCACAAAATCCAGTGATATGCTAATGCCGGAGACTCCACCTACAGGGAAATTTGTCAGCTCCAGTAGCTCACATAGCGGATCAGCTGGTGTCGGTGTTTTTAACAGTGGGCCAAGCAGGAATGGCGGTGCTGTTGAAGCTCAGAATCGTTTTCTGGAGTCACTGATGTCTAATGGTATGCAAGGTCCTTCAGCTGCCATGACTGGAGGTATGTATACTGGCAAGAGCCCTATTCGTCTAGTTCATTCCATATATTTTCTAGTTATCTCTGCTACTTATCATTCGTACTTCCTGGTCTGACACCATATCTCCTTTTGGAATTAGGGCTGAATGAATATAACAGCAGTAGCTTTGGCAACATTGCGATGGCTGGAGGTGAGATGGGGAATAGCATGAATTATCTTTTGGCACAGCAAAGATTGTTGGAAAGACAAAAATCTTCCCAAAATGCTGTTCCATATTGGTCTGCAGATGGTATTCCAGCAGCACAGGCACAAAACAAAGATACAGCTTCAGAAGTGTCTACTCTGCACTCTAAAGTACCCAGTTCAATGGCTGATCCATCTCGTCAAGCATCACAATCTCAAAATGTTGACTTGCTTGCTATGCTGCATTCTGCAGAGAAACCTAAAGCACCTGCGGGATTGCCACCATGGTCAAACTATCCCGAATCCCGAAATGTTAATCCTAACCTTCATGTGGATCTCACTCAAGGGCCACTTAACATGCATCAAAATCTGCAGAATTCTCAGCAAATGGCTACTGCTGTTCAACAACAGAACTTCATGCCACAGAACCAGCCACCTCTCTCTCATTTGCCATCAGAGAAGTTGCTTGCTGAGATATCCCAAGACCCACAACTCTTGCACATGTTTCAACAACAGTATCTGCTATCACAACTACAGTTGCAAGCACAGCCGCCAGTGGCACCTCAACCTCAGCCACAACTCTCAATGTTGGACAAGATGATATTGCTTCAGCAGCAGCAGCAACAGCAACAGCAGCAGCAGCAGCTGCAACAACGACTACAGCTTGAGCAACAGCAGTTGCTGCTGCAACAACAGCACCTAGTTTCTCACGTTGCACCTCATGGACATCCCAACCAACAGCTTGATGATCCTTATGGGTCGAAGCATACTACATTGCCAGCTGGCGATTCTATGAATCTTGGTGTTCGAACAATTCAAGAGGTTCTTGAAGCTGATCGTATTTTGACTAACCATGGTACACCCCAGGGATCTAGTCAAGCATTTATGAGTATGAGGGGTATGGAGGGTGTTGGAACATCACAAAGCTCTGTACCTACTGTGCCATTGCCTCATGAATTTTTTATGGGCGCACCTTCGAAAGAACGGTTTCCCCATACTCAGAAGTTGGGAAACTCGGCAAGTGATAACACTCAACTTAGTGCAAGTATGGTCAATACGATGCAAACAGAAGTTGCAGAAAGGTACGAGGAGGCTTCTGGAAACTATCAGCAAGTTGGAATAGGTAAAGTTGAAAGTAAGCCTGCAAATATTTTAAGTTTAAGATCTACAGAGGCCAGCAGTTCAGCTCTTAGTGAAGCTAAGGGTTTTCCTGAGACACCACTGAATCAAATATCAGAGATCATGTCACCTCATAATCGTGTCCAGGAAATTACAAATACCCTTGGTGCAGTTGAGCTAACTATGGCAACTGATGCAAAAACTCCTGATACACAAGAGACAAAGAAAGCTGAAAAGAAAAAGAAGCAGAAGAAGAAACAGACAGCTGTAGATGTTGGCAAAGGAGCTCCAAACACAATTTCTCAACATCCAACACTAGAAGCTGAAGTTGATGCTTCAAATCAGGCTGTTACTAAGCATGGTTTGCCTGATGACACAGACGAACTTTTTTGGGGTTCCAATGCCAGAGTGGAAAGCTCTTCTAGTGCAGTTGGACCTCCGCTGGGCTTTGAACCATATGTGAATTTGCCTCCCAAAAGTCTTCCTGAGGAGTATGCTATCAACAGAGCTGAATGGGAACCTAGTGCTCTATCCGAGCCTCATGCAGCGGCAAGCCAGAAAGGTTGGAAACCTACCCAAGGACTCAGGCCTAAATCACTGCTGGAAATTCAAGCTGAGGAACAACTAAGAGCACAGAGGGTAGCTGCGGATAGTGCCAAGATAACCATGCCAGCGCCTCCTGTGCCATCAGGTCCTTGGAATACCATGTCTGCATCTTCTGAGCAACAATTTGGGGGTGCAGGTAAATCACTGGGTGGCCAGGAAAGTGCTGGTGACTCCAGGAACAAGAGAAGTCAGTTGCATGATTTGTTAGCGGAAGAAGTTCTGGCAAGGTCTAGTAATGCAGACAATGAGAACATAGGCAATGCTAATGATGTGTTGTTTCCTCCTCTATCGCCTGCTGTTGTTCAGTCTGATGCTCCTGCTTTTGATGATGATGACTTCATTGAGGCCAAGGACTCGAAAAAGAACAAGAAGAAGGGGACAAAGTCAAAACGATCTGCAGCCAAAGCCCCATTACCTGTTAGTTTCATTGATTCATCAGCTATGTCTATACCAGCTGAAAAGGGCAAATCTTCAAAGCAAGCGAAACAAGAGAAGGAAATACTTCCGGCTCCTCCAAGTGGTCCATCCTTTGGAGATTTTGTTCCTTGGAAGACTGACCAGACAAATTTTGCGCCTGCTCCAGCATGGTCCAATGACTCTGCGAAGGTGCACAAACCTTTGTCTTTGAGAGATATTCAGAGAGAGGAAGAAAGGAGATCAGGTGTTGTCCAGCAACAACCACCCTCACCTACTCCAGCAAAGGTTTCGGTGAACCAACGGAATCATGGTAATGCTTCTTCTAAGCAAGCTTCTGGGTCTTCTCCATCAAAGGCAGTTGCCCCTGTCCAGATGAGTTCCAATCCTTCCAATCGTTCCAAGTCAAATGCTGAAGATGATCTGTTTTGGGGCCCATCTGACCACTCCAAACAAGATAAGAAACAGTATGTTCGTATGTTCTTTGCAATGGTTTTTATCGTCACTCGATTATTTTGTCAGCGCATATTATTATCAACACATTCAGCATACCAACTTATTTTCTTCATAGTGAATAGATATAAGCGCATTAATGACTTAACTGAACTGCGGAATTGGCACCGCCGTATCCTTAAGTTTTAGATGGAACTGGTTAAGAATTTCAATAGAGCATCTTGCAAATCTCTCTGAAGTGCTAGGACCTTCAGTAATTGCATCTACTGTTCCAAATAATTTGAAGTTCTAGCTTTGTCGTAACTCCTAAGTAACTTTTTAAAATTGACCAAGTCTATAGAAAAATATATCGTCATCTACAACACCAAATTAGTTTCATTAGATTCCTCATAAAATATATTTTCGTATTATCTATATAAATATTTGATGTTGTACATATTAGCACAATTTTAGATGTACTTGGGACAAATTCAGAACATCAAATAATTTGGAACGAAGGGAGTACCTGATTTGTGAATTGCGTCATCAGCTGGTACATATTGGTGTGGTCATGTTGATTGTATCGACCTGATTTGATTTTTAAGTTGTGTCACTAGTTGGTCATATTGGTTTGGTCATGCTCTTCTCACATGCTTTGCATATCCTCTGATGATGATCGTAATGTAATTTATGATCATTACCATTTCTTTGAAGTTTATTTTGCACCTTGCATGTTCTAATACACACAGCTCGCCTAGATTGTCCCAGCCAAATTGGTCTAAAGCTGTACTATTTCAATTTGGACTGTCAAATGGGTTATCAGCAAACCTGTGAGGCTGTAACTGTTTATAAAAAGTATAGAAAACAAAGGGCCCCTTGTTGTCTAATTTGGTCCTCTAAACCCCTCAAAGTCCATTTATTTCGTATGTGCCTGCTTCGTACATCACTTAAGACTAGTAGATCTATCAGTTAGAAGTTAAGGTCGCCATGGGCAAGCACTTATTTGTTTTGACATTACTTGAGCAATCTTCATATCATATCTGAATGTGCATATGTCAATCTGGGTCATAAAGAGTTTGTACACTGCTTCATGTTACAAGCATTTAGTAGCTGTTTTGTCCGTAAAAACCACCGTTAGGATCGACTTGGTTGTGATGGGATTAGACCATAGATGATAGCTACGAATTTCGAGGAAGAAACATTCTTATTGGTTGGGTGGGATGATAGAAAGGCTGCCCAGTTTGATATGGATTTGTAAGAAATGACAAAATCCATAATTGATAACCGTCAACTCTATCTATAATTACGTGATAGCTAAGAAACGACGTGCGACTTCCTTATAGTTCATACCACTGGTACAATACTTGACCATTGATGGCTGGAACATCCTGTCCTATTTTTTGATCTTATTACTACTGAGTTTTGTTTCCTTTTGCACGTAACTTTTGTAAGATGCTTACATTTTGTCTTACAATGTTTAACAGGTCAGAATTCCCAAGTCTAGCAAGTCAGAGTAAAAGTTCCATGACGAAAGACCAGTCTTCAGTAAACCGTCATAAGTCTCAGGCTAGCAAGTTGCCACTTTCAACGGCTCCTAGTGCTAACCTCGTTGGGAAAGGGAAAGCAGAGGCAGCAAACAAGCAGACAGGTAACATAGTTGGTTTATGCTCACATTTCCTTTGTTACAGTGTGTTTTCTAACATAACAGTCTTGACTCTTATACTGCAGAGGCAATGGACTTCCGGGATTGGTGCGACAGCGAGTGGTCCAGGCTCACTGGAACAAATGGTATGAAACTCTCACTAGAGTAATTCTTGCTTAAAACTCACCAATCTTATTGTTTGTTCCACTATGCCCACCCAGATACAAGTTTCCTTGAGTTCTGCATTAAGCAGTCTACTGCTGAAGCAGAAATGCTTCTGCGGGAGAACGTTGGCTCTCTCGACCGCAACGGTCAGTTCATCGACAGGTTCCTCAACTACAAGGCTTTTCTGTCCACAGATGTGATCGAGATGGCATTCAGAGCGCCTAGCAACCGCGCCCCCCGCCTGAACCCCGCTTCTGCAGCCAAAGGAGGGCCAAGTGCCGAGACAGAGCAGGATACAGGAGGAAAGAAAAAAGGGAAGAAAGGGAAGAAGGTGAGTGCAGCGGTTTTAGGGTTCAATGTAGTCAGCAACCGCATCATGATGGGAGAGATCCAGAACGTGGATTAGTAGGCCTGCATACAACGGTGGCTCCGCGATGTACATACTTTTGGCGCTCTCGATAGATTGTTTTGACTTGTTGCGATGGCAACCGAGCTTATGCGGTGGTGATTTTCGTCTCTTTTTTCGAGAAAGTGCATCCATTGCCCAATTTTTGGCTTCCTGTAACTCACACCGGATTTTGTTCTCGATAGAACTTCACTGCAGATGAACATAGATCAATTTTGTTTATTCTGGCTGCGTGTTGCAATGCATGATGTTTCTACATCAGTGCTAAAAACCGACACGGAACCTTGTCTTTATCTGTGAATTAGAGCTTTTAAGTCTGTCTGCATAAATCATGTGATGGCCGTTGAAAACCAGTAGCCAAGAAAGTATAGAACGATATGGGATTTAGTTTACTGCAGGTAAGTTGGGTGTCTAGCCAGACACGTCAAAAGACTGGTGGGTAGGGACTAGGGACCAAAATTGCTACTTACGTAAGACAGTTACGTATCTTACGTACCTCGTAAGACAGTTACGTATCTTACGTACCTTCCTTTCCCCAAACCAAACGGCCTTCCCTCTGAATTTCAGGGTAGCCCCAGCTTCTACTAATGTTTAATTAAAAGCTGCCAACTCATCTCATTAGTAAGATACGTAGAAAGCTTTTCGTAGATGTAGCATTGCTCGGGTAGAGATTGTAGGCACATCTATCAAACCACGAGCATTGTTATCAGCGAGAGCTGGAGTGAATAGCATAAAACTATCATAATTTGTATTAGGGTTTTGAAAAACTATCAAACTTTTGTTTTTAACCAATACCTACAAAATCGGTATCGGCTGTTTCAAAAAGTCCAAAACACCTGTTGCTAAGAAATTAAACTGGTTTATAACAGGTCGGACTCGCACTTAAACGAACATGTGGGACCCACATGTTAGTGTCTCTTCCTCATTTCCTTCACTCTTCTCTGCCTCTTCTCCTTCGACGTCTACTGGCTTGACTCCCCACTGGTGAAAGACCCGGAAGTTCACCCGAGACAGTGGCACGACCATGGGCGCCGGCCACACTGCTGGCCCACGCGCATGACCGCATCCACCTGCACAACATCGTTCTTGCGGACAACGGTGTCTAGCAGGGCGACGAAGCGCCTACCGGCTCTCCTTCCACCAGCGCCAGCCGCCCCTTCCACCTCGCAGACGTCGGCCGGCCGCTCCTCCGCCTCCACTACTGCCTTATCTCCCTAGATCCTCTTCTCCTTCCCATAGCCTGCAGCCTGACGCGCCGCCCTCTACAGCTTGGAGCCATGGCGCCACCGGCCAGAGGCGCTGCCCTGCATTGCCGGCCAACCCCAGCAGCCAACGCTTGTGCAGGGTCCAGGCGGAGGTGGGTCGTGGTTGCGGGTGGCATGGGCGGCTAACTTCGACAGGAGGCCTCCCTAGATGCGATCCTCCATGGCGGCATCCAGCAGGACGACAGAGCCGTCCACCCGCACCCCGCGTGTATTGGACAACGACCGGCGACAGGATGGAGCTTCGCGGCGGTGCCATTGATGTTGTCCGGCGAGCATGGCTGCAGGCACACGGCCATGGGATGGACCCGATTGCTTTTTCAAAAGATTACAGGGACCCGATTGTGTTTTTGCAACATTTACAGGGACCCAATTGCTTTTTTATGAGGAAGAGACACTGACATGTGGGCTCCATATGTAAGGCTAACGGTTAAACACATGGTCAAACTGACGGTTCGTTTAGATGCGGGCCAACCTGTCATAAACCAATTTAATTTCTTAGCAACATGCGCTTTGGGTTTTTTGAAACAGCCGACAACGAAAGTGATAATTATCAGTCATAAACAAAATTTCAATAGTTTTTTGAAACCATAACGCGAAAAGTGGTAATTTTATACTACTCACTCGCAAGAGCTGCCATTGCATAACCTCTATGGGCCAAGGCTATCATATTCTTTTCTTTACACCTAACCATTCTTTATTGCATGGTAATCAACATAGCATTGTTTATAAGAAGTCTAATAGTCTCATCAGGTGGTTCTTCCATCCACCCACTACGGATCCTACCCCTAGCTAATTGATGGACAACGTAATTTGCCTCTCTCAGAATATGCTTAATCAAAGGTAACATGAGGGAAATCACACACACCATGGTAACAATCATCAAAGATAGCAGCTGCAGCTCCATACGACAGCCCACCATTGTTCATCACCTCCTCAGTCACCTTCACATTGTCCTAGTTAACTTTCATCCGCACCATATTGTAGCAGATAGATTTAGGCGAAAACGCAAAGTCGTAGCTTCAGCCATGAGTGCATCTCCACACCACTTTATTATCCCATTTTCACCAGCAATAAATTTACCATTTGAATCCCTAAGAACAGTTCCAAAGGAGCCTTGAGCAAGTCAGGGTCAAAAGATCCATCAGCAATTAGATTTTTTTAGAAAACTTTTGATCTATTCATACTCTTCTAGGCTTTACCCAACCACGACCCTTCATCTTTGCGTTTGGGCTGCTGGCGATGGAAAAAATGCTACTAGTGCTCGAATAGCCAACACAATATGCTTCGGTCATTGCATATGTTCATGATGCGCCAACTTCCTTCACTCCCACTATAAGTACCACACACCAACAACAATTACTTCAATAAAATTTACCCAAACCAAGAACCACAAAATCCTCATCCGGTTGCATCAATAGATACTCAAGTACCGCCTCACCTGCCAGATCCGCAGGTAAGGCCACCATATTCTTTGTCTTAGATGCCATGATAATAACCTAAAGCGTGACCATAACTGTAGCCAGAGCCGATGCCATAACCGTCAGAAGTCAACTATTTCTAAGTTACAAATATATAGAAGAAACTATTAACTACTACAACACAATATTGAATAAATACATTATGAAAATACATCTAATGATGCATATATTGATATTGATTGGGTATTGTTTATCTTTATATCTTTATATATATGTTTGGTCAAACTTAGAAAGCATTGACTTTTTTGATTCACTTTATACGCCATCTGTTTAGGGACAAAAGGAGTATATAGTCATCGTGTGCCGAGCCTCCATTGGTGCCCACGGGGGTAATATTTGCTATTACAAGCTGCATCTAGAATTGCGATGGATTCTATAATCCCGTTTTTCTTTATTATTTTAGTTTTTGTTTGTTCCTTTTTGCAGGCATTTGTGACCAAATTTTCACATCTTATATACAATAATTACAACACAACAACGTTCATCAACCACAAATAGACCGGTAACAACTCGGTATTTTCCCTAAACTATTTTTTTGTTATTTTACTTTTGCATCATCAACATTGCATCAACACCATATTGCATTAATTAATTGATTAATAAATTTGGATATTTATTTTCATCAATTGGTTTATCCTAGGCCACTACCGACTGCCTCAGCTCCTTCATCTTGCACCAATGGACACAAACAAACACAGAGAGCACGCTAGTACCCTGTGCCGTCCATTTGGTCGCTAGAATAGGGAACCCGAGTGCCTCCGTCGTGTCTCATCGTCGGCGATTAGTTACCGAGTGGTAGGGTCAGTTAGCACGCTAATCACCCACAAGGTCACTGACATGTGGGTCTCCTTTTGTTAATTAGCCAACTGAAAATTTAGTTAAGGTTAAGATAATCACGAGAGGCCCCACATGTCAGGTTTGACTAGGCACATTCAATAGTTGACTGTCCCTAATCAACAGTACTAGCACCACTAGGTACTAATCTGAGGTTTGATTCAAAGATTGAATACAAGAGATGAACTGGTGTTTGGAGATGAGATGGTAATAGTGAAGATGTTGATGGAAATGAGTCCTCCCGCGATGAGAGGAGCGTTGGTGATGATGATGGCTTTAATTTCCCCCTCCCGGAGGGAAGTATCCCTGACAGAATTGCTCCGTCGGAGAGCAAAAGTGCTTCGCCTCTAGTTCCTCCTCGAGATGGCGGCGGCTGGTCCCGAAAGCCTTCTCTTTACTTCTACTTGGGTAAATGGCTTCATATAGGAGAAGATGGGCATCAATGGGCCTCGGTGGAGCCCACAAGTCACTAGGGCGCGCCCCCTGACTTGTGTCCCCATTGAGGTCTTCTCCTGTACATCTTTATTCCAGTTTTTTTATTTATATTCCAAAATAATTATCCATAAGTTTTACTGTCATTTTGAGCTCTCAAGAATAGCTATCTTTGTTGTAGCCTTTTCAGGTCAGAATTCCAGCTACCCGCAATTTCCCGCTTTTGGTGTATCTTACATTTTAAGAGGAAAATGCATTAGAATTGCATCATAAAGTGGAATATAGTTTCAAAACAATAAAATAACAGGAGAAAAACATGATGCAAAATGGACGTAACAACACCCCCAAGCTTAGACTCTACTTGCCCTCAAGCGAATGTCGACCACAAGTTTAGAGAGAGAGGTGTCGATAAAAGAAAATGCGTACATGGTAGCATCATGTTTATAAACATTATTATCACAAAAATTATCATTCATAAAACTTCTCATGATCAATTAAAAGTTTATCCACAAGCGAAGGTATAAACAATAAACTCTTTTGAAAACTAAAAGCTATATTCTGAGTCATCCAAGCAATTACAATTCATCATACTTTCTGGAAGGGTCTATGTAAGAGCTTTTGATTGGAAAACTTCACATACTGAACTATCGTATAGTCTTCTATGATTGCTGGTACTCAAATCATATCTTAGAACAAACTGTTTCCACCGGCCACAGAGGAAGATGGGGGGGTTTTATGTGGCACCTCCCAACCTACTTACCGCAGGGATAATTGTCAACAATAACAACTCATGATCATATATATTCAAATGGACATATGTGTTTGGACCTTTCCCCGCCACATGATGCTGACAAGTGGAGAATAATTAAGGTTAAAATAGTAGAAAATAATTTGAATCTTGCATAAAAGTAAAACTTATAAAGCAAAAGATAGGCCCTTCGCACAGGGAAGCATAGGTTGTCATACGCTGTTTGATTCTTGGATGTGCAAACTCTTTATGCAAAGGAACGTCACTTTAATATTGCCTCTTATGATAATGGCCTTTACTGATCAGTCCGTCACTTTTATTACTCCACCATCACAAGATCGTGCAAAGCTTATTTTCCCTTTCAATAAAAGATCATACATATTTAAGAGCAATTTCTATTGCTTGCAACGATGACAACTTACTTGAAAGATCTTATTCAATCCATAGGTAGATATGGTGGACTCTCATGACAAGAAACTGGGTTTAAGGGTATTTGGATGCACAAACAATATTTCTACTTAGTACATAAGTTTTGGCTAGCAAAAGATTATGAACAAGCACCACATGTTGGAGGATCCATGACAATATAACTTCTATGCAAATATACACAAGCATAACTCATTATGTTGTCTTCCTTGTCCAAGATCAACTATTTGACCAAGTTTGAAAATAATTAATGGGTGTTCACAATCATAAAAGATGTCCAAGATAGTGTATTTGCATCTGAAATCTCTCTTCCTTATTTGTTCTTTCATGAATTGTTTGAATGACCAATGTACGTTTGTTAACCTTCAACAAATTTATCATCTACACCCCTTTATGTGAAGTCACTACTTCCCATGGGATAATCATATGAAATTTATTATGCAAGGATGAGATGCAAAGCAACAAAAAGTAATAAATACTCATACTAATCTTTATTATAAGAACCCTCATGCACGGTTACATTGATAACATGGGGACGAAACAAATACTCAAAAACTATTACTTTTTCTAGATCATGAAATACTAAAGATGGAACTAAGATAGATAATGATGGTAAAAGGTGATGATGATATGATACCAGAGGACCTCCCCAATCTTGGAACAAGCCAAGGGTGGTACCCATACGCGTGTACTCAAGTTTCCTTCTTCGGTGATGGAGGTGATGAAGTGAGGTGGGCATATGAGTGGTGGGCTTGTTCATAATCTACCCGTGTACTCAAGTTGAAAGTGAGGTGGCAATAATATTGCGAAGAACACGATTATGCTCTTCGAGTATAATAACCTCTTGTGTAAGTGCCCTATTTTGAGCACACATCGCATCAACGACTTTCAATGCTTCTATGCAGGGAGGGGGGAGATCATGATATGGTTATGGGAGTATATTTTCCTACACACCAGGAGGAGAGTTATTCTAAACATTGATAACTCCAACCAAGGTAGAAGAGATTGGCCCCTCAGGCTCGTTCTCCTCCAAAGCCTCATGAGAGAACAAATGACCGTTTTCTTCATCTCCATTGTCCTTGCTTCGTTTTTCTTTTGTGAAGTCCTCACGATCCGGGGCATCCTCCTCGCCTACTGATACGTCTCCAACGTATCTATAATTTTTGATTATTCCATGCTATTATATTATCAGTTTTGGATGTTTTATATGCATTAATATGCTAATTTATATTATTTTTGGGACTAACCTATTAATCTAGATCCCAATGCCAGTTCCTATTTTCCCCCTGTTTTTGAGTTTCATAGAAAAGGAATACCAAACGGAGTCCAAACGGAATAAAACCTCCGCGATGATTTTTCTTGGACCAAAAGACACCTAGAAGACTTGGAGATGAAGTCAGAAGAGCCACGAGGCGGCCACAAGGACGGAGGGCGCGCCCCGGGGGGGGGGGGGAGGGGGGGTAGGGCGCACCCCCACCCTTGTGGGCCCCTCATGCACTCCCAGACCTAATTTCTTCGCCTATATATTCCTATATATCCCCAAACCAATAGAGGCATCCACGAAAACACTTTTGCACCGCTGCAACCTTCTGTACTTGTGAGATCCCATCTAGGGACCTTTTCCGGCACCTTGCCGGAGGGGGATTCGATTATGGAGGGCTTCTACATCAACTCTATTGCCCTTCCGATGAAGCGTGAGTAGTTTACCACAGACCTACGGGCCCATAGCTAGTAGCTAGATGGCTTCTTCTCTCTCTTTGATTCTCAATACCATGTTCTCCTCGATGTTCTTGGAGATCTATTTGATGTAATACTTTTTGCGGTGTGTTTGCCGAGATCCGATGAATTGTGGATTTATGATCATCTTATCTATGAATATTATTTGAATCTTCTCTGAATTATTTTATGCATGATTTGATATCTTTGTAATTCTCTTCGAACTATCAGTTTGGTTTGGCTAACTAGATTGGTTTTTTCTTGCAATGGGAGAAGTGCTTAGCTTTGGGTTCAATCTTGCGGTGACCTTTCCGAGTGACAGTAGGGGCAGCAAGGCACGTATTGTATCGTTGCCATCGAGGATAAAAAGATGGGGTTTTCATCATATTGCTTGACTTAATTCCTCTACATCATTTCATCTTACTTAATGCACTACTCCGTTCTTTATGAACTTAATACTCTAGATGCATGCTAGATAGCGGTTGATGTGTGGAGTAATACTAGTAGATGCAGAATCGTTTCGGTCTACTTGACACGGACGTGATGCCTATATTCATGATCATTGCCTTAGATATCGTCATAACTTTGCGCTTTTCTATCAATTGCTCGACATTAATTTGTTCACCCACCGTAATATTTTCTATCTTGAGAGAAGCCTCTAGTGAAACCTATGGCCACCAGGTCTATTTTCCATCATATAAGTTTCCGATCTACTATTTTGCAATCTTCTACTTTCCGATCTATAAACCAAAAATACCAAAAATATTTACTTTACCGTTTGTTTACTTTCATCTATCTCTATCAGATCTCACTTTTGCAAGTAACCATGAAGGGATTGACAACCCCTTTATCGCGTTGGGTGCAAGTTGTTTGATTGTTTGTGCAGGTATTCGGTGACTTGTGCGTTGTATCCTACTAGATTGATACCTTGTTCTCAAACTGAGGGAAATACTTATCTCTACTTTGCTGCATCACCCTTTCCTCTTCAAGCAAAAAACCAGCGCAAGCTCAAGAAGTAGCAGGAAGAATTTCCGGCGCCGTTGCTGGGGAGATCTACGCCAAGTCAAGCCATACCAAGTACCCATCATAAATTCTCATCTCTTGCATTGCATTATTTGCCATTCGCCTCCCGTTTTCCTCTCCCCCACTTCTAAAACGATTTTTGAAAAGATTTTCCTTTTCTTCACCCCTCTTCCGTTCGTCTTCTTCGTTTGCTTCTTGTGTGCTCATGCGTTTAATCGCTTGTTTAGCTCTCATGGCTAGTACTCCAATTATCATGAGCACTCCTAATAATGAAGTCCTCAATTTCAAACAAAGGGAAGGAGAAAATTTAAAAGATGCTTGGTATAGAATTTGCAATGCTCAAAATAGATCTAATCGAAAGCAATCTATTGCCTTTCTTCTTCGCAATTTTTATGTGGGCATTACTGAAGGAAATATGCCCTAGAGGCAATAATAAAGTTATTATTTATTTCCTTATATCATGATAAATGTTTATTATTCATGCTAGAATTGTATTAACAGGAAACATAATACATGTGTGAATACATAAACCTACAGAGTGTCACTAGTATGCCTCTACTTGACTAGCTCGTTAATCAAAGATGGTTGTGTTTCCTAACCATGAACAAGGAGTTGTTATTTGATTAACGGGATCACATCATTGGTTGAATGATCGATTGACATGACCCATTCCATTAGCATAGCACTTTTGATCGTATAGTTTGTTGCTAGTGCTTTTCTTCATGACTTATACATGTTCCTATGACTATGAGATTATGCAACTCCGTTTGCACGAGGAACACTTTGGGTGCTACCAAGCGTCCTGGCAACGTGAATGGGTGATTATAAAGGTACATTACAGGTGTCTCCGAAGGTACATGTTGGGTTGGCATATTTCGAGATTAGGATTTGTCACTCCGATTGTCGGAGAGGTAGCTCTGGGCCCTCTCGGTAATGCACATCACATAAGCCTTGCAAGCATTTCAACTAATGTGTTAGTTGTGAGATGATGTATTACGAAGCGAGTAAAGAGACTTGCCGGTAACGAGATTGAACTAGGTATTGGATACCGACGATCGAATCTCGGGCAAGTAACATACCGATGACAAAGGGAACAAGCGTATGTTGTTATGCTGATGCGACCGATAAAGATCTTCGTAGAATATGTAGGAGCCAATATGGGCATCCAGGTCCCGCTATTGGTTATTGACGGAGAGGTGTCTCGGTCATGTCTACATAGTTCTCGAACCCGTAGGGTCCGTGACGCTTAACGTTTCGATGGCGGTTACTATGAGTTTTTATGATGTTTCTGTACCGAAGGTTGTTGAGTCCCGGATGAGATCACGGACGTGACGAGGAGTCTCGAAATGATCGAGACATAAAGATTCATATATTGGAAGTCTATGTTTGGACATCGGAAGTGTTCGGGTGAAATTGGGAATTTTACCAAATGCAGGGAGGTTACCTGGAACCCCGGAATGCTAATGGGCCAACATGGGCCTTAGTGGAAAGGAGAAAAGGGGGCCCAAGTGCTGGTCGCACCTTCCCCCTTCCCTAGTCCTATTAGGACTAGGAGAAGGCGCCTCTCTCTCCCTTCCCACTTGAGGAAACCTAGTTGGACTAGGATTTGGGGAATCCTACTCCTAGTAGGAGTAGGACACCCTGGCGCACCTCTCCTTGGCCGGCCAGCCCTCCCTTCCCTCCTTTATATACTGAGGGCAGGGGCACCCCATGACACACAAGTTGATCATTGAGATCGTTCCTTAGCCGTGTGCGGTGCCCCTTCCACCATATTACACCTCGAAAATACCGTGGCGGAGCTTAGGCGAAGCCTGCGCGGTGGAACTTCATCATCGTCCTGCACGCCGTCGTCTTGTGAAACTCTCCCTCAACACTCGGCTGGATCGGAGTTCGAGGGCGTCATCGAGCTGAGCGTGTGCAGAACTTCGGAGGTGCCGTCACGTTCGGTACTTGGATCGGTTGGATCGTGAAGAAGTACGACTACTTCCTCTACGTTGCGTCAACGCTTCCGTTCTTTGGTCTCTGGTGCGTAGAAAACACTCTCATCTCGTTGCTATGCATCACCATGATCTTGCGTGATCGTAGGAAATTTTTGAAATTACTACGTTTCCCAAGCGGTGGCATCCGAGCCTAGGTTTTTATGGTTTGATGATATGCACGAGTAGAACACAAGTGAGTTGTGGACGATACAAGTCATACTGCCTACCGGCATGTCATACTTTGGTTCAGCGGTATTGTTGGATGACGATCCAGACCAACCTTACGCGTACTCTTCTGGCGAGACCGGTTCCCTCGGCGTGCTTTGCACATAGATGGCTTGTGGAAGACTGTCTCTCCAACTTTAGTTGAACCGAGTGTGGATACGCCGGTCCTTGAGAAGGTTAAAAGCGGAGTCTATTTGACGAAGTATCGTTGTGGTTTTGATGCGTGGGTGAGATTGGTTCTTGCTTAAGCCCGTAGCAGCCACGTAAAATTTGCAACAACAAAGTAGAGGACGTCTAACTTGTTTTTGCAGGGCATGTTAATGATGTGATATGGTCTAGACATGATGCTGAATTTTATTGTATGAGATGATCATGTTTTGTAACCGAAGTTATCGGCAATGGCAGAGCCATATGGTTGTCGCTTTATTGTATGCAATGCAATCGCCTGTAATGCTTTACTTTATCACTAAGCGGTAGCGATAGTCGTAGAAGCATAAGTTTGGCGAGGCGACAACGATGCTACGATGGAGATCAAGGTGTCGCGCCGGTGGCGATGGTGATCATGGCGGTGCTTAGGAGATGGAGATCACAAGCACAAGATGATGATGGCCATATCATATCACTTATATTGATTGCATGTGATGTTAATCCTTTGTGCATCTTATCTTGCTTTGATTGGCGGTAGCATTATAAGATGATCCCTTACTAAATTATCAAGAAGTGTTCTCCACGAGTATGCACCGTTGCGAAAGTTCTTCGTCTTTGAGACACCACGTGATGATCGGGTGTGATAGGCTCTACGTTCAAATACAACGGGTGCAAAACAGTTGCACGCAGAATACTCAGGTTATACTTGACGAGCTATGCATATAAGATATGACCTCGGAACACGGAGACCGAAAGGTCGAGCGTGAATCATATAGTAGATATGATCAACATATTGATGTTCACCATTGAAACTACTCCATCACACGTGATGATCGGTCATGGTGTAGTTGATATGGATCACGCAATCACTTAGAGAATTGGAGGGATATTTTTCTAAGTGGGAGTTCTTAAATAATATGATTAATTGAACTTAAATTTATCATGAACTTAGTACTGATAGTATCTTGCTTGTCTATGATGTGTAGATAGATGGCTCGTCTTTGTTGTTCCGTTGAATTTTAATCGTTCCTTGAGAAAGCAAAGTTGAAAGATGATGGCAGCAATTACACGGACTGGGTCCGTAACTTGAGGATTATCCTTATTGCTGCACGGAAGAATTACGTCTGGAAGCACCGTTAGGTGCCGGGCCTGAATGCAAGGGCTGCGCCCGAAGTTGTGAACGTCGGCAAAGCAAAGGCGATGACTACTCTATAGTTCGATGTGCCATGCTACGGCTTAGAACCGGGACTTCAACGTCGTTTTGAACACCATGGAGCATATGAGATGTTCCAGGAGTTGAAGTTAATATTCCAAGCGAATGCGGATTGAGAGATATGAAGTCTCCAATAAGTTCTATAGGCTGTAAGATGGAGGAGAAGCAGTTACATCGGTGAGCATATACTCGGAATGTGCGGATATAACAATCACTTGATTCAAGCTGGGAGTTAATCTTAGGATGATTGCGTCATTGACGAAATTCTCCAATCATCGCCACCAAGCTACAAGAGCTTCGTGATGAACTATAATATGCAAGGGATGACCAAAACAATGCCCGAGCTCTTGGCGATCTTTGAAAGCAGCGGAGGTAGAAATCAAAAAGGAGCATCAAGTGTTGATGGTTAACAAAACCACTAGTTTCAAGAAAAGGGTAAAGGAAAGAAAAGGAAACTTCAAAAGAGCGGCAAGCAAGTTGCTAATCAAGAGAAGAAACCCAAGTCTGGTCCTAAGCTGAAATCGAGTGCTTCTATTGCAAGCGGGCTGGTCCTTTGAAACGGAACTGCCCCAAGTATTTGGCGGATAAGAAGGATGGCAAGGTTAACAAAGGTATATGTGATATACATGTTATTGATGTGTACCTTACTAATACCATGATAGCACCTGGGTATTTGATCTGGTTACATTGCTAATATTTGCAACTTCGAAGCAGGGGCTACGGATTAAGCGAAGATTGGCTAAGGACGAGGTGACGATCGCGTGGGAAATGGTTCCAAAGTCGATGTGATCGCGATCGGCACGCTACCTCTACATCTACCTTGGGATTAGTATTAGACCTAAATAATTGTTATTTAGTACCAGCGTTGAGCATGAACATTATATCTGGATCTTGTTTGATGCGAGGCGGTTATTCATTTAAATCGAGAGAATAATGGTTGTTCTATTTATATGAATAATATCTTTTATGGTCATGCACCATTGAAGAATGGTTTGTTTTTACTTAATCTTGATAGTAGTGATACACATATTCATAATGTTGAAACCAAAAGATGCGAGTTGATAATGATGGTGCAACTTATTTGTGGCCTTTGCCGTTTAGGTCATATCGATTGTAAAGCGCATGAAGAAACTCCATCTTGATGGACTTTTGGAGTCACTTGATTATGAATCACTTGGCACTTGCGAACCGTGCCTTATGGGCAAGATGACTAAAACACCGTTCTCGGAACTATGGAGAGAGCAACAGATTTATTGGAAATCATACATCTTGATGTATGTGGTCCAATGAATGTTGAGGCTAAATGGCGGATATCGTTATTTTCTCACCTTCACAGATGATTTGAGCAGATATGGGTATATCTACTTAATGAAACACAAGTCTGAAACATTTGAAAAGTTCAAAGAATTTCAGAGTGAAGTGGAAAATCATCGTAACAAGAAAATAAAGTTTCTACGATCTGATCGTGGAGGAGAATATTTGAGTTTCTGAGTTTGGCCTGCATTTGAAACAATGCGGAATAGTTTTAACTTCATACACCGAACACCACAACGTAATGGTGTGTCCGAACGTCGTGTCGTACTTTATTAGATATGGTGCGATCTATGATGTCTCTTCTTGATTTACCGCTATCGTTTTGGGGTTATGCTTTAGAGGCGGCTACATTCACTTTAAATAGGGCACCATCTAAATCCGTTGAGACGGCGCCTTATGAGCTGTGGTTTGGCAAGAAACCAAAGTTGTCGTTTCTAAAAGTTTGGGGCTGCGATGCTTATGTGAAAAAGCTTCAACCTGATAAGCTCGAACCCAAATCGGAGAAATGTGTCTTCATAGGATACCCAAAGGAGACTGTTGGGTACACCTTCTATCACAGATCCGATGGCAAGATTTTTGTTGCTAAATTCGGAAACTTTTTGGAGAAGGAGTTTCTCTCGAAAGAAGTGAGTGGGAGGAAAGTAGAACTTGATGAGATAACTGTATCTACTCCCTTATTGAGAAGTAGTACATCACGTAAATCAGTTCCGTGACACCTACACCAAATAGGGAGGAAGCTAATGATGATGATCATGAAACTTCAGATCGAGTTTCTCTGAACTCGTAGATCAACCAGAGCAAGATCCGCACCAGAGTGGTACGGTAATCCTATTACGGAAGTCATATTCTTTGGAACATGATGAACCTACGAACTATGAAGAAGCGATGGTGAGCCCAGATTCCACAAAATGGCTTGAGGCCATGAAATGCGAGATGGGATCCATGTATGAGAACAAAGTGTGGACTTTGGTTGACTTGCCCGATGATCGGCAAGCAATTGAGAATAAATGGATCTTCAAGAAGAAGGCGGCGACGATGGTAATGTTATCATCTATAAAGCTCGACTTGTTGCAAAAGGTTTTCGACAAGTTCAAGGGATTGACTACGATGAGACCTTCTCACCCGTGGCGATGCTTAAGTCCGTCCGAATCATGTTAGCAATTGCCGCATTTTATGATTATGAAATTTGGCAAATGGATGTTAAAACTGCATTCTGAATGGATTTACGGAAGAAGAGTTGTATATGATGCAACCAGAAGGTTTTGTCGATCCAAAGGGAGCTAACAAAGTGTGCAAGCTCCGGTGATCCATTTATGGACTGGTGCAAGCCTCTCGGAGTTGGAATAAGCGTTTTGATAGTGTGATCAAAGCATTTGGTTTTATCTGAGACTTTTGGAGAAGCTGTATTTACAAGAAAGTGAGTGGGAGCTCTGTAGCATTTACGATATTATATGTGGATGACATATTCTTGATGGAAATGATATAGAATTCTGGATAGCATAAAAGGATACTTGAATAAGAGTTTTTCAATGAAAGACCTCGGTGAAGCTGCTTACATATTGGGCATTAAGATCTATAGAGATAGATCAAGGCGCTTAATAGGACTTTCACAAAGCACATACCTTGATAAAGTTTTGAAAAGGTTCAAAATGGATCGAGCAAAGAAAGGGTTCTTGCCGGTGTTACAAGGTGTGAAGTTGAGTAAGACTCAATGCCCGACCACCGCAGAAGATAGAGAGAAAATGAAAGATGTTCCCTATGCTTGACCATAGGCTCTATCATGTATGCAATCTTGTGTACCAGACCTGATGTGTGCCTTCTTTGTAAGTTTAGCGGCAGGTACCAAAGTAATCGAGAGTGGATCATGGGCTGATCAAAAACATCCTTAAGTACTTGAGAAGGACTAAGGATATGTTTCTCATTTATGGCGGTGACAAAGAACTTCGTCGTAAATGGTTACGTCGTATAAGCTTTGACACTGATCGGGACGATTCTAAATCGCAAACCCGGATACGTATTTACATTAAGCGGTGGAGCTGTCGGTTAGTGCAGTTCCAAACAAAGCGTCGTGGCGGGATCTACATGTGAAGCTGAGTACATAGCTGCTTGGAGCAGCTAATGAAGGAGTCTGGATGAAGGAGTTCATAACCGATTTAGGTGTTGTACCTAGTGTATCGGGTCCAATGAAAATCTTTTGTGACAATCTTGGTGCAATTGCCTTGGCAAAGGAATCCAGATTTCACAAGAGAACCAAGCACATCAAAAGGCGCTTCAACTCCATCCGGATTTGGTCGGTGGGAGACATAGAGATATGCAAGATACATACGGATCTGAATGTTGCAGACCCGTTGACTAAGCCTCTTCCACGAGCAAAACATGATCGGCACCAAGACTCCATGGGTGTTAGAATCATTCTTGTGTAATCTAGATTATTGACTCTAGTGCAAGTGGGAGGCTGAAGGAAATATGCCCTAGAGGCAATAATAAAGTTATTATTTATTTCCTTATATCATGATAAATGTTTATTATTCATGCTAGAATTGTATTAACAGGAAACATAATACATGTGTGAATACATAAACCTACAGTGTCACTAGTATGCCTCTACTTGACTAGCTCGTTAATCAAAGATGGTTGTGTTTCCTAACCATGAACAAGGAGTTGTTATTTGATTAACGGGATCACATCATTGGTTGAATGATCTGATTGACATGACCCATTCCATTAGCATAGCACTTTTGATCGTATAGTTTGTTGCTAGTGCTTTTCTTCATGACTTATACATGTTCCTATGACTATGAGATTATGCAACTCCCGTTTGCACGAGGAACACTTTGGGTGCTACCAAGCGTCACAACGTAATCGGGTGATTATAAAGGTACATTACGGGTGTCTCCGAAGGTACATGTTGGGTTGGCATATTTCGAGATTAGGATTTGTCACTCCGATTGTCGGAGAGGTAGCTCTGGGCCCTCTCGGTAATGCACATCACATAAGCCTTGCAAGCATTTCAACTAATGTGTTAGTTGTGAGATGATGTATTACGAAGCGAGTAAAGAGACTTGCCGTAACGAGATTGAACTAGGTATTGGATACCGACGATCGAATCTCGGGCAAGTAACATACCGATGACAAAGGGAACAAGCGTATGTTGTTATGCTGTCCGACCGATAAAGATCTTCGTAGAATATGTAGGAGCCAATATGGGCATCCAGGTCCCGCTATTGGTTATTGACCGGAGAGGTGTCTCGGTCATGTCTACATAGTTCTCGAACCCGTAGGGTCCGCACGCTTAACGTTTCGATGGCAGTTACTATGAGTTTTTATGATGTTTACATGCGAAGGTTGTTGGAGTCCGGATGAGATCACGCAGACGTGACGAGGAGTCTCGAAATGATCGAGACATAAAGATTCAGATATAGGAAGTCTATGTTTGGACATCGGAAGTGTTCGGGTGAAATTGGGAATTTTACCAAATGCAGGAGGTTACGGAACCCCAGGAATGCTAATGGGCCAACATGGGCCTTAGTGGAAAGGAGAAAAGGGGGCCCAAGTGCTGGCCGCACCTTCCCCCTTCCCTAGTCCTATTAGGACTAGGAGAAGGCGCTCTCTCTCTCCTTCCCACTTGAGGAAACCTAGTTGGACTAGGATTTGGGGGAATCCTACTCCTAGTAGGAGTAGGACACCCTGGCGCACCTCTCCTTGGCCGGCCAGCCCCTCCTTCCCTCCTTTATATCTGAGGGCAGGGGGCACCCCATGACACACAAGTTGATCATTGAGATCGTTCCTTAGCCGTGTGCGGTGCCCCTTCCACCATATTACACCTCGAAAATACCGTGGCGGAGCTTAGGCGAAAACCTGCGCCGGTGGAACTTCATCATCGTCACCACGCCGTCGTCTTGTGAAACTCTCCCTCAACACTCGGCTGGATCGGAGTTCGAGGGGCGTCATCGAGCTGAGCGATGTGCGAGAACTTCGGAGGTGCCGTCGTTCGGTACTTGGATCGGTTGGATCGTGAAGAAGTACGACTACTTCCTCTACGTTGCGTCAACGCTTCCGTTCTTTGGTCTCACGATGCACGTAGACAACACTCTCATCTCGTTGCTATGCATCACCATGATCTTGCGTGATCGTAGGAAATTTTTTGAAATTACTACGTTTCCCAACAATTACTCCTTGGAATAGATATGTTCTAGATACCATTACCGGAGGAAATCTCTTGGGGAGCAATACTTTTGATTCTTATAATGCCATGATAGATTTGCTAGGCCCCCACCTCTTTTAATTAATGGAACTGTTTTAACCTTGGAGCATGTGATGCAAAGACTTGATATGTAACATCCCAAAATTTTAAATTTTGGAATGTTATAAACAAATAGATATATTTGATTGATTGCTTGATTGATTGACTGAAAGTGAGTGAATTCGAAACTTTTGAAAGTTAAATGAGAGGGAATAAAAGGAATTTCCCAAACTTTCATTTTCTTTTATGATCTTGAGAATTCAAATTCTTTTCATCACAAAACCACGGAGAGAAGATGACATGACTTCTTCCATTTATTTAAATGACAAGGGGTGTTGAAAATATTTGAATTTCATTTGGAAAACATTTCCAATTTTGAAACTTTATGCAACTCGATGATTTTCACGAGCGAAGATAAAATGACTTCTTCAAAACATATGAAATATGAGTTGGGAGTTTCAAAGAATTAAAAATTCAAAGTTCTTTTGAATTTATTTTCAATTTGGAGTTATTTGAGTTTTATTCAAATTATTTTTCTCCAAAAATAAAATATATGAAAATAGGGTAACATGATTCCCTACCTCGAGAAAATTGGAGAGAAATTAATTTGAAGTCATTTTGATATTTTAAAAATGATTTTATTGGATTCTATTAGAGTTGAAGCACTCTTTGTTTTATTTGGATTTGTGTGTATTTTATTTGAAGCTAAAATAATGTTCATGTTGTAGAAAATGTTTTTCTGAAAATTTTGATATATTATATGCCTATATATTATTTTATTTATTTTTGCTTTTTCTTATTTTGTTTTTCTGGAAAAAAAAATGTTAAAAAAAAAAAACATGCGCCCCCCTAGGCCAAGGCCCGGCCCGGCCGGCCAGCCCCGGCCCATCTCCCCTTCCCCTCGCGCCTTGTGAGGAGTCCGCCGCCGCCCGCCGAGTCCGGCTCGGCTCTGGGAACCCAGCCGGTGGTGCCCCCTCAAGGCAACCGGAGCCCCTCCCTCCTATTTAACCGCCACCCCCTCTCTCCTCACATCGCCCTTGCCGACCCCACCGAGCCGCCTGTGTCGCCCGAGGACGCCGCCGTCTCCGTCGTCGCCGGAGCACCCGCCGCCACCATGACCGGAGCCCCTCGCCGACCCTTGAGCCATGAGCCCGGAGCCCGCCGGCGACCACCGGAGGTAGCCGCCGCCGCCGCCCCGTTCCGAACCGATCCGGTTTTCCCCTAATAAACCGACCCGGTTTATTTATTTTTTAAATAAAAGATGTTCGGTTTTTTTTAAAAAAAAACCTAGATTGGTTTTATTTTTTTCGGTTTTCTTATTTAGCGAACGTTCACCGACCCGTTCGTTTCAATGAACGCGTTCGTTGGATTATATCTGTTAACGAACGTCCGTTATTTAGTTTAGATTCGTCGTTTTCTTTTAAATCGGATTTAATCCGTTATTTTTCGATTCGATTTACGATCCGATTTTCAAATCTGTTTTATTTCTTGCTCGTTTATCGGAATCGGTGATTCAAGCGCTGGAGTTTAAATATGAAACCGCCGTTCCGACTAACCTACTTACACAGAGTTTTGCTACTGTAAAATTTTGACTTAATTTCAGATTTGCTAAACCGAGTCGTTCTCTATCGAGTTCCGACATTGGATGCTTTATTTGATTCGATTATTTTGCAACCAGGTTCTTAAGTTGAACTATCTGGTTAGATCTTTTATTCGAGATTTCCCGTGCATTAGATGAGTGCTTATTGTATGCTTGTTGTTTGTCTGCGTTAGATCACCCGGAGTGCGCCGCTTGTTACTTCGAATCTCTAGGTCTCGCGGATCATCAGCAAGGCAAGTAACACTTTGATCATACTCTTCTCATACCCAGTTTTTATGCATTAGATCAATCCTCAAACACTTGCATGATTAGGATCTAATTAAATTGTGGGTTGGGAATTAGATTGAGGTAGTACCTATTACCTGTTTCACTTATGAACCCACAGGAGTTACTTCTCGTTTGCTTATTACGCCATGCTATGCTCGTGAAGCGTGGATTGGGTTTGAGTGAATATCCATGACAGATGTGAGATTGATAATTAATGGTTTATCTAAGGTGGCAACTTAAACACACATACGGGTGGATTGAGGCACTGGCTATTCGGGACTTGCTGTCAAGGCACACAGGTGAACATGATTTGCACTGTATTTCTTTGGACCGCCACCCAGGGCTCAAAGGGATCATGAGATTATTCAAGCTGGAAACTTCCGTGTGCAGCCACAAGCCAATTATGGGCTCTGGCGTAGTTGACTAAGTTGTGCGAACTCTTACGGGTAGGCTAGCTGATGTAGGGGATGTAGGTTGGTACGGTCTACCCACATGTAAGGTGCTAAGCGCTTGAAAGACTATGTCTCGGTCATCCGTTTCTCAAACACCATGTAGTCACGGGAACCAAGCGGAGGCGATCGAGTCTTGTGGGGAAAAGTGCATAAACCTCTGCAGAGTGTAAAAACTAATCATGATTAGCCGTGTCCCGGTTATGGACATCTTGAGTATCTAGTACTTGAATATCCTGTGAATCTCAACATGTTACTTCTAATAATAAAGTTATTGGGTTTTAATGAGTACTTTTAATTGGGATTGAGGATCTTTGTCAACCATTCTCAATGTTCAACAACCACCATGATAGTTAGATAAATTTATTCCTTTGAAGTAGGGAAAAATTGGCTTTTCGCAAAAAACTGTAACCATAGAGCCTTTCCACCAGCCATATATGCATGTAGTATAGCCTATTCCTTCATTACTCTCTATGTGTTACATTGCCAGCATATTCCATGTCTTTGACCCGTTTCGGGCTGCAACTTTTCATGTTGCAGAATTTTAGAACGACAGTAAGTGATACGTTAGGGTTACGATTTCCTATACTCAACTTTGCCGTTGGTGTTGATGGGAATCCACAACCTTGTTGCTTCCGCTATATTTTTGGATTGAGGTAATAGTATTTTATGTTATTTTATACATGTGATTTACCTCTGTTATAAATCCTTCGAGTACTGTGTGTGTCAGCATACCGATCCAGGGATGACACGAAAGCACAGAGACTTGATCCATTCGGGTCGGGTCGCTACATGATATTATTGAAAATAAAATTGCTATTGTAGAATTGATTGAAAATTTGGATAAAAAGATTCATAATAAGATTACCCAATATAGATCTAAAGTAGGAGTTACTTTAAAGAATCTTAGGGAAAAGGAACCCATAGTTAATGAAAAGAAAGATCAAGATTCTACTAGAATTGGCAAACTAGAAGATATTATTACCAACTTGGGTTCTGCTTTTCCTCCGTTAAAACTACTCCAAATCTTCCCCCTACTAAGATTGCCAAGTTTACTTACGTTCCTAGGGGTGAATCTTCTAGTAAAGAAAACGAAGATCTCAAATCAATAAGTGTTCACCCCAATCTTTTCAATATTATTAAGGAATCAATTGCCACAAATGAATTTCTTGATTTCTTGCCTAGGAGTTTGATCATTGATAAAACCAAAGAATCTCCTAAGGATTATAAGTGTGTAATTGAATAATTGCATGCCAAAGATGACAATACCTAGATCTATTCGTGTTTTATGCCTAGGGCGTTAAAAAATAGCGCTTGTTGGGAGGCAACCCAATTTTAATTTTGTTTTGCTTTTTAGGTTCTATTTTGCAATAAATAAATCATCTAGCCTCTGGTTAGATGTGGTTTTGTGTTTTAATTAGTGTTTGTGCCAAGTAAGACCATTGGGATAGCTTACGGTTATAGTTGATTTGATCTTGCTGAAAAACAGAAACTTTTGCGCCCAGTCCCAGTATTTTTAAACAACACACCAGCGTGATAAAATTCTGAATTTTTTACACAAGATTGATATACAAATTTCCCCTGTTGTCCTAAGTTTTCAGAAATTTTGGAGTTACAGAAGTATTCGAACTATCCAGATTGCTACAGACTCTTCTGTTTTTGACAAATTCTGTTTTCTATGTGTTGTTTGCTTATTTTGATGAATCTATGGGTAGTATTGTGGGGGGGGGGGGTATGAACCATGGAAAAGTTGGAATACAGTAGATATTACACAAGTATAAATAAAGAATGAGTTCACAACAGTACCAAAAGTGGTGATTTATTTTCTTATACTAACGAAGCTTATGAGATTTTCTGTTGAGTTTTGTGTTGTGAAGTTTTCAAGTTTTGGGTAAGGATTTGACGAACTATGGAATAAGGAATGGCAAGAGCCTAAGCTTGGGGATGCCCAAGGAACCCCAAGGTAATATTCAAGGACAACCAAGATCCTAATCTTGGGGATGCCCCGGAAGGCATCCGCTCTTTCGTCTTCATCCATCGGTAACTTTACTTGAGGCTATATTTTTATTTACCACATGATATGTGTTTTGCTTGGAGCGTCTTGTATGATTTGAGTCTTTGCTTTTTAGTTTTACAAAATCATCCTTGCTTTACACACCTTTTGAGAGAGACACACATGAATCGCGATTTATTAGAATACTCTGTGTGCTTCAGTTTTATCTTTTGAGCTAGGCAATTTTGCTCTAGTCCTTCTCTTATATCTTTTTAGAGCATGGCAGTGGTTTTATTTTATAGAAATTGTTGAACTCTCATGCTTCACTTATATTATTTTGAGAGTCTTTAAACAACATGGTAATTTTCTTCAGTTATAAATTTAGTCCTAAGATGATAGGCATCCAAGAGGGATATAATAAAATTTTCATATAAAGTGCATTTAATACTATGAGAAGTTTGATTCTTTATGATTGTTTTGAGATATGAAGATGGTGATATTAGATTCATGCTAGTGAGTAATTGTGAATTTTAGAAATACTTGTGTTAAAGTTTGTGATTCCCGTAGCATGCACGTATGGTGAACCGTTATGTGATGAAGTCGAAGCATGATTTATTTATTGATTGTCTTTCTTATGAGTGGCGGTCGGGGACGAGCGATGGTCTTTTCCTACCAATCTATCTCCTAGGAGCATGCGCGTAGTACTTCGTTTTGATAACTAATAGATTTTTGCAATAAGTATGTGAGTTCTTTATGACTAATGTTGAGTCCATGGATTATACGCACTCTCACCCTTCCACCATTGCTAGCCTCTCTAGTACCGCGCAACTTTTGCTGGTACCATGAGCCCACCATATACCTTCCTCAAAATAGCCACCATACCTACCTATTATGGCATTTCCATAGCCATTCTGAGATATATTGCCATGCAACTTTCCACCATTCCGTTTATTATAACACGCTCCATCATTGTCATATTGCTTTGCATGATCATGTAGTTGACATCGTATTTTTGGCAAAGCCACCGTTCATAATTCTTTCATACATGTCACTCTTGACTCATTGCACATCCCGGTACACCACCAGAGGCATTCATATAGAGTCATATTTTGTTCTAAGTATTGAGTAGTAATTCTTGAGTTGTAAGTAAATAAAAGTGTGATGATATTCATTATTAGAGCATTGTCCCATGCAGTGGCGAATCTAGAAAGAAAATGAAGGGTGGGCTCAAAGTTTAAGCCGAGAAAATTGAGCGCTCTTTTTGGAGAAAAAATCGATTATCTTCTAATCATTTTGTGCAAATAAACTGAAAATTTCCCAGTTCACTACTGAAAACATGTTATTTACTAGAATTTTTTCGGGTTATTTTAATATAAAATTTTGAACAAAAAATTGAAACTGTTTTGCGAGATAACCATTATCTCCAAATCCATTCATCCAAATAAGCTCAAAGTTTCCCAGATTACTACTGGAAATATGTACTATTTACTATAATGTTTCTGGATTTTTGTAAAAAAAGATCAAATTAAAACCAAATTTTAAATCTATTCACTATAACAGACATTATCTCCTAATCATATTTCCCAAATAAGCTCAAAAATTCCGATTACAATTGAAAACATGTAGTATCTACTGTACTTTTTTGGATTTTTTTTGAAAAATATCAAATTTTGAAAAACCGGGTTTACCTATTTAAATACACAATATGTGTCAAACAGACAGCAATGAAACAAGGATAGAAATTAGTTCGTGAATTAATTAGAATAGAGCTAGCTAGTCGCTACTCACTTGAACTAAACTAGCTAAAGCTTACAACAAATGAATTATCAATATTTGACAACGGATCTCGCAAAAAAATATTGACAACGGAGCAGCCCACACACTGAACCAGCATCAAAAGAAAGCAAGAAATTAGGCAGAGTCCAGAGAGAAATGAGCAGGGGAGCGTGCGGCTGTGCGGGCTGCGGCTGCTGTCTGTCTGCTCGTGCGGGTGTGGCTGCTGTAGCTTAAAAAAACTTGACCTGTCGCGGCTGCCAAGTTCGCTTAGATAGATCGCATGGGGGCTGGCTGGCCAGCTTTTTCTGGGCTGGGCCTGCCGATGCATACTACTAGAAAACAATTTTGCGATTTTGCAGGGTAGGCTCGAGCCTATCGAAGCCTCACCGGTAGATTCGCCACTGGTCCCATGTGAGGAAAGGATGATGGAGACTATGATTCCCCCACAAGTCGGGATGAGACTCCGGATGAAGAAAAAGAGGCCAAAAAAATGAGAGAAGGCCCAAACAAAAGAATAATAGAAAAATGATAAAAAAGAGAGAAGGGGCAATGCTAGTATCCTTTTACCACACTTGTGCTTCAAAGTAGCACCATGATCTTCATAATAGAGAGTCTCCTATATTGTCACTTTCATATACTAGTGGGAATTTTAATTATAGGACTTGGCTTGTATATTCCAATGATGGGCTTCCTGAAATTGCCCTAGGTCTTCGTGAGCAAGCGAGTTGGATGCACACCCACTTAGTTTTTTGAGCTTTCACAAACTTATAGCCAGTACATCTGTTGCATGGAAATCCCTACTCACTCACATTGATATCTATTGATGGGCATCTCCATAGCTCGTTGATACACCTAGTTGATGTGAGACTATCTCCTTCTTTTTGTCTTCTCCACAACCACCGCCTATTCCACCTATAGTGCTATGTCCATGGCTCACGCTCATGTATTGCGTGGAAGTTGAAAAAGTTTGAGAACATCAAAAGTATGAAACAATTGCTTGGCTTGTCATCGGGGTTGTGCATGATTTAAATATTTTTGTGTGATGGAGATGGAGCATAGCCAGACTATATGATTTTGTAGGGATAAGCTTTCTTTGGCCATGTTATTTTGAGAAGACATAATTGCCTTGTTAGTATGCTTGAAGTATTTTTATTTTTATGTCAATATTAAACTTTTCTTTTGAATCATACGGATCTGAAAATTCATGCCATAATAAAGAAATTACATGGATAAATATGTTAGGTAGCATTCCACATCAAAAATTCTATTTTTATCATATACCTACTCGAGGACGAGTAGGAATTAAGCTTGGGGATGCTTGATACGTCTCCAACGTATCTATAATTTTTGATTGTTCCATGCTATTATATTATCTGTTTAGGATGTTTTATATGCATTAATATGCTATTTTATATTATTTTTGGGACTAACCTATTAATCTAGAGCCCAGTGCCAGTTCCTTTTCCCCCCAGTTTGTGAGTTTCGCAGAAAAGGAATACCAAACGGAATAAAACCTTCGCGGTGATTTTTCTTGGACCAGAAGACACCCAGAAGACTTGGAGATGAAGTCAGAAGAGCCACGAGGCGGCCACAAGGACGGAGGGCGTGCCCAGGGGGTAGGGTGCACCCCCACCCTTGTGGGCCCCTAATGCACTCCCTGACCTAATTTCTTCGCCTATATATTCCCATATATCCCCAAACCAACAAAGGCATCCGCGAAAACACTTTTCCATCGCCGCAACCTTTTGTACCCGTGAGATCCCATCTAGGGACCTTTTCCGGCACCCTGTCGGAGGGGGATTTGATCACGGAGGGCTTCTACATCAACTCTATTGCCCTTCCGATGAAGCGTGAGTAGTTTACCACAGACCTCTGGTCCTGACTAGTAGCTAGATGGCTTCTTCTCTCTCTTTGATTCTCAATACCATGTTCTCCTCGATGTTCTTGGAGATCTATTCGATGTAATACATTTGTGTAGTGTGTTTGCCGAGATCCGATGAATTGTGGATTTACGATCAGCTTATCTATGAATATTATTTGAATCTGCTCTGAATTCTTTTATGCATGATTTGATATCTTTGTAATTCTCTTTGAACTATCGGTTTGGTTTGGCCAACTAGATTGGTTTTTCTTGCAATGGGAGAAGTGCTTAGCTTTGGGTTAAATCTTGCGGTGACCTTTCCCAGTGACAGTAGAGGTAGCAAGGCACGCATTGTATTGTTTCCATCAAGGATAAAAACATGGGGTTTTCATCATATTGCTTGAGTTAATTCCTGTACATCATGTCATCTTACTTAATGCATTACTCCGTTATTTATGAACTTAATACTCTAGATGTATGCTGGATAGCGGCCGATGTGTGGAGTAATAGTAGCAGATGCAGAATCATTTCGGTCTACTTGACATGGACGTGATGCCTATATTCATGATCATTGCCTTAGATATCATCATAACTTTGCGCTTTTCTATCGATTGCTCGACAGTAATTTGTTCACCCACTGTAATATTTTCTATCTTGAGAGAAGCCTCTAGTGAAACCTATGGCCCTTGGGTCTATTTTCCATCATATAAGTTTCCGATCTACTATTTTGCAGTCTTTTACTTTCCGATCTATAAACCAAAAATACCAAAAATATTTACTTCACCATTTGTTTACTTTTATATATCTCTATCAGATCTCACTTTTGCAAGTAACCGTGAAGGGATTGACAACCCCTTTATCGGGTTGGGTGCAAGTTGTTTCATTGTTTGTGCAGGTATGCGGTGACTTGTGCGTTGTCTCCTACTGGATTGATACCTTGGTTCTTAAACAGAGGTAAGTACTTATCTCTACGTTGTTGCATCACCCTTTCCTCTTCAAGGGAAAAACCAACACAAGCTCAAGAAGTAGCACCTGCCGACCACTCATGGTAAACCTCAATATAAGGACGTTTACCTGGAGCTGGTTGAATGATGTGATGCTTGGTGTGAAGCTTTTGAGGAGCCATGACGGTGTAGGCCCCGAAACCCTGGCAGAAAACTAGAAACAAAAAATAGGAGGAAAACTTGCGATAGGGAGGTCAAAACAAAGATGAGTATATATAATGAATTTTTATCTCACAGGACAAGTAAACGTGAAGAAAATAGAGTCAGAAAAGTGCACGAGGGGCCCACAAGTCAATAGAGCGCGCCCCCTGACTTGTGGCTCCCTCGTGGACTTTCTCGGTTGTTTGTTATTTTTCTAATTTTTTATTTATTCCAAAATTAATAATTTTTTTATGGAATTCTTGGAGTCGCTGTACTTACCGTATCACATACCTATTCCTTTTTTAGGATTCTGGAGTGCTATGGAAGGTCTCTTTTATGTAGTCTTCCGGTGTAATTACTTGAATAACGTCCGGATCAATGTTAATGGGATTACATGCAATATAACACTACAAAAAAGGACACATCCGTGACAGTTTGGGCTAAACAATTTTTTTATCATGCTTATGACACTTCTATGACGATAATTGTGACAAAACCTGGTATCATCATAGATGTAGTGGGATCCTACTTCTATGACAAAAAACCATGACAGCAAATAGGCTTTTCGTCCTGGGCGGGCCGGAGACGCAGCTACATGACATTCTTTGGGCCGTCCATGACCGAAAAAACCGTGGTAGAAGCGGGGGCAAGGAAAATATCGGGGAGTTCCCGGTTACGGTGGGTGGTCGGGGCCGAGCGATGCACGTTTCTCTCGTACACGTACGCGCATGGGTGCGAGGCGTTGGGCTCTGGCGAACCCGGCGAGGCGTTCGCCCTCTTGAACCCGGCGATTGCGGCTGCGAGCTACGCATTCTTGAACCCGAGCGATCGATCGATCTGGTGATTAGCGAACCCGATCTAGCGATTCCTTCACTACTGCTGCTAACTGAAGCCGATCGAACCTGCTGCCTCTTGATGAACAGTGAGCGTTGTTGGGGGGTTGGATGAACAGGACCCCGTGGTAGTAGAGGCCATTGCCGTTGGATGAACAGGACCCCGATCGAGCCGGTTAGGGGTGGATGAACAGGACCCCGTGGAGGGCTAGATGAACATGACCCCGTGGAGGGCTGGTTGAACAGTAGCCGGTGGAGGGCTGGATGAACTGTAGCCCGTGGAGGGGTGGTTGAACAGGACTCCATGGAGAGGGCTGGTTGAACAAAGAGCTTGATGGAGGAGCGGTGGAGGCTGGATGAACAGGAGCCCGTGGTGAACAGTAGCTGGTGGAGGCAGGAGGGAGACGCCGTGGATGAACAGTTGTAGGTGGAGACTGGAGAAGGTCGACGGTGGAGATGAACAGTAGTTCGTGGAGTCCCGTTTCGCGGTACGCCACACACCTCCCGATGAACAGGACCCCCGTCTCGACAATAGCGCTCCAACACAAGTTCGTTTCCTCCGTTTTGCGGTACGCCACACCCCTCCTGATCAACAGGACCCCGTTTTGACCGTAGGAGGTCGAAGAGAAGCCGTTTCCTCCGTTTTGCGGTACGCCACACCCCTCCCAGTGAACAGGATCCCGTTTCGACCGTAGGCGGTCGAACACAAGGCCGTTTCCTTCGTTCTGCGGTATGACAGGCCTCGTTTCGGCTGTTCCGTCAGAGCCGGTTGGCTCCCGATGAACACGACGCATTCCGTTGCCTCCCGATGAACATGACGATGCAGTTTCTTCGTTCCGACCCACCCGGTTGGCTGCCGATGAACAGGACACCGTTGCTGCCTCTCCATGTACACGAGCCCTGGCCGTACGTATGCGCGAGTAGGCGTTCGAGACCCCGCTTGTATGTACGTACATGGCCGTATTTACTTTCTTGCACCCTGGCAATGCGTACGTGTACATGCTATGTGCGCGCCTCTACTGTGACACGTGCCCTTCCTTACTCGGCCACGGTTCATCGCTGCAGCCTGCAGACAGACTGATCGACCAGTATGTGAAGGAAATATGCCCTAGAGGCAATAATAAAGTTGTTATTTATATTTACTTATATCATGATAAATGTTTATTATTCATGCTAGAATTGTATTAACCGGAAACTTAGTACATGTGTGAATACATAGACAACCAGAGTGTCCCTAGTATGCCTCTACTAGACTAGCTCATTAATCAAAGATAGTTAAGTTTCCTGACCATAGACATGTGTTGTCATTTGATGAACGGGATCACATCATTAGAGAATGATGTGATGGACAAGACCCATCCGTTAGCTTAGCATAAATGATCGTTTAGTTTTATTGCTATTGCTTTCTTCATGACTTGTACATGTTCCTCGGACTATGAGATTATGCAACTCCCGTATACCGGAGGAACACCTTGTGTGCTATCAAACGTCACAACGTAACTGTGTGATTATAAAGATGCTCTACAGGTGTCTCCGATGGTGTTTGTTGAGTTGGCATAGATCGAGATTAGGATTTGTCACTCCGATTGTCGGAGAGGTATCTCTAGGCCCTCTCGGTAATGCACATCACTATAAGCCTTGCAAGCAATGCGACTAATGAGTTAGTTGCGGGATGTTGCATTACGGAACGAGTAAAGAGACTTGCCGGTAACGAGATTGAATTAGGTATGATGATACCGACGATCAAATCTCGGGCAAGTAACATACCGATGACAAAGGGAACAACGTATATTGTTATGCGGTTTGACGAATAAAGATCTTCGTAGAATATGTAGCAGCCAATATGAGCATCCAGGTTCCACTATTTGTTATTGACCGGAGATGTGTCTCGGTCATGTCTACATAGTTCTCGAACCCGTAGGATCCGCACGCTTAATGTTCGATGACGATTCGTATTATGAGTTTATGTGATTTGATGTACCGAAGGTTGTTCGGAGTCCCAGATGAGATCATGGACATGACGAGGAGTCTTGAAATGGTCAAGACATAAAGATTCATATATTGGAAGGCTACATTCGGACACCAGAATGGTTCGGGTCATTTCGGATAAGTTTGGGAGTACCGGGGGTTACCGGGACCTCCCCGGGAAGTTATTGGGCCTCATGGGCCTACTGGTGGAAAAGAGGAGGCAGGCCAAGGTGTAGAGCGCGCCCCCCTAGCCCAAACTGAATTGGACAAGGGCTAGGGGGCCCGCCCCCCTTTCCTTCTCTTCTCCCTCTCCTTCCCCCTTCTCCTTGTGGAAGTAGGAAGGGGGGGGGGGGGATCCTACTTGGAGTAGGACTCCCCCCCTTGGGCGCGCCTCCTCCTGGCCGGCCTCCTCCTCCCTCCCTCCTCTATATACGTGGGGAGGGGGCACCCAAAGGCACACCAGACAATCTCTTAGCCGTGTGCGGTGCCCCCCTCCACAGTTTTACACCTCGGTTATATCGTCGTAGTGCTTAGGCGAAGCCCTGCCCCGGTAACTTCATCATCACCGTCACCACGCCGTTGTGCTAACGGAACTCTCCCTAGGCCTCAGCTGGATCAAGATTTTGAGGGACATCACTGAGCTGAACGTGTGCAGATCGCGGAGGTGGCGTGCGTTTGGTACTTGATCGGTTGGATCGCGAAGACGTTCGACTACATCAACCGCGTTACTAAACGCTCCGCTTTCGATCTCACGAGTGCGTGGACATACTCTCCCGCTTCGTTGCTATGCTTCTCCTAGATAGATCTTGCGTGATCGTAGGATTTTTTTTGAAATACTACGTTCCCCAACAGTGGCATCCAAGCCAGGTCTATGCGTAGATGTTATATGCATGAGTAGAACACAAAGAGTTGTGGGCGATAATAGTCATACTGCTTACCAGCATGTCATACTTTGATTCAGCGGTATTGTTGGATGAAGCGGCCTAGACCGACATTACATGACCGCGTTCATGAGACTGGTTCTACCGCCGTGCTTTGCACACAGGTGGCTAGTGGGTGTCTGTTTCTCCAACTTCAGTTGAATCGAGTGTGACTACGCCCGGTCCTTGTTGAAGGTTAAAACATCACACTTGATGAAAAATCGCTGTGGTGATGCGTAGGTAAGAACGGTTCTTGCTAAGCCTGTAGCAGCCACGTAAAACTTGCAACAACAAAGTAGAGGACGTCTAACTTGTTTTTGCAGGGCTTGCTGTGATGTGATATGGTCAAGACGTGATGATATATAAATTGTTGTATGAGATGATCATGTTTTGTAACAGTTATCGGCAATCGTGGAGCCATATGGTTGTCACTTTATTGTATGAAATGCAATCGCCATGTAATTGCTTTACTTTATCACTAAGCGGTGGCGATAGTCGTTGAAGCAATAGTTGGCGAGACGACAACGATGCTTCGATGGAGATCAAGGTGTCAAGCCGGTGACGATGGTGATCATGACGGTACTTTGGAGATGGAGATCAAAGGCACAAGATGATGATGGCCATATCATATCACTTATTTTATTGCATGTGATGTTTATCTTTTTATGCATCTTATTTTGCTTAGTATGGCCGTAGCATTATAAGATGATCTCTCACTAAATTTCAAGGTATAAGTGTTCTCCCTGAGTATGCACCGTTGCTACAGTTTGTCGCGCGGATACACCACGTGATGATCGGGTGCGATAAGCTCTACATTCACATACAACGGGCGCAAGCCAGTTTTGCACACGCAGAATACTCGGGTTAAACTTGACGAGCCTAGCATATGCAGATATGGCCTCGGAACACTGAGACCGAAAGGTCGAACGTGAATCATATAGTAGATATGATCAACATAGTGATGTTCACCATTGAAAGCTACCCCATGTCACGTGATGATCGGACATGGTTTAGTTGATATGGATCACGTGATCACTTAGATGATTAGAGGGATGTCTATCTAAGTGGGAGTTCTTAAGTAATATGATTAATTGAACTTTAATTTATCATGAACTTACTACTTGATAGTATTTTGCATGTATATGTTGTTGTAGATAAATGGCCCGTGCTACTGTTCCGTTGAATTTTAATGCATTCCTAGAGAAAGCTAAGTTGAAAGATGATGGTAGCAACTACACGGACTGGGTCCATAACTTGAGGATTATCCTCATTGCTGCACAGAAGAATTACGTCCTGGAAGCACCGCTAGGTGCAAGACCCGCGGCAGGAGCAACGCTGGACATTATGAATGTCTGTAGAGCAAAGCTGATGACAACTCGATAGTTCAGTATGCCATGCTTTACGGCTTAGAACCGGGACTTCAATGATGTTTTAAACATCATGGAGCATATGAGATGTTCCAGGAGTTGAAGTTAATATTTCAAGCAAATGCCCGGATTGAGAGATATGAAGTCTCCAATAAGTTCTACAATGCAAAATGGAGGAGAATAGTTCTGTCAGTGAACATATACTCAGAATGTCTGGGTACCACAATCACTTGACTTAGCTAGGAGTTAATCTTCCGAGTGATAGTGTCATTGACAGAGTTCTTCAATCACTGCCACCAAGCTACAAGAGCTTCGTGATGAACTATAATATGCAAGGGATGGATAAGACAATTCCCGAGCTCTTCGCGATGCTAAAGGATGCGGAGGTAGAAATCAAGAAGGAGCATCAAGTGTTGATGGTTAACAAGACCCTAGTTTCAAGAAAAAGGGCAAAGGGAATAAGGGGAACTTCAAGAAGAACGGCAAGCAAGTTGCTGCTCAAGTGAAGAAACCCAAGTCTGGACCTAAGCCTGAGACTGAGTGCTTCTACTGCAAAGGTACTGGTCACTGGAAGCGGAACTGCCCCAAGTATTTGGCGGATAAGAAGGATGGCAAAGTGAAAGGTATATTTGATATAAATGTTATTGATGTGTACTTCACTAATGCTCGTAATAGTGCCTGGGTATTTGATACTGGTTCTGTTGCTCACATTTGCAACTCGAAAGAGGGGCTACGGATTAAGCGAATATTGGCTAAGGACGAGGTGACGATGCGCGTGGGTAATGGTTCCAAAGTCGGTGTGATCGCCGTCGGCACGCTACCTCTACATCTACCTTCGGGATTAGTTTTAGACCTGAATAATTGTTTTTTGGTGCCAACGTTAAGCAAGAACATTATATCTGGATCTTGTTTGATGCGAGACGGTTATTCATTTAAATTAGAGAATAATGGTTGTTCTATTTATATGATTAATATCTTTTATGGTCATGCACCCTTGATGAGTGGTCTATTTTTGTTAAATCTCGATAGTAGTGATAACACATATTCATAGTATTGAAGCTAAAAGATATAAGTTTAATAATGATAGTGCAACTTATTTGTGGCACTACCATTTAGGTCATATTGGTGTAAAGCACATGAAGAAACTCCATGCTGATGGGCTTTTGGAATCACTTGATTATGAATCACTTGATGCTTGCGAACCATGCCTCATGGACAAGATGACTAAGACTCCGTTCTACATAACAATGGAGCGAGCAATAGACTTGTTGGAAATAATACATACTGATGTATACGGTCCGATGAGTGTTGATGCTCGCGGCGGGTATCGTTACTTTCTGACCTTCACAGATGATTTGAGCAGATATGGGTATATCTACTTGATGAAACATAAGTCTGAAACATTTGAAAAGTTCAAAGAATTTCAGAGTGAAGTGGAAAATCATCATAACAAGAAAATAAAGTTTCTACGAACTGATCGTGGAGGTGAATATTTGAGTTACGAGTTTGGTCTTCATTTGAAACAATGCGGAATAGTTTCACAACTCACGCAACCCAGAACACCAAAGCGTAATGGTGTGTCCGAACGTCGTAATCGTACCTTATTAGATATGGTGCAATTTATGATGTCTCTTACTGATTTACCGCTATCATTTTGGGGTTGTACTTTAGAGACGGCTGCATTCACGTTAAATAGGGCACCATCTAAATCCGTTGAGACGACACCATATGAACTGTGGTTTGGCAAGAAACCCAAGTTGTCGTTTCTTAAAGTTTGGGGCTATGATGCTTATGTGAAAAAGCTTCAACCTGATAAGCTCGAACCCAAATCGGAGAAATGTGTCTTCATAGGATACCCAAAGAAGACTGTTGGGTACACCTTCTATGACATATCCGAAGGCAAGATATTCGTTGCTAAGAATGGATCCTTTCTAGAGAAGGAGTTTCTCTCGAAAGAAGTGAGTGGGAGGAAAGTAGAACTTGATGAGGTAACTGTACCTGATCCCTTATTGGAAAGTAGTTCATCAAAGAAATCAGTTCCACTAATTGCTACATCAATTAGTGAGGAAGCTAATGATGATGATCATGAAACTTCTGATCAAGTTACTAACAAACCTCGTAGGTCAACCATAGTAAGATCTGCACCAGAGTGGTACGGTAATCCTATTCTGGAAGTCATGTTACTTGACCATGACGAACCTACAAACTATGAGGAAGCGATGATGAGCCCAGATTCCGCAAAATGGCTTGAGGCCATGAAATCTGAGATGGGATCCATGTATGAGAACAAAGTGTGGACTTTGGTTGACTTGCCCGATGACCGGCAAGCCATAGAAAATAAATGGATCTTCAAGAAGAAGACAGATGCTGACGGTAATGTTACTGTCTACAAAGCTCAACTTGTTGCTAAAGGTTTTCGACAAGTTCAAGGAGTTGACTGCGATGAGACCTTCTCACCCGTAGCGATACTTAAGTCTGTTTGAATCATGTTAGCAATTGCCATATTTTATGATTATGAAATTTGGCAAATGGATGTCAAAACTGCATTCCTTAATGGATATCTTAAAGAAGAGTTGTATATGATGCAACTAGAAGGTTTTATCGATCCAAAAGGTGCTAACAAAGTGTGCAAGCTCTAGCGATCCATTTATGGACTGGTGCAAGCCTCTCGGAGTTGGAATATACGCTTTGATAGTGTGATCAAAGCATACGGTTTTATACAGACTTTTGGAGAAGCCTGTATTTACAAGAAAGTGAGTGGGAGCTCTGTAGCATTTCTGATATTATATGTGGATGACATATTGTTTATCGGAAATGATACTGAATTTCCGAATAGCATAAAAGGATACCTGAATAAATTTTTTTCAATGAAAGACCTCGGTGAAGCTGCTCATATATTGAGCATCAAGATCTATAGAGATAGATCAAGACGCTTAATTGGACTTTCACAAAGCACATATCTTGATAAAGTTTTGAAGAAGTTCAAAATGTATCAAGCAAAGAAAGGGTTCTTGCCTGTGTTACAAGGTGTGAAATTGAGTCAGACTCAATGCCCGACCACTGCAGAAGATAGAGAGAAAATGAAAGTCATTCCCTATGCTTCAGCCATAGGTTCTATCATGTATGCAATGCTGTGTACCAGGCCTGATGTGTGCCTTGCTATTAGTTTAGCAGGGAGGTACCAAAGTAATCTAGGGGTGGATCACTGGACAATGGTCAAGAACATCCTGAAATACCTGGAAAGGACTACGGATATGTTTCTCGTTTATGGAGGTGACAAAGAGCTCGTTGTAAATGGTTACGTCGATGCAAGCTTTGACACTGATCCGGATGACTCTAAGTCACAAACCGGATACGTATTTATATTGAATGGAGGAGTTGTAAGTTGGTGCAGTTCCAAACAGAGTGTCGTGGCGGGATCTACGTGTGAAGTGGAGTACATAGCTGCTTCGGAAGCAACAAATGAAGGAGTATGAATGAAGGAGTTCATATCCGATCTAGGTGTCATACCTAGTGCATCGAGTCCAATGAAAATCTTTTGTGACAATACTGGTGCAATTGCCTTGGCAAAGGAATCCATATTTCACAAGAGAACCAAGCACATCATGAGATGCTTCAATTCCATCCGCGATCAAGTCAAGGAGGGAGACATAGAAATTTGCAAGATACATACGGATCTGAATGTTGCAGAACCGTTGACTAAGCCTCTCTCACGAGCAAAACATGATCAGCACCAAGACTCCATTGGTGTTAGAGTCATTACTTTGTAATCTAGATTATTGACTCTAGTGCAAATGGTAGACTGAAGGAAATATGCCCTCGAGGCAATAATAAAGTTGTTATTTATATTTCCTTATATCATGATAAATGTTTATTATTCGTGCTAGAATTGTATTAACCAGAAACTTAGTACATGTGTGAATAGATATACAACTAGAGTGTCCCTAGTATGCCTCTACTTGACTAGCTCGTTTTTCAAAGATGGTTAAGTTTCCTAACCATAGACATATGTTGTCATTTGATGAACGGGATTACATCATTAGAGAATGATGTGATGGACAAGACCCACCCGTTAGCTTAGCACTATGATCGTTTAGTTTATTGCTATTGCTTTCTTCATGACTTATACATGTTCCTATGACTATGAGATTATGCAGCTCCCGAATACCGTAGGAACACTTAGTGTGCTATCAAATGTCACAACGTAACTGGGTGATTATAAAGATGCTCTACACGTGTCTCCGATGGTGTTTGTTGAGTTGGAATAGACCGAGATTAGGATTTGTCACTCCGATTGTCGAAGAGGTATCTCTTGGCCCTCTCGGTAATGGACATCACTATAAGCCTTGCAAGCAATGTGACTAATGAGTTAGTTGCGTGATGTTGCACTACGGAACGAGTAAAGAGACTTGCCGGTAACGAGATTGAACTAGGTATGATGATACCGACGATCGAATCTCGAGCAAGTAACATACCGATGAAAAAGGGAACAACGTATGTTGTTATGCGGTTTGACCGATAAAGATCTTCGTAGAATATGTAGGAGACAATGTGAGCATCCAGGTTCCGCTACTGGTTATTGACCAGAGATGTGTCGCGGTCATGTCTACATAGTTCTCGAACCCGTAGGGTCCGCACGCTTAACGTTCGATGATGATTCGTATTATGAGTTTATGTGATTTGATGTACCGAAGGTTGTTCGGAGTCCCAGATGAGATCACGGACATGACGAGGAGTCTCGAAAAGGTCGAGACATAAAGATTCATATAATGGAAGGCTACATTCAGATACCGGAATGGTTCGGGTCGTTTCAGATTAGTTTCGTATCCTTGTGGGCCTCATGGGCCTAGTGGTGGAAGAGAGGAGGCGGGCCAAGGTGTGGAGCATGCCCCCCCTAGCCCAAACCAAATTGGACTAGGGATAGGGGGGCCGGCCCCCCTTTCCTTCTCTTCTCCCTCTCCTTCCCCCCTTCTCCTTGTGGAAGTAGGAAAGGGGGGGCGAATCCTACTTGGAGTAGGACTCCCCCCCTTGGGCGCGCCTCCTCCTGGCCGGCCTCCTCCTCCCTCCCTCCTTTATATATGTGGGTAGGGGGGCACCCAAAGGCACAACAGACAATCTCTTAGCCGTGTGCGGTGCCCCTGCTACCTCTTGAGCATGCGTTGGTTTTCCCTTGCAGAGGAAAGGGTGATGCAACAAAGTAGCGTAATTATTTCCCTCATTTTTTGAGAACCAAAGTATAAATCTAGTAGGAGACTACACGCAAATCGCCTAGTACCTGCATAAACAATCAAGAACCTTGCAACCAACGCGATAAAGGGGTTGTCAATCCCTTCACGGCCACTTGCAAAAGTGAGATCTGATAAAGATAATAAGATAAATATTTTTGTTATTTTTGTTATATAGATTGGAAAATAAAGATTACAAAATAGTAAACTAGAATTATAGATCGGAAACTTATATGATGTAAAGTAGACTCGGGGGCCATAGGTTTCACTAGTGGCTTCTCTCAAGATAGCATATATATTACGGTGGGTGAACAAATTACTGACGAGCAATTGATGGAAAAGCGATAGTTATGAGAATATCTAGGCATGATCATGAACATAGGCATCACGTCCGTGACAAGTAGACCGAAATGATTACGCATCTACTACTATTACTCCACACATCGACCGCTATCCGGCATGCATCTAGAGTATTAAGTTCATAAGAACAGAGTAACGCATTAGGCAAGATGACATGATGTAGAGGGATAAACTCAAGCAATATGATATAAACCCCATCTTTTATCCTCGATGGCAACAATACAATACGTGTCGTTTCCCTTTACATCGGGATCGAGCACCGCAAGATTGAACCCAAAGCTAAGCACTTCTCCCATTGCAAGAAAGATCAATCTAGTAGGCCAAACTAAACCGGTAATTCGAAGAGACTTGCAAAGACATTAAATAATGCATATGAGAATTCAAAGAAGAATCAAATATTGTTCATAGATAATCTTGATCATAAACCCACAATTCATCGGATCTCGACAAACACACCGCAAAAAGAATTACATCGAATAGATCTCCAAGAAGATCGAGGAGAACTTTGTATTGAGATCCAAAGAGAGAGAAGAAGCCATCTGGCTAATAATTATGGACCCGAAGGTCTGTGGTAAACTACTCACACATCATCGGAGAGGCTATGGTGTTGATGTAGAAGCCTTCCATGACCGAATCCCCCTCCGGCAGATCGCCGAAAAAGGCCCCAAGATGGGATCTCACGGGTACAGAAGGTTGCAGCGGTGGAAAAGTGGTTTCGTGGCTCCCCTGGATGTTTTCAGGGTATAAGAGTATATATAGGCGAAAAAAGTAGGTCGATGGAGCTACAAGGGGCCCACGAGGGTGGGGGGCGCGCCCTCCTGCCTCGTGGCCGCCTCGTTGCTTCCTTGACGTCCACTCCAAGTCTCCTGGATTGCGTTTGTTCCAAAAAAAGATCCTCGCAAAGGTTTCGTTCCGTTTGGATTCCATTTGATATTCCTTTTCTGCGAAACACTGAAATAGGCAAAAAAACAGCAATTTGCACTGGGCCTTCGGTTAATAGGTTAGTCCCAAAAATAATATAAAAAGGTATATTAAGCCCATTAAACATCCAAAACAGATAATATAATACCATGGAACAATAAAAAATTATAGATACGTTGGAGACGTATCAAGCATCCCCAAGCTTAATTCCTGCTCGTCCTCGAGTAGGTAAATGATAAAAACAGATTTTTTGATGTGGAATGCTACCTAACATAATTATCGATGTAATTTTCTTTATTGTGGCATGAATGTTCATATCTGAAAGATTCAAGACAAAAGTTTAATATTGACATAAAAATAATAATACTTCAAGCATACTAACTAAGCAATTATGTCTTATCAAAATAACATAGCCAAAGAAAGCTCATCCCTACAAAATCATATAGTTTGGCCATGCTTCATTCTCGTCACACAAAAATGCTCTCATCATGCACAACCCTGATGACAAGCCAAGCAATTGTTTCATGCTTTAGTATTTTCAAACCTTTTCAACTTTCACGCAATACATGAGCATGACCATGGACATAGCACTATGGGTGGAATAGAATATAATGACGGGGGTTGTGTGGAGAAGACAAAAAAGGAGAAAGTATCACATTGACGCGGCTAATCTATGGGCTATGGAGATGCCCATCAATTGATGTCAATGCGAGGAGTAGGGATTGCCATGCAACGGATGCACTAGGGCTATAAATGTATGAAAGCTCAACAAAAGAAACTAAGTGTGTGTGCATCCAACTTGCTTGCTCACGAAGACCTAGGGCATTTGAGGAAGCCCATTGTTGGAATATACAAGCCAAGTTCTATAATGAAAAAATCCCACTAGTATATGAAAGTGACAACATAAGAGACTCTCTGTCATGAAGATCATGGTGCTACTTTGAAGCACAAGTGTGGAAAAAGGATAGTAGCATTGTCCCTTTTATCTTCTTTTTTTATTTGACCTTTTTTGGGACAATGCTCTAATAATGATGATCATCACACTTCTATTTATTTACAACTCAAAGATTACAACTCGATACTAGAACAAAGTATCACTCTATATGAATGCCTCTGGTGGTGTACCGGGATGGGCAATGAATCGAGAGTTACATGTATGAAAAATTATGCATGGTGGCATAAATACGATGCCAACTACATGATCATGCAATGCAATATGGGAATGATGAAGCGTGTCATGATAAACGTAACGGTGCAAAGTTGCATGGCAATATATCTCGGTATGGCTATGGAAATGCCACAATAGGTAGGTATGGTGGCTGTTTTGAGGAAGATATAAGGAGGTTTATGTGTGATAGAGCATATCATATCACGGGGTTGGATGCACCGTGAAGTTTGCACCAACTCTCAAGGTGAGAAAGGGAAATGCACGGTACCGAAGAGGCTAGCAATGATGGAAGGGTGAGAGTGCGTATAATCCATGGACCCAACATTAGTCATAAAGAACTCACATACTTATTGCAAAAATCTATGTAACATCCCAAATTTTGGAATGTTAATATAATTAATTGAATTGTTTGTTTGTTTGCTTGAGTGAATTAAACTTGAGTGAAATTTGAACCTTTTCAAAAACTTTTGAATGAGAGGGAATAAAATGACTTTCCCTTCTCTGGTAAATTCAAATTCATCCTATTAAAATCAATGAGAGAAGATGACATGACTTCTTCAACTATAAAGAATTTGAGCGGAGTTTTGCAATTTAATTCTTTCAAATATTTGCATTTGCTTCTCTATTTTTCTTCCCAGAAATACCGAAAAATAAATTCTTGCAAGCAAGAAAGAGCGGAGGAGAATGACCCTCCAAAATCAGGGGCATTTTGCAAATATTTGAGCCAAGAAAAACCAAAGTTTTTATTTAAAAATTATTTGCAAAAAGAAATAAAGCCTTTAGGGATTTTCTGAAAAACATTTTTTTAGTTTTATTTTGGCCGTGGAATAATGCTCATCATCTACATTTTATTTTTCTGATAATTTTAGTATATAAAACTCTTTATTCGAATTGATTTGATTTCCTTTTTATTGTTTTAGTTTCCTAATTTTAAAAATAGGAATGGAATCGTTTTATTAGGAAAACCTGCTGGCCCATTAAGCACTTTCCTATTCTAGCCCAACAAGAGATCATCTCCTTCCTCTGTTTCCTCTCACGTTACAGAAGCTTTCCATATCCATGGAGACAGGAATCTCCACCTTCCCGATCTCCCTCGTCTTTCCATCCCAGCGCCTCCCGAGACCGCCTATAAAATCCCCTCCCTCTCCTCGTTCCATTTTCCCATCACCACGCCCCTCCTGCCTGTAGCCTCCTCGCCACCGTCCTCCTTTTCCTGCCTAGAACGCTCACCGGGAGCTCTCCTGGAACCTCCCAAGCGGCCCTCCCCTCCTCCGCCACCCCCACCCTCGCCGGCGACCTCGCCCCCTCGCCGGAGCAGTCCTCCACATCGCCGTCTCCTTCCTGCCATCTCTGCCTCACGTACAGGTAACTCCCTTGTTGTTTTTTTTCGTTTTCAGATTTATTTCCGTAACAGATTTAGTTCCGTTCTTGTTTAGCTTATAACTTTTGATCTAGAAGTCCAATGATGCTGATTCTTTATCACAATTTTCTTGTAGTTTCCAAAATATATAATTTCTCTATGTTTGGATTTATAAAAATTGAGTTAGATCAGATTTGAATTAAAGCTTGTTTTGCTTATTCCGGGAGTTTAAAAATAGGTTTTTAATTAATTCTTTTTGCTCCTGGTCTCTAGGACCTTTGTTTATCCAGTAGTATTTAGTATTTTATTTTCAGGTTAATTTAAATTAGGTTTTTAGCAAAACAGTACTGTTTTAATATTAGTTCTGTTTTAGCTTTTTATTTATTGTTTTTATTAGTTTTAAATTATTTCTTTTTGTCACTTTTGACAAAATTAGTTGTGTTTCTGTTAGACAACAGGAGAAAATTTATTTTTATTTAAAAAAAAATTTCCTTAGTTTTATATGAAACCTTCTATAGGTCATAGTTAGAGTTTTATAAAAGCTTTTTATTTGTTTCTTTTTGCAAATAAAATTTTATGGAAAAAATACTTTCTGTTGAATTAGTTATTTTACATTTTATTTTCTGTTAATTTATTAGTTTAGTATTTTAATTGTTGTTAAGTTTTTACTTACGGCAAAACTATATTAGATGTTTGTAGCAAAGTCATAGATCTTCGTTAGTAGTTTTTCTTTGTAGTTTTATTTGAAGTTTCTTTTGATTTTGTTTGAGTTTTATTATCGATTTTCCTTGCTGTTTTGATTGTTATTTCGAGTGCTAAAATTGTTTGCTAGGATGTTTGCTTATGTGAATGCTATGTTTGACTATATAGATTTTCAACGGAGTGACGATTAGTTCTACCAAGTCATTTTCTGACAGCGTTGTTATCTTCATCAAGTATTACCAGGCAAGTTCACTTTGACCATGCTTTTCTTACCTATGTTTTATTGCATTTAGTGGGTTGCAACCACTCCTCAGTAGTGATATTGAAATTCTTGTAGTTGAGTAGTATGCATGAGGTAGGAACCCATCACCCTGTTACCAAGCCCGGGACGATATTTTATTTTGATGCTACGCTATAGTAGACGGGGTTTGGTATGAGTGCACGAGTGGTGTGAAGAAGGAGGACTCTACGTCAATGGCGACAACTCCATGATGGAATCTGCAAGGACTGCATCTTCAAGACCTCAAGACTTCAAGACTCGAGACAGAATTCAATACACACTCTTTGGGTGAAGGGCGGTTGACGGGCACCTGGAGAACCCAGTGGTTGGCAGGATGCATGGAGAAGCGCCATGACATCTTGCGGAAAGCTTCACCCAGACTCAAAGAGGCGGAAGAATACTTCATGCCGGAAGCTTACCTGTGCAACCGCAAGTCATTATGGGCTCTGGCTTGGTTGACCTTAGTGGTGACTCTGGCTGGGGCGGTACTAGCAGATGTAGAACTACGGTAGGATGGGATGAGTACGGACGGTGGTCGAGGAACTCTTAGGAAGACCATGTTTGATCGTCTTGTTCTCAAACACCACGAAGTGCGAGAACGTAAAAAGAGGGATCGAATCTTGCGGGTAAAGTGTACAAACCTCTGCAGAGGGTTATAACCTAATCGATTAGCCGTGTCCCGATTACGGACAATTTGAGCATCTGGACTGGATCTATCTCGGAACTCTCAACACCGGACTCGATAACTTAACTGTGGGCAACATATGATGAATTTTGGGCTATGAGACATCGGTTGGCGGAACCATGTCATGATAGAAAACTCCTTAGTACAGACTTCATTTATTCCTTTGATGTAGGGAAAATAAAATCAGCTTTTACGCAAACAAAACTCAGATCTGAGCCATAAAGCCATATTGCATATAGTATAGTTTTATCATCTGTTTATTCATGTTGTGATCTTGCGGTACATTCAATGTCTTGACCTACACGGCTGCAACGTATCATGTTGCAGATATTTCCTCGACAGTAAGAGTTACGATGCAGGTTACGGTCTACACTCAACCTTGCCGATGGCGTTGATGGGACTCCACCCGTTTGATTTGTTTCCGCTGAGTATTATGAGGTATATATCAGTTTTACGTTATTTATGCATGTGATTGCACTTTGATATATACATTGATGTACTGTGTGTGCCAGCATACTGATCCAGGGATGGCATAGTAACACAGAGGCTTGACCGTCTGAGGTCGGGTCGCTACAATCTACAAGTCATCAAAACCAAGCACTAAACGCATGCTCCTAGGGGGATAGATTGGTAGGAAAAGACCATCGCTCATCCCCGACCGCCACTCATAAGGAAAGCAATTAAAGAACACCTCATGCTTCAAATTTGTCACACAACGTTTACCATACGTGCATGCTACGGGACTTGCAAACCTCAACATAATTATTTCTCAATTCCATAATTACTAAACTAGCACGACTCTAATATTACCATCTTCATATCTCAAAACAATCATCAAGTATCAAACTTCTCATAGTATTCAATGCACTCTATATGGAAGTTTTTATTATACCCATCTTGGATGCCTGTCGTATTAGGAATAATTTTATAACCAAAGCAAATTACCATGCTGTTCTAAAAGAATCTCAAAATAATATAAGTGAAGCAAGAGAGATTAATTATTTCTGTAAAATAAAACCACCACCGTGCTCTAAAAAGATATAAGTGAAGCACTAGAGCAAAATTATCTAGCTCAAAAGATATAAGTGAAGCACATAGAGTATTCTAATAAATTCCTATTCATGTGTGTCTCTCCAAAAGGTGTGTACAGTAAGGATGATTGTGGTAAACTAAAAAGCAAAGACTCAAATCATACAAGACACTCCAAGCAAAACACGTATCATGTGATGAATAAAAATATAGCCACAAGTAAAGTTACCGATGGATGAAGACGAAAGAGGGGATGCCTTCCGGGGCATCCCCAAGCTTAGGCTTTTGGTTATCCTTTAATTTTACCTTGGGGTGCCTTGGGCATCCCCAAGCTTAGGCTCTTGCCACTCCTTGTTCCAAAATCCATCAAATCTTTACCAAAAACTTGAAAACTTCACAACACAAAACTCAACAGAAAATCTCATGAGCTCCATTAGTATAAGAAAATAAACCACAACTTTAAGGTACTATAATGAACTCATTCTTTATTTATATTGGTGTTAAACCTACTATATTCCAACTTCTCTATGGTTCATACCCCCCGATACTAGCCATAGATTCATTAAAATAAGCAAACAACACACGAAAAATAGAATCTGTCAAAAACAGAACAGTCTGTAGCAATCTGATTTTTTTTCGAATACTTATGGAACTCCAAAAATTCTGAAAACTAGGACAACCTGGATAATTTGTATATTGATCTACTGCAAAAATAATTGGTATTTTATCACGTTCTCGTCAATTTTAACAATTATTTTCGTGAGCGTAAAGTTTCTGTCTTTTTCATCAAGATCAAACAACTATCACCCAAGAAGATCCTAGTGGTTCTACTTGGCACAAACACTAATTAAAACATAAAAACACATCTAAACAGAGGCTAGATGAATTGTTTATTACTAAACAGAAACAAAAAACAAGAAACCAAAATAAAATTGGGTTGCCTCCCAACAAGCGCTATCGTTTAACGTCCCTAGCTAGGCATAAAAACAATAATAGATCTAGGTTTTGCCATAATAATGATAGGGCAAATCGCGAAAACTCATCTCATATTCCCTACGTTCAGCAGCAAGTTTTTTTTGCGGCAAGCAAAAGTAATGAAAAGGGCTAAATTTAATGGGACAGAAGTCCCCAAGATCAAGCTCGGGAGGTATTGGTTCCTCCTTTGGCCCCTCAAATTGCACGACCAATTCATCATTATAAGAATTCTTTTGGCAAAAAGTCATGAGACTTTGTTCAAGAGAAAAACCCTAGCCCGTTGTTACGAATAGCAAAATTATCATTAAGCTCGAAATTCTATTAACTAGAACATCGGAAGGACCTTCTTTCTAAGGTTTTCATTATAAGTAACATGATCTAAAGATTGTAAACGCATTATATCTTCCTGATTAAAAAGGATAGCCTCTATGGGTGGACGGCCAGCATCCACCCTATAATGCGCAAAAATTTCCTTGGCCTCTTACATAACAAATCTGAACTCATGTGCCAAAAAGATAGTAGCTGCACGCTTAATAGAAGAATGCTCAATATTGGAAAATTCTAGGAAAATCCTTTGTATGCAAGGATGCATATGCATAAATTGTCTTTCAAGTTAAACTATGAGCAAAGATATAACATCCGCAAGACTACTAGTTCTATGAAGAATAGACCCTCCCATAGTGGGAAAGGCGCCGACACAAGTAAAGAAATCTTGAATAACTCCTTTTCCAATAATATTACCACTACCGATCCGAAACTTTTTAGTGTGTAGAATAGTAGATTCCTCATGAGGATTATCAAAAGCATCAAAGTTTCCCCCATTGTTACTATTATCCTTTTCAATGATAACTTCCCAGTTTTCAGACATGATGGCAACAAACCGCACTAAGAACGGACACACAAGAAGCAGGCGGAAAGAAACGAACAAAAAAGGGCGAATAAAATGACAAGGGTGAAGTGGGGGAGAGGAAAACGAGAGGCAAATGGCAAATAATGTAATGCGAGGGAGAAGAGTTTGTGATGGGTACTTGGTATGTCTTGACTTGTGCGTAGATCTCCTCGGCAATGGCGCCAGAAATCCTTCTTGATACCTCTTGAGCATGTGTTGGTTTTCCCTTGAAGAGGAAAGGGTGATGCAGGAAAGTAGTGTAAGTATTTCCCTCAGTTTTTGAGAACCAAGGTATCAATCCAGTAGGAGACTACATGCAAATCACCTAGTACCTGCACAAACAATCAAGAACCTTGCAACCGACGCGATAAAGGGGTTGTCAATCCCTTCACGGCCACTTGCAAAAGTGAGATCTGATAAAGATAATAAGATAAATATTTTTGGTATTTTTGTTGTATAGATTGGAAAATAAAGATTGCAAAATAGTAAACTAGAATTATAGATCGGAAACTTATATGATGTAAAGTAGACTCGGGGGCCATAGGTTTCACTAGTGGCTTCTCTCAAGATAGCATATATATTACGGTGGGTGAACAAATTACTGACGAGCAATTGATGGAAAAGCGCATAGTTATGAGAATATCTAGGCATGATCATGAACATAGGTATCACGTCCGTGACAAGTAGACCGAAACGATTCTGCATCTACTACTATTACTCCACACATCGACCACTATCCAGCATGCATCTAGAGTATTAAGTTCATAAGAACAGAGTAACACATTAGGCAAGATGACATGATGTAGAGGGATAAACTCAAGCATTATGATATAAACCCCATCTTTTTATCCTCGATGGCAACAATACAATACGTGTCGTTTCCCTTTCACATCGGGATCGAGCACCGCAAGATTGAACCCAAAGCTAAGCACTTCTCCCATTGCAAGAAAGATCAATCTAGTAGGCCAAACTAAACCGGTAATTCGAAGAGACTTGCAAATATATTAAATAATGCATATGAGAATTCAAAGAAGAATCAAATATTGTTCATAGATAATCTTGATCATAAACCCACAATTCATTGGATCTCGACAAACACACCGCAAAAAGAATTACATCGAATAGATCTCCAAGAAGATCGAGGAGAACTTTGTATTAAGATCCAAAGAGAGAGAAGAAGCCATCTAGCTAATAACTATGGACCCGAAGGTGTGTGGTAAACTACTCACACATCATCGGAGAGGCTATGGTGTTGATGTAGAAGCCTTTCGTGATCGAATCCCCCTCCGGCAGATCGCCGGAAAAGGCCCCAAGATGGGATCTCACGGGTACAGAAGGTTGTGGCGGTGGAAAAGTGGTTTCGTGGCTCCCCTGGATGTTTTCAGGGTATAATAGTATATATAGGCGAAAGAAGTAGGTCGGTGGAGCTACGAGGGGCCCACGAGGGTGGAGGGCGCGCCCTCCTGCCTCGTGGCCGCCTCGTTGCTTCCTTGACGTCCACTCCAAGTCTCCTGGATTGCGTTTGTTCCAAAAAAGATCCTCGCGAAGGTTTCATCCCGTTTTGATTCCGTTTGATATTCCTTTTCCGCGAAACATTGAAATAGGCAAAAAGCAGCAATTTGCACTAGGCCTTCGGTTAATAGGTTAGTCCCAAAAATAATATAAAAAGGTATATTAAAGCCCATTGAACATCCAAAACAGATAATATAATAGCATGGAACAATAAAAAATTATAGATACGTTGGAGACGTATCACCCCCCTCCACAGTTTTACACCTCGGTCATATCGTCGTAGTGCTTAGGCGAAGCCCTGCGCCGGTAACTTCATCATCACCGTCACCATGCCGTCGTGCTGACGAAACTCTCCCTAGGCCTCAGCTGGATCAAGAGTTCGAGGGACGTCATCGAGCTGAACGTGAGCAGATCGCGGAGGTGCCGTGGGTTCGGTACTTGATCGGTGGGATCGCGAAGACGTTCATCTACATCAACCACGTTACTAAATGCTTCTGCTTTTGGTCTACGAGGGTACGTGGACACACTCTCCCCGCTCGTTGCTATGCTTCTCCTAGATAGATCTTGCGTGATCGTAGGAATTTTTTTGAAATACTACGTTCCCCAACAGTATGTACATACACGTTCGTGACTAGAATGACGACACTACGTATGCTTCGACCAGGTGGGTCCCGACTGTCAGGGAGGGTAAGGAGGCACTTCCTTGCATGCGAAGATATAGCTGGTGGGTCCCAGCTGTCAGGGGGAGAATCATTTTTTTGCCCATAATACGGACGCACTTCCTTGCATGCAAAGATGTAGCTGGTGGGTCCCAGCAGTCAGGGGGAAACATTTTTTTCGTGAAATACGGTGGCCCGTCCGATGGGTCCCTACTGTAAGGTGGAGGAATAATTATTTAGCGCGTAATAAGGTTGCACTTCCTTGCTGCGCCCGTGGACCCAAGTGTCAGCATCTCCACGTACAGTACTCTTCTGATGGAAGTCTGTTCCTTGACCACATTGACCACGCTGCACCGAGAGCACCAAGGCGGTGGACGACGGTGAGGCCTAGTAAGTGGACGACGCGGAGCCGGGGAAGACGCGGTAGTGGATGCCCACGCGGAGAGGAGTACGAGTGTTCCTTGGTTTGGCTGCGGTGTGAGGCTGCCATCGCCACAGAATAACAGGGGGTGTGGGTGAGTAGAGGGATGGCCTGGCCAGCGGTGGGAGCAGTAGGGGGCGGTGAGGCCTCCATGGCAGCACAGCCAACCACGGGAGGCAGGAGCAGGCGGCACGACCACCGCTGGTTTGGGCGGCTAGAGCAAGAAGACCAGAGGTTGAAGAAGCACTACGGCCATTGGATGGACATCGTACGGTCACTGGAGCTAGAATCGTTCATATTGACTAAGTTGACAAAGCCCTCCGTCTGCGTCAACTTAGTAGGCCCACAAGTCAGCCTCCCACTATGGTGGGTCCCAGCTAACAGGGGGAGTATTCATTGTTTTGTGCGTAATAAGGAGGCTCTTCCTTGCATGCGAAGATATAGCTGGTGGGTCCGAGCTGTCAGCGGGAGGAACATTTGTTTCTCGAAATACAGAAGCCCTTCAGGTGGGCTCAGCTATCAGGTGGAGGAATTATTATTTTGCATGTAATAAGGAGGCACTTGCTTGTGTGGGTCCCTACTGTCAGCCTCTTCTGATGGCTGTTGTTTGTTGACCATGTTGACCACGCCGCGCCGAGAGCACAAACACGGTGGACGAGGTTGAGGCCCAGGAAGGGAACGACCTGGAACCGACGAAGCCACAACAGCGGATGCCCAGGCTGAGGGGAGTACGAGCGCTGACTGATCAGCTGCGGGTGAGGCTGACGTCGCCGGAAAATAAGAGGATGTGCAGATGGGTAGAGGGATGGCCTGGCGGCAGCACAACCGGCCACGGGAGGAGGGAGCAGGCAGTCCCGCCGGCGCTGGTTTGGGCGGCTGGAGTAGGAAGATCAGAGATTGAAGAAGCACGTCGACCATTGGATGGACATCCAACAGTCACTGCTCTGTGTTGACTAAGTTGACAAAGCCTTGCGTACACGTCAAATTTTTTTAAGACAGCGTCATCGTCAACCTAGTAGGCCCAGGAGTTAGCCTCCAAATCTGTGGAAAATATCATACATCCCATTAGCCATTATTTTCAATAATTTTACAGCCCATTTGCTAATTCTTAAGGATATTTTGAAGCCCATATTCTTTTTATTAGCATTACAGGCCATATATTCTCGGCACTGTTAAAAAATTCAACGAAATTTTGCATATTTCGGTGGGGTTCAACTCTTTTAATCACGGAATTTCAAGTCACGTTAAAAATAATTTTTAAAAATTATATATCAAAATAAAATTAAAAAAAATTCTCCACAAAAAAATGAATGAAATTTAAAATCTTAACTAGCAAGATGCCCATGCGTTGCACGGAACATGAAGATGCATTTGTATGAAATAGTTTATCTTGTGAGAGAAAAGGATGAACGGGGAAAGGCTGTATCTGCAAATGTGGAGAGGAGTGCGGGTAAATTGTCATAGTTTCCTTCCTATCTGTTAGATATAGATCGAACGACTTATATTGCAGGATGGCAGGCACACCATCATCACCAACTCTGCTTTTTATAGGAGTAGAGAAATCCAGAAAAAATGATATTTTAATGTAATTGCCGGTTTGCTTTGGTTTAAAAATTTACAGCCCATTTCTTACAACTTATAGCCCATTTTCTAGGGAAGCCCATTTCTTACTACTTACATCCCTCCTCGTCTTGAAAGATTTGCAGCCCAGCAGGGCTGAGAAAAGCAAGTAGGCCTCGGTTGGGTATTCTCCAAGAAAAAAAAGAACCTGGGCTAGTCATTTTCAGAAAGAAAAAAGATATCAACTAGGCTCGTCATGTGCTTAAATAAAAGCGTAAGCGTGGGCTAGGCAGACCTGACCCCAAGACAACGCCTTGATTGAGCTCATCTCTAAAACTAAAAAACAACCGGGCGAGCTCTTTGGGTCCCCGTGTTATCCGCTCGTTGTGTAATTTTCTCGTTTATTGACTACATTGACAATGGCGTGGGACCTAGTTGTCAAACAATTAGGAGGAAGTATTTTTTTGGCTTGTAATAACGAGGCACCTGCTTGCGTAATGCAATGACCCTGGTGGGTCCCTGCTGTCAGCCTCTCCACGTACAGTCATCTCCTGATTCCTCTCGGTTGTTGACCATGTTGACAATTCCAGACGGCGGCGGGCACAGTGAGCGAACCAAGGCCAAGAATGACGGCGAGGCCTCGGACGGGAACGAACAGGAGCCGTGGAAGATGCGGCAGTGAGTGGCAGGCGGAGGGGAGTACGAGGGTGACAGCATGCAACTCAAGCTTACAAACGGTACAAAAAGCCCAAGGATTAACTGTTCATCAAGTTTAGACAAAACCCAGATTGAACATGGCAATAACATCTAACCCAACCACTCTTTTTCGCAGTCACAAACAAATGGATCGGTCTGATCCATAAAATCAACATCCTGTGCAAAAAAAATTAATGGAGGATGACAACAGTTTGTTGTAAATAGAAGCCGAGCATGTTTAGAAGCCCATTTGTCCACCTGAAACTTCTTTTTTTGCTGTTCAACCTGTCCGTCCGTGAGAAATCTCTTGTTGTAAAACTTAAGCCTCATGGACAATAGTAACCTCATTGACCGCTTTATGACTTCGAGCCGTGGGCAGGCATTCACAAGCCACCTCACCAGACCGAAGTAGCCATCAGGTAGGGGCTCGCCAGGCCACATCCGGACTATAAGACCCTTCATGGCCTGTTCGGCTGCCTTGTGGAGCTCGACCAGTTGCTTCAGCTGGTCGCTCAAGGGCATTGGGTGTTCGGTCCCAGTATACTGAGACCAGAACAACTTTTCCGTCGAGCTCCCCTCCTCAGCCCGGTAGAACTCCGCGGCGTCCAACACACTGCGGGGAAGATCTGCGAGCGCTCCTGGAGAGTCCGAACTCGGGTAAGTAAAAGGAAAGTTTCCTTCACATGCTTGCTTTGCATAATGAATGCCTTACCTGCTGCTATCTTCTTAACTGCATCAATTTCCTGGAGGGCCTTTTGGGCTTCGGCCTTGGCATGTTGTGCGCTTTCGAGTGCCTTCGCAAGCTCGGACTCTTGCGTCTTAGAGTCAAGCTCCAAGGACTCATGTTTTTTGGCGAGAGCTTGGAGCTCTTGCTGCACCTCGCCAACTCAGGCCTCTTGTTTCTCGCGCTCGGTGCGCTCCTTGGCCGCTTTGTCTTCGGCCTTGGATAACGCCTTCTTCAGGGCCGCCACTTCGGTCGTGGTCCCTAGCAAAATTCATGACGATTTTATTATCTTAAAACCAAAATTTTCAATATACAGACGGGGTATCGCTTACCTTTGTTCTCTTCGAGCTGCCTCTTGGTAAGGCTGAGCTCTTCCTTGGACCGCTCAAGGTCCTGCTTTAGTGCAGCGACCTCCGCAGTACGTGCGGCAGTGGCTAGCACTGAAGCCTGCATATGCACATAGACATATTCCGATTAGACTCTGGCGGTTATTATTTGATCCTCTATTCGGCCTTTCTTCACGAACGCCAAAGGGGCTACTGTCTATGCTGTACCATTTTCTTATAATTTGATTACTTACCTCAAAGCTTGTTTGGAGGCTGGCACAGGCTTCAGTCAGTCCGCTTTTGGCGGACTGAACCTTCTCGATCACCGCACTCATGATAGTGCGGTGCTCTTCGTTGATGGAAGCGCCGTGAAGCGCTTCCAGCAAGTTGTCCGATGCCACTGGATGGACAGAGGCCATCGGCACAGGCGGCTTGCCCCTCTTAGCGAGGGGTCGCCTGACAGAGTCCGGAACCACTGGAGATTCCAGCACAGTATTCGGCTGTGGGCCGAATTTGCTGCCCCCGCCATCGGAGCCCATGGGAGTCTTGCTCCCCTTGCGCCTAGTGTCCGGAATGTCGCCTTGAGGCGCCTCCAGGACTACCTCCCCTTGGTTCGGTGCCCTTTGAGACAACACCTCGACGTTGTCCGTAGGGCGAGGGGAGGAGGCGGTCGGAAGTGAATCGCTGTTCAGGTCCGATGGGCCCAAAGAATCATCCGACAAAGATACGTCGATGTGGGCTCGGGAGGGGCTGCATACGCGAAGCGTGATAAGAAACAGTGCAATAAGACGTACCACGAATTTTTATGATATCCGGATACTTACGACTTCGCCAGGGGCTTGTCCCTGGGCAACCACTCGTCGTCGCTATAGGCGGCCGTCGTGGAGCAGTCCGGGAGGAGGGTCCTTCCCTTCTTGGACCCTTCGGCCTCCCCGGATGGGGCGGCCTTCCTTTTCTTGTCTCCCCCGGCAGGTGGGGGGGACTTTCCTCTTCCTCCTCCTCGTTTTCGTGGGAGGAGTGCACCTCGGTGTTTTCGGACGATGAGTCCGATATAACCTTGCGCCGGAGACCCTTGCGGGTCCCCGTGGCCTTCTTCGACGGCACCTCGTAAGGCACCGGAACCAGCATCTCCGTTAGGAGAGCGTCTACTGGATCTTCGGGCAGGGGGGCTGGACAATCAATCTGCTCCGCTCTCTCTACATAGTCATGTTAAAATGGCGTGGAGGCTTAGACCCCGCACGTGGTTATACTGGGGAAAATAACATCTTATGAGATGTAGAAGACTTACCAGATTGGCGGGGCGTTTTGCGCAGAGCCCGCGGTCCTCGGTAAGGGGAGGAGGTACCTCGGCGCCCTTGAACATCACCTTCCATACGTCCTTGTGCGTCGTGTCAAAGAGCTCTCGCAGCGTCTGGTGCTCGGCCGGGTCGAACTCCCACAAATTGAATGCCCGTCTTTGACATGGGAGGATCCGGCGGAAGAGCATGACTTGGACCACATTGACGAGCTTGATTTTCTTGCTCATCATGTTTTTGACGCAGGTCTGGAGTCCGGCCAGCTCCACCGAGGAACCCCAGGATAGGCCCTTCTCTTTCCAAGAGGTGAGCCGCGTGGGGATTCCGGATCAAAATTCTGGGGCCGCCACCCAGTTGGTGTCGCGCGGCTCGGTGATGTAGAACCACCCCGATTGCCACCCCTTTATGGTCTCCACACAGGAGCCTTCGAGCCAGTTGACGTTGGGCATTTTGCCCACCATGGCGCTTCCGCACTCCGCTTGCTGGCTGACCACCACCTTCGGCTTAACGTTGAAGGTCTTCAGCCACAAGCCGAAGTGGGGCTTGATGTGGAGGAAGGCCTCGCACACGATGATGAATGCCGAGATATTGAGGATGAAATTGGGGGCCAGATCGTGAAAGTCCAGCCCGTAGTAGAACATGAGCCCGCGGACAAACGGGTGGAGAGGAAATCCCAATCCGCAGATGAAGTGGGTAAGAAAAACCACCCTCTCATGGGGTTCTGGAGTAGGGACGATCTGCCCCGCGTCTGGCAACCGGTGTGCGATATCCGCGGCCAGATATCCGGCTCTCCGTAGCTTTGTGATGTCCTCCTCCATAACGGAGGAAACCATCCACTTGCCTCCCGCTCCAGACATGCTTGGAGTGGTTTGAGGAGAAAATGCGAACTTGGGTGCTGGAGCTCGAGTGCGCAAGAATGGATGAGCAAGTAGGAAGAAGGCATGGGTGAAAAGGAAGAATCCTTGTCCCTTTATAAAGGCGGAAGACACTATACGCCTCCCCACATGCCTGGTAAAACTCGCTTATTCCCCAAGTGCCGTAATTGATGGCGTGGTTGGGTTACCCACGCCCGTATTGATGAGAATCCCGTGATAAGGGGACACGATCTCTGCTTCGACAAGACGTGCCAAGGAAACCGCCTCGCAATGTGTGCAGTCGTTGGTTGAGAAAAATGTTTCGAATAATGACCAGGCCGTGGTGTGATGTCACGTTATGAAAAGTTGTCAGCAGATTAGATTTGTGGAAATATTATTCTCTCTATGGTGGTATGTGGAATTTGTTTTGCAGAGCCGGACACTATCCTTGTGTTCAAAATCTTCTATGGAGTATTCGGAGGAGGAAACCGCCTTGCAAAGCCGAAGACAATCTGCGCGCCGGACTGATCGTCATTGAAGCCTGGTTCAGGGGCTACTGAGGGAGTCCTGGATTAGGGGGTCCTCGGACAGCCGGACTATATCCTTTAGCCGGACTGTTGGACTATGAAGATACAAGATTGAAGACTTCGTCCCGTGTCCGGATGGGACTCTCCTTGGCGTGGAAGGCAAGCTTGGCAATACGGATATGTGGATATTCTCCCTTGTAACCGACTACATGTAACCCTAGCCCCCTCCAAAGGTCTATAGAAATCGGAGGGATTAGTCAGTAGGACAACAACTTTCATCCCATATGCTAGCTTCTAGGGTTTTGCCTCTTCGATCTCGTGGTAGATCAACTCTTGTAATACTCATATCATCAAGATCAATCAAGCAGGAAGTAGGGTATTACCTCCATCGAGAGGGGCCGAACCTGGGTAAACATCGTGTCCCCCGCCTCCTGTTACCATCCGCCTTAGACGCACAGTTCAGGAGCCCCTACCCGAGATCCGCCGGTTTTGACACCAACAGGGGGGAGGGGCAGAGACCTAACTATATAGAGATAGATCGACTAGTATATGTGTGGAGAAGGAGAGATACCTAGATATGTACTGAGGGAAATCGATCGGCATCCATGCATATGTGTAGCAGAGGAATAAGGTTGGGAGAAAGATAACGGTAGAGTGTCGGAGGGTTGATGGTGGAGTTGCTTCTCACAAATGGTGGGAGAGTCTTGCTAGACAAACGGAGGGTACGAGTGCAATATCTATAAGAGAGGGCCGGGGATGTCTGCCTGTCTATGCACGTGCGTGTGAGAGACGTGTCGGGAGGTATGCAAGGATGATGAGGGGGGACGATGTGGTTGTGCTAAGCAGACGTAACTACATAGGAAGATCAACCGTCGTGTGTCTGAGAAAGGGAGAGACATAATAGTGAGGTAAGTCTGTCGGTGCGTGGGGAAAAATAAGTATAGTCGACCTAGCTATATGTAGGGAGATCGGTACGTATACATGCATGCATGTGTTAGAAGCAAATAAGGTTCGAGGAGACAGACAGGAGGAGAGGGGGGTGGCTAGGAGGTGGTGCAAGAGGCCTACTATGTTGAGGGGGGAGGAGTGTGTGAGTATGAGATCGATGAAAAGAGGGGCGGGAGTGTCCACCTACGTGGAACCGTATTTGACATAGGGGGTCATGGATGGTGACAAGAGAAGAGGGGAAGTGTGTGTTTGTGGTAGGCACACTTAGCTAGAGAGGTATATCGACCGGTGTGTGCCAGAAAGAAGGAGCCGGGGGGCCTACACACACCATGGATGAACGACCTAAAGAGAAATAACGAATGTGCGGGATGGAGGGGGACGGTGAGGGAGGGTGAGAGGGGGGCGGGCGTGTGAATGCATGATAGAAAGTTAGCACTAGCTAGCTACAAAGAGAAGAGGATCATGAAGGTGTAAAAGATGAACAGAGATCATAATTCATTATAAAAAGTGGATACGGATATTTGAAGAAGATATCATAATGTAGAACATTGATTATAATTTGGGATAATGTGTGGCTTTTGCAGCTCAGGGCTAAATACTTGTATTAATGTAGGGGGTGGGACACTATACTTTGTGTGATAAACACGGTGTATGTATGGAACATGGTTTAGATTAGATTATGAGTATCTAGTTAGTACATCAAATGTACTATTATTTGGAATCAACATCAAGTGTATTAAAAAAATTGAACTCGAGTTCATATAGTACACATAGTTCATATCTATCTCTATAGTAATCATGTGGTGTGTTGTTAAGGTAATACACAAATGATGGTTGAAGTTGGCAACAATCATGATTCTAGATTCTTATTCAAATAGAGGAACGAATACAAATTTAGTTTGAATTGCAGCGGTAGTATAGATATTTGGAATGCACTAAAATATAGGTATGAGTAGGTTACATGCATTATACAACCAGAGAAAATTTTAATTGGACATAACATGGATTCATAGCTTTGAATAGCATTTGTATAGTAAAGCGGGACAAGACTCTCTCTTTGTGTGGTGTGAATAGTTCAATTTTTTGTTTTTTTCGTTGAGGGAAGTGCGAATTGATTTGGTACGTACAAGTACAATATTACAGGTTAGGCTTGTCCCTAAAATTCAACAGGGCCATGTTATATCCCAAAAATTCAGATATCGTGCTCCCAAAACTCGCGCCTTGCTATCCCGAAATTAAAATGCGCGCGAAAAGTCCCTCTAGCTGCCAAATCCCAACACGCGAAATCCCCCTTCTAACCCGGAGCTGAAAGAGCCGCTAGTTCAAATCGATGGGGGTACTTTTGTAACACACCCTACATTTGGACAAGCGCGTCCCTAAGTGATGGTTCCCCCTCCTATCGCCTCCTTTTCGCCATTTGAAATCCTAGGCCACCATAACCTCTCTGCTCCAGCCACGAAACCCCACCCTCCTCCGTCTGCCACCTCACCGCTGCCCAGCCGGAGCCTCTTCCCCGACGACATCGTCCACCGCAACAGCTTGACGTCCCTCATCCACCTCCCCGGATGAGAATCCGTCGTCCATCTCGTCATCCCGCTGGTTCAGCCGCCCCGTCCTCCACCTCCAAGGAGCTACTCCAATGATCGCCTCGTCTATCGCAACTACTCCATCCCCACAACGTCACCTTAACAAGCTCCACTCGAACCGCAACATCCTCACTGACTCCTTGGATGAAGCCGAGGCCTACTCAACGCCACCAAAGAGGTTGTACACTCATTGCATTGCACCTTCTCCTTAACTCGACCTCCCGGAGCCGACCGTGCTCCATCCCGCACCCCATGGTGCGGCTACCTCGAAGCCGGCGCCGCGGGCGACATCTCCATGGTGGCTCTCCCCCAGTGCGAGGCCCCTTTGGCGGCGACGTCCATACCAGCCAGATCTACTGCTGCTGCTCTGGCTCTCGCTCGCGCTGCTGCTGCTGCTCTCCCCCTTGCTCGTGCTACTGCTCTGCTCTGATTTAGCTACACTTCAGTCGATTGAATCAAATTTTGGGTCAGTCAATTTTTAGGGGTGGGGGAGGGGGCTCGCCGGAGTTAAGGAAGAACCACCCGCAGTGGGGAGGGGGGCTCACCAGAGAGGTACCCCACTATTTATCTTAGGGTTCAGGGTGGGGGTGATGGTCGCTGGCGGTGGGGGGCGCGGTGGTGGGGCGGTGGCGTGGGGATCGCCGGAGAAAAAGCTTCGTGAGGGGGCCTAGAGGCTGGGGCGGCGCGGACCGACGGTGGGGAGTGGTTTCGGGGTGGCGAGGCGGCGCGGGAGCACCACTGGCCGCGGGAGGTGGGGGCCGGCGGTTAGGCCGGTGGTGGCTGGCGGCTCAGGGGTTGGAGGTTGAAGATGAACTGCAGGCCCTTACTAGTACATGCTAAACCTATTATGTGTCTGCTTGTTTCTTATTTTAGAATGCTGACAAAAAATTGGGGAAGAGTGCCTTATTAAGCAATGGTAAAGGAAGTAATGCAGATAAGGTTTAGGATAGTGAGACATCCTTGTTGGTCTCCAACAAAAGCTGATAAAACAGCTAAGGAAAAATATCTTGAAGACAATGAGACAACCCCAAAGTCCTATCTTAGTTTAGTGTTCGAGTTACTAGCCACTACCGCTTGCACAAGCTATTCAAACTCACTGTCTAAATCAGTTCGGTTTTTTGAGTCTCAACTACAAGCTGAAAGACATCGATCAGATGTGCTGCGACAAGAAGCGGAAGGACCGCGGAAGTCCCTGGAGCATTCAGATGCATACTTTCTGGCGCAACAACAACCGTTGGAGGATTATAGCGCCAAGCAGGACAAAGCTATTAAGATTGCTAAGCTTATTGCCAGCATGGTGGATACCCAGGATAACGTTTCTTGAGCTCTTCTGAAGTTGTTTCAGTTATGGACTTGTTTTGCTACCGTGTTTATTTGCAGTGGTGGCCGAGGGAGTCCCGGATTAGGGGGTGTCCGGATGACCGGACTATATCCTTTGGCCGGACTCCTGGACTATGAAGATACAAGATTGAAGACTCCGTCCCGTGTCCGGATGGGACTTTCCTTGGCATGGAAGGCAAGCTTGGCGATACGGATATGTAGATCTCCTACCATTGTAACCGACTCTGTGTAACCCTAACCCTCTTCGGTGTCTATATAAACCGGAGGGTTTTAGTTCGTAGGACGAACAACAATCATACCATAGACTAGCTTCTAGGGTTTAGCCTCTCTGATCTCGTGGTAGATCTACTCTTGTACTACCCATATCATCAATATTAATCAAGCAGGAGTAGGGTTTTACCTCCATCGAGAGGGCCCGAACCTGGGTAAAACATCGTGTCCCTTGTCTCCTGTTACCATCCGCCTAGACGCACAGTTCGGGACCCCCTACCCGAGATCCGCCGGTTTTGACACCGACATTGGTGCTTTCATTGAGAGTTCCTATGTGTCGTCATCTTTAGGCCCGATGGCTCCTCCGATCATCAACAATGATGCGGTCCAGGGTGAGACTTTTCTCCCCGGACAGATCTTCGTATTCGGCGGCTTTGCACTGCGGGCCAATTCGCTTGGCCATCTGGAGCAGATTGAAAGCTATGCCCCTGGCCATCAGGTCAGATTTGGAAGTTTGAACTACATGGCTGACGTCCACGGAGACTTGATCTTTGACGGGTTCGAGCCACAGCCAAGCGCGCCGCACTGTCACAATGGGCATGATCTAGCTCTGTCGAGCGATTACCACAGGTCGCACCAGTGTCCGCTCCGACCCTTAGCTCGGAGCCGACTGCGCCGATCGAGGACGGGTGGCTGGACACCGCCTTGGGGGCTGCGATCTCTACGGCGATTGAGCCGAACACCATCCCTGTCCCTTGCAAAGCTCGTGAATCCAAGGTGCCGCACTCCTCTTCGGTCTCCGAACCTTCTGCGCCCCTGCCAATCAAATCCGATTGGGCGCCGATCATGGAGTTCACCGCCGCGGACATCTTTCAGCACTCGCCCTTTGGCGACATCCTGAATTCACTAAAGTCTCTCTCTTTATCAGGAGAGCCCTGGCCGGACTATGGTCAGCAAGGTTGGGATGCGGACAACGAAGAAATTCAAAGCCCACCCACTACCCACTTCGTAGCCACTGTCGATGATTTAACCGACATGCTCGACTTCGACTCTGAAGATATCGACGGTATGGACGACGATGCAGGAGACGACCAAGAACCAGAGCCTACAGGACACTGGAAGGCCACCTCGTCACATGACATATACATGGTGGACATCCCAAAAGAAGGGAATGGCGATGGAACAACGGAGGATGACCCCTCCAAGAAACAGCCTAAGCGCCGGCGTCAGCGGCGCCGCTCTAAATCCCAACACACCAAAAACGGTGACTCCGGCACAGGAGACAATAACACCCTGGACAGTGCTGAAGACAACCCCCTCCAGCAGGATTCAGCGCAGGAGGATGGAGAAGCCAGCCCTCATGAGAGAGCGGCAGACAGAGAGGTAGAGGACGATAATTACATGCCTCCCTCCGAAGACGAGGCAAGCCTCGACGATGACGAATTTGTCATGCCTGAGGATCCCGTCGAACAAGAGCGTTTCAAACGCAGGCTTATGGCCACGGCAAGCAGCCTCAAGAAAAAGTAGCAATAACTTAGAGCTGACCAAGACTTGCTAACCGACAGATGGACTGAAGTCCTTGGGGCCGAAGAGTATGAACTCGAACGCCCCTCCAAGAGCTACCCAAAACGCAGGCTGCTACCCCGATTAGAGGAGGAAGCACCTAAACCTACATCACCAGCGCATGATACGGCCGACCGGCCACCTCGTGGCCGCGACAGAGAGGCCTCTCGGCCCTCCACTCAAGCCGCACCCCGGCGTCGCTCGAAGAATACTAAGGCGCGGGGAAATGCGCCAAACCCGCGAGATATATTGGAGGACAAGGCAAGGCAAACAAGATCGATCTATGGATCGCGTGGGCCCCCCACGACACGTGATGATAACCGTCACACCGGATACGGCAATTCCGGCCGGGCCGAACACAGTAGACAAAGCTCAATTGAGTTGCGTCGTGATATAGCCTAATACAGAGGCGCCGCACACCCATTATGCTTCACAGATGAAGTGATGGATCATCAAATCCCCGAGGGTTTCAAACCCGTAAACATTGAATCATACGATGGCACAACAGATCCAGCGGTTTGGACTGAGGACTATCTCCTTCATATCCACATGGCCCGCGGTGATGATCTACACGCCATCAAATACCTCCCACTCAAGCTTAAAGGACCAGCTCGGCATTGGCTTAATAGCTTGCCGGTGAGTCAATTGGTTGTTGGGAAGACACGGAAGCCGCATTCCTCGACAATTTCATGGGCACCTATTTGCGACCACCGGGCCGATGACCTAAGCCACATAATTCAGCAGCCGGAGGAATCGCCGGACAATTCCGACACGGTTCCTAATCAAGAAAAATCAAATCATCGACTGTCCGGATGCAGAGGCCCTTGCAGCCTTCAAGCATAACATCCGCGACGAGTGGCTTGCCCGGCACCTAGGACAGGAAAATCTGAAATCCATGGCAGCCCTCACAGCACTCATAACCTGCTTTTGCGCGGGAGAGGACAACTGGCTAGCTCGTAGTAACAACATGACCAAGAGCCCTGGTAATTCGGGTACCAAGGATAGCAATGGCAGGTCGCGTCGCAACAAGCACAAGCACCACATTAACGACGATAATGCTGAGGATACGGCAGTCAATGCCGGATTCAGAGGCTCCAAACCCGGTCAGCGGAAAAATCCATTCAAAAGAAATACTCCGGGCCCATCCAATTTGGACCGAATACTCGATCGCTCGTGCCAGATACACGGCACCCCCGAAAAACCAGCCAACCACACCAACATGGATTGTTGGGTGTTCAAGTAGGCAGGCAAGTTAAATGCCGAAAACAATGACAAGGGGCTGCATAGCGATGACGAGGAGGAGCCCCGACCGCCGAACAATAGGGGACAGAAGGGCTTCCCCCCACAAGCGCGGACGGTGAACATGATATACGCAACCCACATACCCAAAAGGGAGCAGAAGCGTGCACTTAGGGACGTATATGCGATGGAGCCAGTCGCCCCAAAGTTCAACCCGTGGTCTTCCTGCCCGATCGCTTTTGATCGAAGGGACCACCCCACTAGCATCCGCCATGGCGGATTCACCGCATTGGTTCTAGACCCAATCATTGACGGATTTCACCTCACAAGAGTCCTAATGGACGGCGGCAGCAACTGAACCTGCTTTATCGTGGATACAAAGGCGAAAAATGGGCATAGACCCTCAAGGATTAAACCCACAAAGACGACCTCTAAAGGCGCCATACTAGGTGTAGAGGCCAATCAGACAGGCTCAGTTACACTTGAAGTGGTCTTCGGATCCCCGGATAACTTCCAAAGCGAGGAGTTAATCTTCGACATAGTCCCGTTCTGCAGCGGCTATCACGCACTGCTCGGACGAACCGCATTTGCAAAGTTCAATGCGGTGCCGCACTACGCATACCTCAAGCTCAAGATGCCAGGCCCTCGAGGAGTCATTACGGTCAATGGAAACACCGAACGCTCTCTCCGAACGGAGGAGCATACGGCGGCCCTCACGGCAGAAGTGCAAAGCAACCTCTCAAGGTAATTCTCGAGTCCGGCTATTAAATGTCCGGACACCGTCAAGCGCGCCCGGAGTAACCTACAACAAGACCGCCTGGCACGTTCCGAGCACGCGTAGCAATGCGGCCCCAACCCCAGCCCTCGCGAAATTGCGAAACCAGTACTACGCGTACATAATTACGCTCTGGAAATACCATGGGCATAGGGGGAGGGGCACGACCACGGCATGCCCAAAATGCGGTTCGACCGCACTAGGGGCTCCCGATTGTGTCATTCTTTTTTTTTCTTTCTTTCAGGACTCCGCTCTCCGGAAGCCCTGTCCGGCAGTAGAATCGCCGAACACACGATGCAACAACCAGGGAAGCAGAAAGCTACGTCGAGTGTCCAGGTGGTCTCTATAACGAGCAGTATACTTGTTTCACATATCATCCCGCAGCTCGCCCCTGGAGGGGGACATGTCAAATAGTCCCGTCCCTTGCTTATCGCACTATTTGTATCGTTCTGCTTTTACCGCAGCCTTTTCGAATAAACAATACATAGCTTTTGTCTATTCTTGAATTCCTTTTTCTTTATATATGTTCATTCACGACATATTGCACCGGTGCACTTTGGTACGGCCAAATACACCAGGGGCTTAAGTACCCCAAAATATGGTGTGATAAGTCCGAACACTTTCACAAGTGCGGCACCCCGAACTTATAGCATTATATCCATCGGCTCCGAATCATGTCTTGGGTCAATAGTTGGGTTTGCCCGGCTCCCATGTTTTGGTACCTTACGTTCCGTTATATCGGCTAAGGTAGCACTGGGAGAACCAACGCGATTGTGTCCCGGTTGAGCTGGGCTAAGCACCTCGGTGGAGAAAGCTAAAACTGACCCGTCATGATAGGGCGAGAGCGATCGCTGTTCGAGAGGTTTTCGAGTCCCTAAAGACTTATGCCGCTTAGAGCGAGGAGTCGGCTTTGTCCGCCTAGGCGTGGATAGCACCCCGAAATCGGTCTTCCGAATACTAGGGGCTTCGCCGAAATTTAAAATTATAGAATTCTATGGCTAAGTGAGAGTGTTCAAGCATTATAGTCCGATTGCCTCGTTTGTTGTGTTGAGCACCTCCCTCGAAGGACCCAAGAATGGGAAAAAGAGCGCTCAAGTTTACCCCGAACATCCCAGCACTCGTGGCATGGGGGCAGAAGCCGACGACTCGCCATCTCTCAAATTTAATAAACGGTTGCACAGAAGGTAATATTCTAAATTCAAAAGTGTTGCTTAGCGCATATGAACAAGTTTTCAGTGTACAGGATAACAAATGCGAGTTTACTCAAAAATTACATCTTTGGAGCATTCATCCGCTATAAGGCGGGCACCCTTCAGGACGCCCTCATAATACATCTCGGGCTTGCGATGCTCCTTGCCCGACGGTGGTCCGTCCATCACAAGCTTCTCAGCGTCCATCTTACCCCAGTGCACTTTAGCACGGGCAAGGGCCCTACGGGCACCTTCGATGCATACGGAGTGCTTGACGACTTCAAACCACGGACAGGCGTCCACCAGCTGCCTCACCAGCCCGAAGTAGCTCCCAGGCATGGCCTCCCCAGGCCACAGCCGGACTATGATGCCCTTCATGGCCTGTTCGGCCACCTTATGGAGCTCGACCAGCTGCTTCAGCTGGTCGCTCAAAACTGCAGGTGTCCGGTCTCGACATCGAGACCTGAACACCTTCTCCGTCGAGCTCCCTCCTCGGCCCGGTAGAATGCGGCAGCGTCGGACCTGCTTCTTGGGGCAGATCTGCGAATGCTCTGGAGAGCTCCGGATTCGGTAAGTAACAAGTAATTCACTTTCACGTGCTTGCTTTGCATAAAGAATGCCTTACCCGCCGCTATCTTCTTCATCGCCTCAATTTCCTGGAGGGCTTTTTGGGCTTCGGCCTTAGCAGATTTGGCGCTCTCAAGGGCCGAGGCGAGCTCGGACTCTCGAGTCTTTGAGTCACGCTCCAGACTCTCGTGTTTTTTCACGAGAGCCTGGAGCTCTTGTCGCACCTCTGCCACTCGCGCCTCCTGCTTCTCTCGCTCGGTGCGCTCCACAGACGCATTGCTTTCGGCCTTGGACAGCGCTTCCTTCAGGGTCGCCACCTCGTTCGTGGCCCCTGCAATACTCACGTTAGTCCTGACATTTTTTGCAACATCTTTTATATACTTCCATAAGGTATTACTTACCTTCCTTGTCCTCGAGCTGCTTTTTGGCAAGGCCGAGCTCTTTCTCGGACCGCTCGAGGCTCTGCTTCAATGCATCGACCTCCAGCGATCAAGGCGGCAGAGGTCGGCAACCTGCATTCCCATATTGACAAACATATGTTAGACTCCTGCGTACATCTTTTAGATCCTCAGTTCGGCTTTTCTTTCCGAACACCAAACTGAGCATCAGGGGCTACTTTCTATGCGGTAATATTTTTACATATCTTAAATACATACCTCAAAGCCTGTTAGAAGGCTGGCATAGGCTTCAGTCAGCCCGCTCTTGGCAGACTGAACTTTCTGGATCACCACACTCATAACAAAGGCGGTGCTCCTCGTCGATGGAGGCGCCGTTAAGCGCCTCCAGCAAATTATCCGGTGCCTCCGGTTGGACGGGGGTCACCGGCGTCGTAGGCTTGCCCTTCTTACATGGGGGCCGCCTGCCGGACTCCGGAACCACTGAAGGTTCCGATGCGGAGTCCGACCCAGGGCCGGACTTAGATCCCTTTGGGGTTTTATCCCCTTTGCACCTGGAGTCCGGGAGGTTGCCTTGCGGCGCCTCCAGAACCTCCTGGCTGGGACCCTTTTGGGACTCCACCTCGGCGTCATCCGCAGCGCGAGGAGAGGAGGCGGCCGGAAGTGAGCTATTCACATCTGATGAACCCAGGGAGCCGCTCGTTGAAGCGTCGAGCCCAGCCTTGGGCGGACTGCATGGTTATATTCGGCATTAGAAGGTACTATGCGACAAATGGAGCGCCATGAGTTATTCTGGTATCCGGGCACTTACGATTTCACCAGGGGCTTGGCCCTCGGTGGCCACTCTTCTTCGCCGTCGTCGGCATTGGCGGAGTAGTCCGGAGGAAGGGTTCTTCCCTTCTTGGACCCTCCGGCCTCCCCAGTTGGGGCGGCCTTCCTTTTCTTCTCTGCCTCCGCTGCGGGAGAGGCTTCTCTTTCCTCCTCCTTGTTTTCACGGGAGGAGTCCGCCTCGGAGTCATCGGACGATGAGTCCGACACCACCTGGCGTCGGGCACTCTTTCGAGTGCCCGTGGCCTTCTTCTTGGCCTTCTTCTCCGGCACCACGTGAGGTGCCGGAACTAGCAGCCCCGTCAATCGAGCGTCCGCTGGGTCTTCTGGCAAGGGAGCCGGACAGTCAATCTGCCCAGACGTCTTCTGCCAATCCTGTCAAAGGTAAGGGAGTTTTAGATCCCACATAGAGTTAAACTATGAAAAACAAGTGTCCTGTAAAGGGTAAAATAACTTATCGCGTTGGCTTGATGCTGCCCGCTGAATCCGCGATCCTCGGAGGCGGATGCGGGAGCCTCGGTGCCCTTGAACAGCACCTTCCAGGCATCTTCGTACATAGTGTCGAAGAGCCTGCTCAGGGTTTGGTGCTGTGCCATATCAAACTCCCACAAGTTGAAGGCCCGTTGTTGGCATGGGAGGATCCGGCGGATGAGCATGACCTGGACTACGTTGACAAGCTTGAGCTTCTTGTTCACTAGATTTTGGGCCTTGAGTTTGGAGTCCGGTCAGCTCTTCCGAATTACCCCATGTCAGGCCCGTCTCTTTCCAGGAGGTGAGCCGTGTAGGGAAGCCAGATCGGAATTCGGGGGCCGCTGCCCATTTAGGGTCACGCGGCTCGGTGATGTAGAACCACCCCGATTGCCACCCCTTTATGGTCTCCACGAAGGAGCCCTCGAGCCATAGGACGTTGGCCATCTTGCCCACCATGGCACCTCCGCACTCCGCTTGGCGGCCGCCCACTACCTTTGGCTTGACATTGAAGGTCTTCAGCCATAAGTCAAGTGAGGCTGGATGCAGAGGAAGGTTTCGCACCTGACGATGAACGCCGAGATGTTGAGGATGAAATTCGGGGCCAGATCGTGGAAGTCCAGGCCGTAGTAGAACATGAGCCCCCGGACAAATGGGTGAAGTGGAAAACCTAGTCCGCAGAGGAAGTGGGTGAGGAACACCACCCTCTCATGGGGCCTGGGGGTGGGGATGAGCTGCCCCTTGTCGGGGAGCCGGTGCACGATGTCATTGGACAACTATCCGGCCTTCCTCAGCTTTTTGATGTGCCCCTCCGTGACAGAGGAGGCCATCCACTTGCCTCCCGCTCCGGACATGGCTGGAGAAGGTTGAGGTGGGATGTGCGGACTTGGGCGCTGGAGCTCGAGTGCGCGGAAATGGATGAGCAAAGGAGGAAGAAGGCATGGGTGAAAAGGTCGATCCTTATCCCCTTATATGGGCGGACGAAGCTATGCGTCCCCACCAGCCTGGTAAAACTCTCTTATCTCCCAAGCGCCGTAATCAATGGCGCGGTTGGGTTACCCACGCCCGTATTGATGAGAATCCCGGAATAAGGGGACACGATCTCTGCTTTGACAAGACGTGCCAAGGAAACCGCCTCGCTAAACGCTACCGAGGTGGGACAAGAAAACGATTCGAATAAAGGCTTGGCTGTGGTGTGATGTCATGCTGCGGAATATGTCAGCAGATTGAATTTGTGTAAATATTATTCTCTCTACGGTGGTATGTGGAACTTATTTTGCAGAGCCGGACACTATCCTTGTGTTCAAAATCTTCTATGAAATATTTGGAGGAGGAACCCGCCTTGCAATGCTGAAGACAATCTGCGCGCCGGACTCGTCGTCATTGAAGCCTGGTTCAGGGGCTACTGAGGGAGTCCTGGATTAGGGGGTGTCCGGATGACCGGACTATATCCTTTGGCCGGACTCCTGGACTATGAAGATACAAGATTGAAGACTCCGTCCCGTGTCCGGATGGGACTTTCCTCGGCGTGGAAGGCAAGCTTGGCGATACGGATATGTAGATCTCCTACCATTGTAACCGACTCTGTGTAACCCTAACCCTCTTCATGTCTATATAAACCGGAGGGTTTTAGTCCGTAGGACGAACAACAATCATACCATAGGCTAGCTTCTAGGGTTTAGCCTCTCTGATCTCGTGGTAGATCTACTCTTATACTACCCATATCATCAATATTAGTCAAGCAGGAGTAGGGTTTTACCTCCATCGAGAGGGCCCGAACCTGGGTAAAAACATCGTGTCCCTTGTCTCATGTTACCATCCGCCTAGACGCACAGTTCGGGTCCCCCTACCTGAGATCCGCTGGTTTTGACACCGACAGTGGCCAATTTAGACGGCCAGTGTATGTAATATGCTGTTTTGTTCCCTATATTTGCATTGGTGGTGAACTTTGATGCCCAGTGGATGTAATATGTGTAATAGCCGTAATAACCTAATGTTAGTTGCTTGCTTATTTATTTCCTTATTGTCTTGTTTAGTTGTTTGCTAGTAGTTAGTGTAGTTATTTTTTTGCATTTTTCTAATGGTCACAATAACCTATTTTTATAACTAGGCCACAATAACCATGGCAACACACGGACTATTTCACAAGAGAACCAAACACATCAAGAGACGCTTCAATTCCATCTGCGATCAAGTCAAGGAGGGAGACATAGAGATTTGCAAGATACACATGGATCTGAATGTTGCCGACCCGTTGACTAAGCCTCTCTCACGAGAAAAACATGATCAGCACCAAGACTCCATGGGTGTTAGAATCATTACTATGTAATCTAGATTATTGACTCTAGTGCAAGTGGGAGACTGAAGGAAATATGCCCTAGATGCAATAATAAAGTTGTTTTTTATATTTTCTTATATCATATTAAATGTTTATTATTCGTGCTAGAATTGTATTAACCGGAAACTTAGTACATGTGTGAATACATAGACAAATAGAGTGTCCCTAGTATGCCTCTACTAGACTAGCTCGTTAATCAAAGATGGTTAAGTTTCCTGACCATAGACATGTGTTGTCATTTGATGAACAGGATCACATCATTAGATAATGATGTGATGGACAAGACCCATCCGTTAGCTTAGCATAAATGATCGTTTAGTTTTATTGCTATTGCTTTCTTCATGACTTATACATGTTCCTCGGACTATGAGATTATGCAACTCCCGTATACCAGAGGAACACCTTGTGTGCTATCAAACGTCACAACGTAACTGGGTGATTATAAAGATGCTCTACATGTGTCTCCGATGATGTTTGTTGAGTTGGCATAGATCGATATTAGGATTTGTCACTCCGTGTATCGGAGAGGTATTTCTGGGCCCTCTCGGTAATGCACATCACTATGAGCCTTGCAAGCAATGTGTCTAATGAGTTAGTCATGGGATGATGCATTACGGAACGAGTAAAGAGACTTTCTGGTAACGAGATTGAACTAGGTATGGTGATACTGACGATCGCATCTCGGGCAAGTAACATACCGATGACAAAGGGAACAACATATGTTGTTATGCGGTTTGACCGATAAAGATCTTCGTAGAATATGTAGGAGCCAACATGAGCATCCAGGTTCCACTATTGGTTATTGACTGGAGATGTGTCTCGGACATGTCTACATAGTTCTCGAACCCGGAGGGTCCGCACGCTTAACGTTTGATGACAATTTGTATTATGAGTTATGTGATTTGATGACCGAAGTTTGTTCAGAGTTCTGGATGAGATCACAGACATGACGAGGAGTCTTGAAATGTTCAAGAGGTGAATATTCATATATCAGAAGGTTATATTCAGACACCAGAATGGTTTCGGGAAGTATCGGATAAGTTTCGGAGTACCGGGGGTTACCGACCCCCCCGGGAAGTTAATGGGCCACACATGGGCCTTTGTGGAGCAGAGAGGGCAGGCCAGGGAGGTGTCGCATGCCCCCCCTTGCCAATCCGAATTGGACAAGGGGTGGGGGCGGCGCCCCCCTTTCCCTCTCCTACTCCTCCTCTCTTTCCCCCTTTGCTATTCCGAAAAAGAAAAAGGAAAGGGGAATCCTACTTGGACTAGGGAGTTGATAATCCCCAAGTGCAGGGAATCATCGAAGCAATTCCCAAATGTGGAAGTGATAAGTATGGAGTGTCGAACCCACAAGGAGCTAAAGGTAAGATCAATATTCTCTCAAGTCCTATCTGCCACTGATACAACTCTACGTACACCGGACGTTTGCTTCCGACTAGAAACAAGAAATAAAACTACGTTGTGGGTGTGAAGAGGATAACTTTGCATGGTATCAGAGAGCTAAAATATAAAAGTAGGTGCTGTTATCATAAAGTTAGAATATATTACTAAATATTATGAATAATGCGTGTGGAATAATGATGGGTCGGTGTGCGGAATTATCCTAGGCAATCGTTAACAAGACCGGTAGTCATCATTGCAATTTCATATGAGGGAGAGGCATAAGCTGTAGGAGATATGCCCTGGAGGCAATAATAAATGATATTATCTCCAAGTTCATAATTATGTTTATGTTCCATGCTCTAACTGCTATGGTTCTCGAGTCTGCAATAACACGAGGCTCGGAGGAATACTCATAGGCACGTGTGGAATAATAAACGGTAAGAAGTATTCTTAGTCTGGCCTCTAAGACTAGCTCAAGTGTTGCATGATGGTTCATTTTTTCCTGATCATGGGCATGTCAATGCCAGCATCTATGAGGGCACTATGTTAAGAGATGATTTGTGTTGTATCGAGCCGGTTTGATTTTATGCTTTGAGATTCATTCGTCACATGTTAATGGTACATAACAAAGAGATGGTTAACGTTTGCATGATTCCTTAGACCATGAGAGTATCGAGTTTCTTCATGCTTGCTTCATGAACTTTGGGGTTTGTTAAACGTCATCCGTAAATGGGTGGCTATTACGGCGGCTTACTGGTTCATGGAAAAGTATGTCAAGTAACTTGATAGCTCAAGATTGGGATTTGCTCCTCCGACGATGGAGAGATATACTCGGACTTCTCGGTGTTACGGTATCCATCATCATCTGGCCAGACACAATGTGATTTGATCACTAGGATGCCGGAACACGGAAACGAGAAAAGAGAACAAAACCGGTAACGAGGTAACTTGCATGGTGGACAAATTGTTGATCCACAGGAATGCAATAAATCTCACCTCAGGTGTTTGTGACATATCGCGAAGCAACAGGAATAGCTCACGACAACTGGAGGTTCACCCGAATATTCATTCGTGGGGGTATAGGGGTCAATATGGGTGTCCATGGCTCCGATGTTGATCATTGATCAGAAGAGGTTCCAGGTCATGTCTATACTTCACTGAACCTATAGGGTCACATGCTTAAGGGTCATCTATCTGCTGAATACTAGACAGGGAGTCTGAGAGAAAGTTTTCGGAAAAGGTTTTTCGGAGACATCAGAAAAGTTCTGAAAAGAGAGGTCACTGGATGAGTTCTGGTGAAACCGAAAAAGTTGTTTCGGGGTATGCCATTAAGTCAACATGGTTTCGGCACATGCCTGGTAATTCTTGGAGGGTGCCAGAATCATTCTGGAAACTTTTTGGAATTTTCAGAAATAAAAACCGAAAATCTTTCGGAGCTGCCGGTACCGCTTTGGTTGTTTTTCGCAGATGAAATTCACTAATCTAAAATTGTTTCAGAACGAATCCAAAATCATTTTAGTGGGTACTGGAATTATTCTAAGACCCACATAAATATTTTCGGATTTAATGGACGCGAAAAATTGTCTTCATGAATAGTGAAAACGCATTCTTGTTTGCTTTTCGCAGATGAAAATCACTAAACCGAAATTGTTTCGGAACGCATTGAAAATTATTTTAGTGGGTACTGGAAATTTTCTGAGCCCACATAAATATTTTCAGTTCGAACAGACGCTGAAAAATGTCATCATGAATAGTGAAAGTGCTTTTTGCTTGGCTTCTTGGACAAGCCACCTTGAGGGCCTTTTTGGTATTTCCTCCCTTGGCTTCTTGGAGAAGCCACCCTTGGGCTTGGCCTATAAATAGGGGTGGAGGGGGCTGCCTAAAGGATCATCCCTTGCTCTCATACACATGCCATGCATTATGTGGCTTCTTCTCTCCCTCCCACGAAAAGAGTTCCGTAGAGCCGTAAGGCTGTCTGGGTTCCGGCAGGAACTAGCTCTGGACGGCGAAGCCCTGCCAGATAGATGACACCGTATGTGTGCAACTCTGTAGAGAGATCGTAGTTTCGGTCTTAGTTCATGAGTGCCTCCCGAAGGGATGTCCGTGTGACCGTCCGAGTTTCGAAGGTCCTATCGAAGGGCTGTCTGAGTGACCGTTCGAGTTTTGAAGGTCCTCCAGAAGGGCTGTCCGCGACACCGTCCGAGGGGGCTGTCCGACCGCCTCCCGGAGGGCTGTCTGAGGAGCAGATGAGGGTATACATCCTCGCGGTTGGGAGGTTGTAAATCCTAGCTGCGGGGATCTGCACCACCAATCGTCATCGACTCTACTTCCCGCTGCGCTACGAGTCGGTAATGAAAAAGATCAAACCATGTATGCAGTCTCCATAGTGGTCCTGGGCTGGTGCGTAGGTCGATTTTTTTTGTTTTCTGTTGCGTTACCATACAGTGGCATCAAGAGCCGTGCTATGCGTAGATGCAAGTTTTGATCTAGAATTCATGCAGATGTATGGGTGTTGCATAATATAATTAGGTAGTAGATGAGATCCATTGCTGAAAATATTTATGCGGGTGACAGACAAAATCTGTTACCCGACGTTCTTGTTGCTTCCTTAGAATTTTCGTTTGCTCAATCTCGAGACAGCATGGTGGAATTTGACAAAGTTCTGGCAATCCGTGATCCTGATTGATCATGGAAGTGCAATCAGTTCTTTGGGTTCTGCCTTAGTGAAAAGAAAGATGAAATTCGCAGATGAAAGGGCATTGCAGATATGATCTGCACGGGGTTCATGCGTATGACGAAGTTTAGTATGGGGCTCGAGATTTGATTATCTCGTGTTTCATACACCCCGAGATGTTAATCTAGCAACTTGAATAATCATACTTGATGATAAAACATTGGTAGCTTCGGTTTAAGTCAAAACCTTAGAAGCCACGAAAAATAAATTTTTGCATAAACCAATTAGAGGCGTCTAACTTGGTTTTGCAGGATGTGCATGTGATGTGGTATAGCAATGCTCATATTCAGTTTGATTATGTATGAGATGACTATATGATGTAATTAACATGACCTGCGTGTCATGATTCGGCATGATGGCTGGAGCCATATGATTGTCACTTTAATGACCTGCTTGTCAACCTTAAGTAATGCACTTATTTTATTAGCTATAGAGATAGCAATATTATCTGGTGCATCGACAGGGTGGTGGCAATCTTCGTGAAGGTGAACACCGACGCGAATGCCGAAGACGAAGGAATGAAAGACTTCTCTGTCATAGAGGGCTATACCATATCATGCTATTATGAATTGCCTAAGATGTTTATCCCTTTGATGCACCCTTTTTGATTGCGCGGTAGTCGCTTTTTATTAGGGTGATCTCTCACTAAAATATCAAGTAGTTAGTGTTCTCCCAAGTGTAGCACCGTCACGGCACCTATCTTTTCGGGGTGCGCCATGGATGCATGGGTACGAACGATTAGAGAAGTGTGAGGCGGGTGAGGTCAGACCTTGCAGCAAGATCACTTGGTTGTCTTGACGTTCATGGCAGGATCGTCCTGAGCTCGGAACACACGCATCAAAAGATGAGCAAGAGTCACATAGAGATGTGATCGGCAAGTTGGCCTACCGATTAAAATTCCCGTTATGAGATGATGATTCTATGGCGATGAATTGAAGTCTGGATCTTGTGTCACTCATAATCAATTTTGAGAGATATTGATTTGAGTGGGAGCACACTGTTGAATTAACATGTTTAATTCTCAAAGGTAATTAATTATGAACACCGTCTAAGTGTTTCTTGCAAAATAGTTGTAGAATAATGGCTCGCGTTTCCACCTTCCCTGTTAAAATTGAATAGCTGTTAAATATCTGGTTAAAACTTTACGATTGGTAACGTAATGTGAGGATTGTCCTCAAAAGTGCCGAGAAGGACTTTGTCCTATCGCATGCTTTCCATATCTTCCGGCTAATGCTATGGTTCATGTGACTCTCGTCCTTCGATCCAAAAGCTAGAATTCTGTTTTGGTCAAGTGGAATATGTTTGCTTCCACGAAGCCCAAACTTCGAAAGTTGGGATAGTTATATGATATTCATGGAACTGAAAATATTTTCAGATACAAACAAAGCAATGTTTGTTTGCAAGTATTAGTAAAAGTCTTTACTATGCATTTGACTGTTGGGAAAGGGATCCAGAAGAACGCCTGTCATATAATGAAAGGTTAATAAAACAACAACTTAAAGAGAAAGGAAGTGTCCAAAGGGTGTTAGTATGACTTACACGCCTAGGAAGCCCAGGGCTAACGCCACTCTTAAGTTGGGTGCTTCTTTTGCGAGTAGGAGAAATACTAAAAGTTAAACTGTTAGAAGTATAAAGGCAGAAAGGAAGATGACTGGAATATCCAGCTCATGTATGAATGTCATACAAGTTTTTGATGTATAGTAGGCTGGTCAAAGATATAGTTCTTGGGATTTATTGTTAAACATGTTAATCACTAATTCTTGGGTATTGTGAGTTAATCACAAAGATACCCGCTCGATTGCATTCTGTTGCGAATCAATGTAAGAGCTACTATGGCCTAAAAGGCTAGCCAGGAATGAGGTTTTAATACGTGTTGGGAACATAGTAAAAGTTACTATACCTTCCATCGGTGTATTACCTATGTATTTTCTCTCATAATTCATTTTAGAGTTTCTTACACTCTAGCCCTTTGCACAAGGTATCTTGCAAGAAGGTTGTTCATAAAAGAACAATTGTTGTTCAGTATTATGAATAAACATAAGGGCCATACTTTCATTGTGAATGAGATGTATGTTATGAATAATGATATTAATATATTACCTCTGTGTTTACTTTCATAATTCATTTTAGAGTTTCTTACACTCTAGCCCATTGCACAATGTTTATTGCAAAACGGTTGTTCATAAAAGAACAATTGTTGTTCAGTATTATGAATAACATGAAGGGTCATGCTTCCATCCAAGATGGGATGTATGTTATGAATATTGATGGTAAAATGATACATCCATAATGCTGACACTAAATGTCGCAAGACTATGAGAATACCACACATGTGTGGCACTGCATTTGGTCACATTGGAGAAACCCGCATGAAAAAAAAATCCATTATGATGGATTTTGAAGTTGTTTAATTTTGAATCATCTGACACTTGCAACTTTCCTCCGAAAAGTGATGTGACTGAAATACCGTTCACAGGCCATAAGGAATGGGCAACAAACTTATTGGTGATCATACATTTTGATGTGTGTAGTTCAATAAATGTTGTTGCAAGTAGTGGATTTATATATCTTCAGAAATGACTCAAGTAGACATATGGATATTTGTTTGATGAGACATAAGTCTGGATCTTTTGAAATCATTCGAAAGGTTTTCAAAAATGAAGTAGAAGTTATTGTAACAAGGAAATTATGTTTATGCAATTTTATTGCAGAAAGGAATATTTGAGTTACAAGTTTAGCGAATGTCTGATGAGTTATGAAAAGAGTTTCATAACTTACAACTCCCGGAACACCACTATGAGTGGAATGTCTGTGAAATGTAATCAAACCATTTATGACATGGTAAGATCAAAGATGACATAAATAAATTTCCCATTATCACTTTTGAAGAGTAATGCTTTAGAGATCATGCTTTTACGAAAAAGAGCTCCATCAGGTCTGTTGAAATGACGGCATGGTATGGTACGCCCAACCATGTTATATCTTTTCTTAACATTTGGAATATGGTGCTTGTGTAAAATGTTACAAACCTATTCCAAATCAGACAAGTGCTACTTTGTAAGTTATCCCAAGTCATTGGGTATTCCCCCCTCACTATACCGAGGCAAATAGTTTTGCCGCCAAACGGTGTGCTTTTAAAGAGAATGGTTCTTTCAAAAAGGTGAGTGGGAGAATAGTGCAACTCGACGAGATAAACAATATCTTCATCACTTCATCATCAGATCAAAGGAAAGAGACCGTGGAAGTAATTCTAGAGTTTCCTACCGCGACTGACACGGAAGTCTCTACAATAAAATGTATGAACTTCGGTCAAACTTGTAGTTGAACCACGTAGGCAAGGCTCGTGCAAACCTCTCAGGTCCGCAAACGAGATATTGTTGTTAGACAACATTATACCTACGATACACAAGGAAGCGTTGATGGGCCCTGACTCCGGAATTGGCTAAATGCCAATACAATCCGAGTTAGTTTCCATATAAGTGATTCAGATTAAAACCTTGATACACCTTTCGGAAGACTTAGAGTCCAACGAATATTTATGGAACTTAAAACTGATACGGATAAAAATGTTTTATCCATAAAGCTCGACTTGTTGAAATAACAAGTTTAAGAGTTGACTACGATGAGGTTGTTTTCATCGTAGCGATGCTTAAAGTCGGTTCGGGTTGAACTAGCAATTAATACATATTTCAATCATGAGATATGAAACATGGATGACAATAGGATTTCCATCTGATGGAAATGAAACCAAGTGACTTGCATGTGTTACACTCGAAGGCATTTTGTCTATCCAGAGGATGCTAGTAAGGGTGCAAACTTCAGAGTTCCAACGATGGACAGAAGAGAGCAAAATGGAGTTGGAATCTTCGTGCTTTGATGAAATGGTCAAAGGGGTTTGACTTCATCAATGGGTAACAAAGATGCTTGTAATTCAAGAAAGTAAGTGGGAGCGTAAAAATATTTCTAAAAACCGTGTGTGCTTGACACATTGTTAATTAGAAATAAATTTCTTGACACGAATTAGGACTTCATTTGAAAATAGTTTTTTGATGAAGTGCTTAGGCTAAATAGCGTCAGTATTAGGCATAATGATCTATGGATATAGATTTACCTAATAGGGCTAAGCAATGAATACATATTGACAAGGTGCTAAACCTTTTAGCATTTAAAACCGCCAAGGAGTGATTCTTGCTGGAGTCACATGGAAGAGTTTTCTGCAAGACTCGGTGTCCCAAAACACTGATGAGCAAAATACATGATGCATATTCCACACACTTTTGTGTTTGGATTAATCATGTATTCCATGGTATGTAAAACAACTAGATATGTCCGATACTCCCAAGGTGTTGCGAGTATGGATACTAAAGTTATAAAAGTACTGATCGTGGGACAATAGTGAAAGATGTCATTGAGTACTAGAGTAAGTACTGATGATATGTTTTCTCGCAAGCGGAGATCATGAAGAGTTCGTTGTAAAATGTTACATCGATACAGTCTTCATCTTTTCTCCATGCGATTTTTGATTTAAGTTAAGGGTTTTGTGTAATACACAATATGGTGGCACGGTAGTTGGAAATTGTTCCCAACAGGATACTGTGGCGAATTCTATAACAAATGACTAAGTATGTTGACGCTTTAGAAGTGACAAACAATATGTTGAATCATATAGTTCATTCACGAACTTAGTATGGTTCCAAGATGGCTTTTGTCAATGGGACACTATTGCAGGTAGTTTCTCCATAACTCAGTCTGAGGAATCCAGGTTCGACCTGTGATTCACATACATAAAAGCCAAGTCCACACAAAACATGAATTTTGTGAAAGCATGAAAACGCAAGGATATGCAATGATACACATAGAGCTGAAGTCGTCAGATCCGTTGGACATCAGGCTATACCACAAGCGAAGCATTTTCTACACCAGTATGCCATAGGTGTAAAGTGCATTAGCATTGAATAGATATTGACTCTAGCGCAAGTGGGAGTCTATAGGAGATATGCCTCGAGGTAATAATAAATGAAATTATCTCCAAGTTCATAATTATGTTTATGTTCCATGCTATAACTGCTATGGTTCTCGAGTCTGCAATAACAAGAGGCTCGGAGGAAGACTCATATGCACGTGTGGAATAATAAACGGCAAGAAGTATTCTTAGTCTGGCCTCTAAGACTAGCTCAAGTGTTGCATGATGGTTCTATTTTCCTGATCATGGGCATGTCAATGCCAGCAACTTTGAGGGCACAATGTTAAGAGAACATTTGTGTTGAATCGACCCGGATTGATGTTATGCTATGAGATTCATTCGTCACAAGTTAATGGTACATAACACAGAGATGGTTAACGTTTGCATGATTCCTTAGACCATGAGAGTATCGAGTTTCTTCATGCTTGCTTCATGAACTTTGGGGTTTGTTAAATGTCATCCGTAAATGGGTGGCTATTACGGCGGCTTACGGGTTCATGGAAAAGTATGTCAAGTAACTTGATAGCTCAAGATTGGGATTTGCTCCTCCAACGATGGAGAGATATACTCGGGCCCTCTCGGTGTTACGGTATCCATCATCGTCACGGCGGAACACGGTGTGATTTGATCACTGGGATGCCGGAACACGGAAACGAGAAAAGAGAACAAAACCGGTAACGAGGTAACTTGCATGGTGGATAAATTGTTGATCCACAGGAATGCAATAAATCTCAGCTCGAGTGTTTGTGACATATCGCGAAGCAATAGGAATAGCTCACGACAACTGGAGGTTCACTCGAATATTCATTCGTGTGGGTATAGGTGTCAATATGGGTGTCCACGGCTCCGATGTTGATCATTGATCGGAAGAGGTTCTAGGTCATGTCTATACTTCACTGAACCTATAGGGTCACACGCTTAAGGGTCATCTATCTGCTGAATACTAGACAAGGAGTCTGAGAGGAAGTTTTCGGAAAAGGTTTTTCAGAGACATCAGAAAAGTTCTGAAAAGAGAGGTCACCGGATGAGTTCTGGTGAAACCAAAAATGTTGTTTCGGGGTATGCCATTAAGTCAAAATGGTTTCGGCACATGCCTGATAATTCTTGGAGGGTGCCAGAATCATTCTGGAAACTTTTTGGAATTTTCAGGAATAAAAACCGAAAATGTTTCAGAGCTGCCGGTACCGCTTTGGTTGTTTTTCGCAAATGAAATTCACTAATCTGAAATTGTTTCAGAACGAATCCAAAATCATTTTAGTGGGTACTGGAATTATTCTAAGACCCACAGAAATATTTTTGGATTTAATGGACGAGAAAAAATTGTCTTCATGAATAATGAAAACGCATTCTTGTTTGCTTTTCGCAGATGAAAATCACTAAACCGAAATTGTTTCGGAACGCGTTGAAAATTATTTTAGTGGGTACTGGAAATGTTCTGAGCCCACCTAAATATTTTCAGTTCGAACAGACGCTGAAAAATGTTGTCATGAACAGTGAAAGTGCTTTTTGCTCGGCTTCTTGGAGAAGCCACCTTGAGGGTCTTTTTGGTATTTCCCCCCTTGGCTTCTTGGAGAAGCCACCCTTGGGCTTGGCCTATAAATAGGGGTGGAGGGGGCTGCCTAAAGGATCATCCCTTGCTCTCATACACATGCCATGCATTATCTGGCTTCTTCTCTCCCTCCCACGAAAAGAGTTTCGTAGAGCCGTAAGGCTATCTGGGTTCCGGCAGGAACTAGTTCTGGACGGCGAAGCCCTGCCGGATAGATGACACCGTATGTGTGCAACTCTATAGAGAGATCGTAGTTTCGGTCTTAGTTCATGAGTGCCTCCCGAAGGGCTGTCCTTGTGACTGTCCGAGTTTCGAAGGTCCTCTCGAAGGGCTGTCCGAGTGACCGTTCGAGTTTCGAGGGTCCTTCCGAAGGGCTGTCAGCGACACCGTCCGTGGGGGGGGGGGGGCTGTTCGACCGCTTCCCAGAGGGCTGTGTGAGGAGAAGATGAGGGTATACATCCTCGCGGTTGGGCGGTTGTAAATCCTTGCTGCGGGGATCTGCACCGCCGATCGTCATGGACTCTACTTCCCGCTGCGCTACGAGTTGATAACAGAAAAGATCAAACCATGTATGCAGTCTCCATAGTGGTCCTGGGCTGGTGCGTAGGTCAGAATTTTTTTGTTTTCTGCTGCGTTACCCTACATAAGCTAACATACTTTCTCTTCTTGGATCATATGCACTTATGATTGGAACTCTAGCAAGCATCCACAACTACTAAAGATCATTAAGGTAAAACCCAACCATAGCATTAAAGCATCAAGTCCCCTTTATCCATACACAACAACCCCCTTACTCGGGTTTATGCTTCTGTCACTCAAGCAACCCACTATAAGCGAATCATGAACGTATGGCAACACCCTACAGTGGGAATCCCTCACGCTTGCCCGACACGGAGGGCACAATAGTACAACACCAAAATAAAACATACAACTCATAGCAACCTAGATCATCAATCAACCCGAAGACAAAGGATATCTACTCAAAACATCATAGGATGGCAACACATAATTGGATCATAATATGTGGCATAAAGCACCATGTTCAAGTAGGGATTACAGCGGGGTGCGGGAGAGTGGACTGCGTAAAAGAGATGAGGATGGTGATGATGATGGTGATGTTGATGCAGACGATCACCGCGGCGATGATTCCCCTCCTGATGGCACTCCAGCGCCACCTAGAGAGTGTAGGAGAGGTTCTCCCCCTTATGCTTCCTCCTTCATGGCCTCCCCCCGGATGGGGAGAGGTTCTCCCTCTGGATCTTGGCATTCATGACGATGATGGACCCTCCAGGATCCTCCTCCATGGCCTCCGGTGATGATGCCCCCTCCGGCAGGGTGCCAGAGAGGGCCTAGATTGATTTCTCGTGGCTACAGAGGCTTGCATTGGCGGAACTTCCGATCTAGGTTATTTACTGGAGGTTTGGGTATTTATAGGAGAGGTTGGCGTCGAGAACAAGTCAGGAGGCCCCACGGGAAGTCCACGAGGCACAGGGGCGCGCCCCAGGGGGGTGGGCACGCCCTCCACCCTCGTGGGGCCCACGGGATTCCCCTCCAGTAACTCTTTGTTCCATTATTTTTTAATTTTCCAGAAAAAATCTCCATTGATGTTCAGCGCATTCCGAGAACTTTTATTTCTGCACAAAAATAACACCACGGTAGTTCTACTGAAAACAGCGTCAGTCCGGGTTAGTTCTAATCAAATCATACCAAAATCATATAAAACTATTGTAAACATGGCATGAATACTTCATAAATTGTAGATACGTTGGAGACGTATGAGCATCCCCAAGCTTAATTCCTGCTCGTCCTCGAGTAGGTAAATGATGAAAGAACTAATTTATGAAGTGTGAATGCTAGCAAGTGCATAAGTTTGATCAATGATAGTTCGAATCACTTTTTCTAGCATCATTATATATCGTAACAGTACCTCAACTCATAAAACTTCTCATGATCAAGTAACAAGCTATTCACATGTTAAAGTATAGATCATAAACTTTCTTGAAAACTAACGAACCGTGCTCTTAGTCATCAAACAATTGCGATTCATCTTATTTTTGGGAAGGGTCTATGTAAGAGATTTGATTCAGCAAAATCCACATACTCAACTATCATTTAATCTTTCACAATTGCTAACACTCATGTGATATTTATGGGTTCAAAGTTTTAATCGGACACAGAGAAAGATAGGGGCTTATAGTTTCGCCTCCCAACCTTTTACCTCAAGGGTAATTTCAACAATAATAATTTTATGAAAACCTACATACAAGTGGATATATATATCCGGAACGCTCCAACACAAAGTTCTTGCCAAAGGAAAAAGTGTAAAAAGGAAAGGTGATGATCACCATGACTCTTGTATAAGGGTAGAAGATAAAAGTAAAAGATAGGCCATTCGCAGATGGAAGCAGATGTTGTCATGCGCTTTTATGGTTGGATGCACAAAATCTTAATGCAAAAGAACGTCACTTTATATTGCCGCTTGTGATAAAGACCTTACCCGACATAGGTAGTAAAGGTAAATTCTCTCTATAGATTTGATGAAGGTGATATTCCTCATTATAAGTCTGCTAGCCAATGCTTAGATGATTTTGATAATTTTATTGTTAAACAAGAAAACTTCAATGCTTATGTTGGTAGACAATTGAAACACAATGTTTATATGATTGAACACTTGAGTGATTATATGTCTAGAGTTAAAAGGTGAACTTAAACTTATTAGTAAACATGCTTCTATGGTTACCACTCAAGTAGAACAAGTGCTTAAAGCCCGGAATGATTTGCTCAATGAATTAAATAATAAGAAAAATGATATGCTGTTAGAGTTATGACTTGAATAGAGGGGGTAAAATGACTCAGGAACCTTTGTATCCTGAGGGCCACCCCAAGAGAATTGAGCAAGATTCTCAGAGAACTAATGTTGATGCACCTAGTCCTTCTAAAAAGAAGAAAAAGAAAAAATGATCGGACTGTGCATGCTTCTAGTGAACCTGTTGTTGACACACCTGAGAATCCCAATTATATTTCTATTTCTCATGCTGAAACACAATCTGGTAATGAACATGAACCTAGTGATAACCTTAATGATGATATTCATGTTGATGCTCAACCTAGTAATGACAATGATGTAGAGATTGAACCTGCTGTTGATCTTGACGACCCACAATCAAAGAATCAACGTTATGATAAGAGAGACTTTGTTGCTAGGAAGCACGGTAAAGAAAGAGAACCATGGGTTCAGAAACCCATGCCTTTTCCTCCTAAACCATCCAAGAAAAAGGATGATGATGATTTTGAGCGCTTTGCTGAAATGATTAGACCTATCTTTTTACATATGCGGTTGACTGATATGCTTAAAATGAATCCTTATGCTAATTATATGAAAGATATTGTCACAAATAAAAGAACGATACCGGAAGCTGAAATTTCCACCATGCTTGCTAATTATACATTTAAGGGTGGAATACCAAATAAACTTGGAGATGTTAAAACTGCTTTATGTGATCTTGGAGCCGGTGTTAGTGTTATGCCTCTCTCTTTATATCGTAGACTTGATTTGAATAAGTTAACACCTACTGAAATATCTTTGCAAATGGCTGATAAATCAACCGATATACCTATCGGCATTTGTGAGGATGTGCCTGTTGTGGTTGCAAACATTACTATTTTAACGGACTTTGTTATTCTTGATATTCTCGAGGACGATAGTATGTCGATTATCCTTGGTAGACCCTTTTTGAATACTGCAGGGGCTGTTATTGATTGCAACAAAGGCAATGTCACTTTTCATGTTAATGGTAATGATCATACGGTACACTTTCCGAGGAAACAACCTCAAGTCCACAATATCAATTCTATTGGAAAAATTCCAACAATTACTATTGGAGGTTTTGAATTTCCTCTTCCTACTGTCAAGAAGAAATATGATATTCTTATTTTTGGGGATGTGCATATCCCCGTTGAGGTAATCTAGTGTTATTCGAAATTTCTCCGGTTTCATGCGATTCAGAATGAGTTTGTTAACAAGACTTGATCAACCTTGTTAGTGGATTCCTTTTGATGAGCATGAGATTGATGAAGTTAGAAAGCACAACCTTCTATACCCTCCTTTTACTTTCTATTATTTAGATTAAATAAAGCAAAATTAGTATTTTTATGTCTGTTTTCTAAATTATCCTTGCAATAAAAATACCCCGAAAATAAAAGTTCTCCAAATGTCGCGAAAATGAAATATGATTTTTTCTAGAATATTTAAGAATATCTGGCATTGAGAACACATCAGGGGGAGCCACCACCTGGCCACGAGGGTGCAGGGCGCGCCCACCCCCTAGGCGCGCCCCCTGCCTCGTGGGCCCCACGTGGCCCCCTCCACTTATTCCAGCACCCACACACTTCGTCTTCCTCCAGAAAAAATCACCACACAACTCAAACTCAGGGCCTAGCTCGTTTTGATGTGATTTTTGATCTCCTTGCTCAAAGCTCCATTCACAAACCTGCTTTGGGGGATTGTTCTTCGGTATGTGACTCCTCCAATGGTTCAATTAGTTTTTGTTCTAGTGCTTTATTTATTGCAAATTTTTGCTGCTTAGGTGACACTGTTCTTGAGCTTGCATGCCAAATTTATTTGGTCCCAAGTAGTTCTAATGCATGATAGTCTCTAGGCACTTGTGGGAGTAGTTGCTATCAATCTTGTTGAGTTTGGTTCACTTTTATTTTGAGTTACTAAAAATTTCAGAAATTTTCAGAAAATGATGAAGAGATTATTGAGGGGCTCTTCGAGCCGAAGCTCGAAGGATAAGCAAAGTGAGGAGGATAAGAAGCCCAAATATAATCTCCCTCGCATCACGGAGGTTCGACTGTGCGAATGGCCTTGTGATGAGTTCTTGAGAGCAGCCGGGATTCATGATGATTTTTATTACTTGGCTGAGAATGCGGGCCTCACCGACTTCCTCCGCGACCACCTCGAACAGTATCTCCTACTCACTAGTATTTTTGTGCAAAATTTTCATTTCCATGCTAGGAGGTCACCATCTTCGGTGGATTTTATTTATATGATGAGTATAGGGAGATGTCCCTTTATGATTTTTGTGAGGTTTGCAAGTTGCCTTTTGAGGGCAGCATCGAGGAACCACATCCTAGGGATGTGGCAGGATTTAGTGATATTATTGTTGTAGGGGAAACGAGAAAAGTGTCAGAAGCAAGAACTACTAGCATACATTTCCCTGTTCTACGTTACTATGCAATATTTGCTAGTAGATGTTTAATTGGCCGCGGGAACAGTGGGGGCCTCAGTGCTCCTGACCTCGCCATTTTGCGCTACGCTTTTTTCCGTGACAGAACTTTCAGTTTAGGTGCTATGGTTGCTAAACGGTTGAGTCTAAACCGTACAAAGGGCCCCATTTTTGGAGGTATCTTTGCTTCGCGTCTTGCTAAATATTTTGAGATACCTATTAGACACTATGAGAAAGAAGAAAAGTTGCTGCCCCCTATTTTCTTAGACTATAAAAGTATGGTAGCACATGATTTTATTTGCGATCATAAGGAGAAGAGACTCATTTATAACCTGGTATTCAGTAAAAGGACTTGTCAGATTATTACCCTGCCTGCACCTTCTTTGTTTGACATTTATTCAGGCACATACATCATCCTGCCCGATGACATTTATGCATATTAGGAGCGAACACGATCCCACAGCCTGAGCCTGAGCCATCTCCTAACCCATATAAAGAGTCTGTTTATCAGTGGGATTCGGAGGAGCTCACCAACCAGTGGCACCCCGAGGATCCTCCTCAGTACACTGGAGAGGACCACTTTGATCCATGGGCATAGACCAACTTAGGCCAAAAGCCTAAGCTTGGGGGAGTACGTATTTCCCACCGACATTACATTTATGTTCACACACTCATTCCAGTTGTCGATGCTCATACTTTTTCATTGTACTATCCATGCTAGTTTATTTTTTGTTTTAAGCCTTCTTCTTGTGTGTTTGAAAAACCTTAAGATGTAGCTTTTAGCTAGTTTACTCTTCATGCTTGTAGTAGTAGTAATTAAAAGAAAATCCAAAAAGATTTCTCGTTCTTCTTTTGCTTATTGGGAGCTTTCCCGTGTAAATAGTTTTATTCCTTTTGTTTCCTTTGGGGGTCGAGAGGAGAAGACCATAATGAAAATGTTAAGTGGCTCTTATATGCATTATTGTTGATTTAACCAAGAGCGCATATTACCTTGTCTTCTCCCTTGAATTAAATGCTTGCAGATTCCAGCTTAGTCCAATGCACATGCACTATTATTATTATTCACACCGTTCGGTTGTGCAAGTGAAAGGCAATAATGACGATATATGATGGACTGATTGAGATGAGAGAAGCTGGTATGAACTCGACCTCTCTGGTTTTTGTAAATATGATTAGTTCATCATTCCTGATTTAGCCTACTATGAATGAAACATGTTTGCAATGACAATTAGAGATTATATTTTCTTATGCCATGCTTAATTAGCTAGGAGTTTATAATGGTTTACCTTGCGTGCCAACATGCTATTAAAATGGTTGTGATGTGGCATGATAGGATGGTATCCTCCTTTCAACGATTTGAGTGGCTCGACTTGGCACATGTTCACACATGAAGTTGAAACAAAATCAACATAGCCTCCACGATATTTATGTTCATGGTGGATTATATCCTACTCATGCTTGTACTCAATGTTTATTAATTTTAATGCATGTTCATGACTATTGTCGCTCTCTAGTTGGTCGCTTCCCAGTCTTTTCTAGCCTTCACTTGTACTAAGCGAGAATACTGCTTGTGCATCCACTTCCATAAACCCCAAAGTTATTCTATATGAGTCCACCATACCTTCCTATATGCGGTATCTACCTGCCATTCCAAGTAAATTTGTATGTGCCAAACTCTAAACCTTCAAATGAAATTCTGTTTTGTATGCTCGAATAGCTCATGTATCAACTAGGGCTGTCTGTATCTTCCATGCTAGGCGGTTATTCTCAAGAGGAGTGGACTCCGCTCCTCAGTCATGGGAAAATGGCTGGTCACCGGGATGCACAATCTCTTGCTCAAACCAAATCAAAATAATTGCAAACAAAACTCCCCCAGGACTGTTGTTAGTTGGAGGCACCCATTGTTTCGGGCAAGCCATGGATTGATGCTTGTTGGTGGAGGGGGAGTATAAACTTTACCATTCTGCTTGGGAACCACCTATAATGTGTGTAGCATAGAAGATATCGAGATCTCTCGGTTGTTATGTTGACAATGAAAGTATGCCGCTCAAAATATTATTCATCTCTATTTCAAAACCAAGCTCCGGCACCTCTACAAATCCCTGCTTCCCTCTGCGAAGGTCCTATCTATTTACTTTTATGTTGAGTCATCATCCTCTTATTAAAAAGCACCAGTTGGAGAGCACCGCTGTCATTTGCATGCATTATTATTAGTTTATATTGAGTATGACTATGACTGGATCTCTTTTACCATGAATTACAATGCTTAGTCAGTCCTTGATCTTCAGGGGTGCTCTGCATTTATGTTTTCTTGATCTCAGAAAGGGCTAGCGAGATACCATCTTGTTATATCATATTATGATTATTTTGAGAAAGTGTTGTCATCCAAGATTTATTATTATTGCTCGCTAGTTGATTATGCCATTGATATGAGTAAATATGAGACCTAAGTGTTATTGTGAATATGGTTAGTTCATAATCTTTGCTGAAAACTTGAATGCTAGCTTTACATATTTACAACAACAAGAGCAAACAGAGTTTGTAAAAGATTTTCTTTACCACTTTCAGCTTGTCAACTGAATTGCTTGAGGACAAGCAAAGGTTTAAGCTTGGGGGAGTTGATACATCTCCATTGTATCTACTTTTCCAAACACTTTTTCCCTTGTTTTGGACTCTAACTTGCATGATTTGAATGGAACTAACTTGGAGCGCTTTGTTTTCAGCAGAATTGCCATGGTGTTATTTTTGTGCAGAAATAAAATTTCTCGGAATGACCTGAAACTTCACGGAGAATATTTTTGGAATATATAAAAAATAATGGCGAAAGAATCAATACCAGGGGGCCCACACCCTGTCCACGAGGGTGGGGGGCGCGACCACCCCCCTGGGGCGCGCCCCCTGCCTCGTGGGCCCCCTGGAGCTCCATCGACCTCAACTTCAACTCTTTATATTCACGTTCGGGGAGAAAAAATCAGAGAGAAGGATTCATCGCGTTTTACGATACGGAGCCGCCGCCAAGCCCTAATATCTCTCGGGAGGGCTGATCTGGTGTCCGTTCAGGGCTTCGGAGAGGGGAATCCGTCACCGTCGTCATCATCAACCGTCCTCCATCACCAATTTCATGATGCTCACCGCCGCGCGTGAGTAATTCCATCGTAGGCTTGCTGGACGGTGATGGGTTGGATGATATTTACCATGTAATCGAGTTAGTTTTTAGGGTTTGATCCCTAGTATCCAGTATGTCCTGAGATTGATGTTGCTATGACTTTGCTATGCTTAATGCTTGTCACTAGGACCCGAGTGCCATGATTTCAGATCTGAACCTATTATGTTTTCATGAATATACATGAGTTCTTGATCCTATCTTGCAAGTCATTAGTCACCTATTATGTGTTATGATCCTTTAACCCCGAAGTGACAATAATCGGGATACTTACCGGTGATGACCATAGTTTGAGGAGTTCATGTATTCACTAAGTGTTAATGCTTTGATGCGGTACTCTATTAAAAGGAGGCCTTAATATCCCTTAGTTTCCAATAGGACGCCGCTGCCACGGGAGGGTAGGACAAAAGATGTCATGCAAGTTCTTTTCCATAAGCACATATGACTATATTCAGAATACATGCCTACATTACATTGATGAACTGGAACTAGTTCTGTGTCACCCTATGTTATAACTATTGCATGAGGAATCGCATCAGACATAATTCTCCATCACTTATCCAACGCCTACGATCTTTTCACATATTGCTCTTTGCTTAGTTACTTTACCGTTGCCACTGTTACAATTACTACAAAACTACTACTGTTACTTTTGCCACCGTTACCGTTACTTCCATACTACTTTGCTACTAAATACTTTGCTGCAGATACTAAGTTATCCAGGTGTGGTTGAATTCACAACTCAACTGCTAATACTTGAGAATATTCTTTGGCTCCCCTTGTGTCGAATCAATAAATTTGGGTTGAATACTCTACCCTTGTCGGTGTACTAGAGTAGGGGTACCCTAGTATCCCGAACTTGTGCACGGGCAGTTGCAGCCCTCCGCGGCAAGGCTTACCGGGTGACCGCCAAGGTCCTCCGTGGTTCCTTTGGAGCCATTCAAGAACAAAGTATTCAAGCTAAGGAGCCAAGGCCCGGCAAGAGGAGCTTGCACGGAAGGCCACCCAAGGCACCTAGGAGACAAGGCCCGGCAAGAGGAGCTTGCCGGGAAGGCCAGTGAGCGAGAAGCTTCCGGACGCGACAAGACAACAATCATGACAAGGCGCTTGCCGCGGCAGACCACCACTCTGTACTGCGCTCCGGCACATCCGCTAACGTGTCGCATACAGGACCTTTCGGTAGCGCGTGGCAAGAGGCCGTCAGGCGACCAGCGGAGCGGTAAGCGGCGCTGACAAGATTGCCATCGTGGCAAGCGGTGGCGCCCGACGGTCCCTTTACGCCTTTGTAGAGGCGGCGTGAGACGGGCATTTAATGCCTTTGTCCCCTGCCGTCAGGGTTAGGTATGGTACACTGTACAAGTAGCTGTACCAACCACTCCTTTTCCATTTTTACCCTTGTCTACGTTGCCACCTATCGGAGACCCCTTTAGCATATAAAAGGAGGCCCATGCGCAACGTAGAGAGAGGCTGGACCTCACGCTCGGTCTCGTTAGCAGCTTGTGTGTACCGTAGCACTCAGCGCTCCTGAGCAAGAACTCAATACACCCAGACATGCAGCAGTAGGAGTGTTATCTCTCCGGAGAGCTCCGAAGCTGGGTAAACCGCTCGTGTAACCGCCTCGATCTGCTCTTCGTGCGACCTCCGCCCCCCCCCCCCCCCGCCGAACCGAAAGGGGCTCGGTCCGCCGGTCCCATACGTGTTCGTGGGCCAGATCAGCCGCCCCCGACATCTTTGGCGCGCCAGGTAGGGGGCGTCGAGATTGTGTGAACCTGATCCGGCGTCCACACAAGCTAGATCTTCATCATCTTCATCGACATGCCACCGAAGTAGAAGGCTTCGGTGGCAGATGTTCCGTCCGCGTCGAACCCACCACCACCGGAGCAAACGGGTGGTGGGGTAGACGCCGGCGGAAGAATGGACGTCGACGAGGGAGCCCACGGCGCTGCCAAGTCCAAGGGCAAGGCTGCGCAGACCTCGGCGTCCGTACATGCACCGCGCCCGTCTCAGGAGGCGCGGGACCGACAGCGTCATGGTATTCACAACGCCATACGCTCGTTGGACCAAGATCGAGCTGGTGGATCTCGGGATGCTCAAGACCAGCATGCACGCCAACATCTTTGGCGCGGCGAAACGCGATCGCTGGGCGGGATATCTGCTCCTTCTAACATAGTTAGAAGTCGAGCATATCCCGCTCCTGCGCCGTTCGCCATCGCCACCCACCACTCCAGCGAAGCTTTGGCGACAGCCCAATCGCTCTGGATTACCCTCCAACAGCCGACAAGGTCGATGAATGGAGGGCCACCATTCGTAGTCTCATCGGCTTTGCCAACGGCGGCGCTCATGGCAGCCGAGTGCATCGCTGCCGCGGCAAGACTGCCATACACGAGCCGGTGGCGAAGAAACCGTGGGGTGCAACCACCATGCACTCTCCGCCCGAAGGCCAAGATCGCCGACTTCGCCGGATCCACCTCGGCAGCGACTCCACCGCATCGCCGGATCCACGAGCTCGTCGCGATCAGCGCCAAGTTCCTCACGAACGACAGCAAGAAGACGCTTCGAACTCGCATCGAAGGCCAAGAGAAGCGGCGTCAATCCGACCAGCGGCTGGGCCCTCTGTCGACATGCATGCGCCAGGGAACCAGCGACTTTGCCGTCTGTGATGAGGTTGCCCTGCGTTCACTTTCGTGAGCTGCGGCAAGTCGATGGCCCGGCAAGAAGAAGAATTTCAAGCCGACGTGCAGAGAAATACGACGGCAAGACGCATCCGTCGGAGTTCCTCTCATCTACACCATCGCGGTGCAAGCTGCCGGGGCGAGACGACAAGATCAGCCAACTACTTCCGGCGGTGCTCAAGCCCAATGTCGATCCTGGCTCATGCACTTGCCGGACAACTCCATATCCTCTTGGACAGATCTATGCCATCGGTTTGTCGGCGCCTTCTGATGACCACAAGCCCCATGGCCAAGAAAGCGACCTTCATCTGCTGCGCCCGAAGGAAGGAGAGCCCCTGCGCAAGTACATTCAGAGATTCAGCCACAGACAAAGACAACATCCCAGATGTCCACCACGCCATGTAATCAGCGTGTTCCATCGAGAACTTGCGAAACCGCAGGATGCGGGAGGAGATGGCGATGTGCAAGATCGAGACGCGTCACTATATGCCCCGGCCGACAAGTGTGCACGTCTTTGAGGAAGGGAGGAGACTCCACGGAGAGAATCTCAAGCAGGAGGATCGATAGTGAGGAGACCGCCCGGCAAAGAAAAACCGGCGGTGAAGAAGAAGACCAAGTCCGGCAAGAGCTCGATGCCCACTCCGGCAAGCGCACCTCTTCGAGTGCTGCGCTACCGTCGAGGACGCACCATCGAGCTCCACCGGCAAGTCTTGAGGAAGCGATGCACTACGGCAAGCCCTAGGGTTTGTTCCGTTGAAGCGAGCGCTCCAAGTCCGCAAGAGCTCGATGCCCACTCCGGCAAGCGCACCTCTTCGGAGTGCTGCGCTACCGTCGAGGACGCACCATCGAGCTCCACCGGCAAGTGCTGAGGAGCAGTCTGCTCCGGCAAGCCCTAGGGTTTGTTCCGTTGAAGCAGACGCTCCCGACAAGTTTTGCTCCGGCAAGCTTGCCGGGGAACGTCAAGCTCCGGCTGAGCCGCGGATGTTCCCGCAGCAGCAGATGTGCCTTTAGTCCTTGTTGTCGAGCCGCAAGCTCCAGCATGGGCACATGCAGTTCTCCCCACGGAACTCGTATACGGATCACCTCGAGTACTCGCTTATGATGAGCTTGAGCAAGAGCAGTTGCGACAAGATGACGCGCTGCTCCTTGAGGAGGATCGTCTTCAGCTCTTTCACGAGCTGCTCGATACCGGCAAGCTTTGTGCCGCTACCATAGCCGCAAAGTTAATGCGGAAGTCTCGAGGAAGGCGACCTTGTTCTTGGCGCGTTCAGTCCGCCAAGAATTCCAACAAGTTGGCGCTTGAAGTGGGAAGGCCCTTACCGGGTGAAACGAGTCACTAGGCCTGGCGCTGTCCGCCTTGAGACCGAAGATGGCATTCCAGTGAGCAACTCCTGGAACATTGAGCATCTTCGTAAGTTTTACCCATAAGGCGCGGGTTGCGGAACCTCGCTCAGCAACCACCTTTTTGTACAAGTCTTGCCGATGTTGCATGTAATCCTTTGTACAAAGCCGGCGCAGACCCGTGCATAAGTATGTGCCGCACATCTTGTCAATTTCATGCTTTCTACTTCTATTTGCATGCGTTATCGACACTTTGTGCAGCACCTACCACAGTAAGCAATAACGAGCCATAAGGCTCCATATCTTTATTTTCTCTTCTTTCTCTTTCTCAAAGAAAGGAAGGTTCCCTCGCCCACAAGTTTGCCTGGGGAAAGGAGAAGATAATGGTGTGGACCAAGCGTCGCTCAAGGAAGTCTAGCCTTACCGGGAAGCAAACGACAGAAAAGCTAAGTTGCTAAAGTTTGAGCAATCAGTTTTAAAATTTTTAAGTTATCTTCCTCGAACGACCGTACTTTGTATGGAAAACATGTGCGCGGAGGAACCAACTCGTAGCTAGTTGCGCCCTTACTTTGTTTCGAGTCCGCTCAACAACTTAAGTGAGCTGCGATTGCGCCCTTAGTTTGTTTCGAGTCCGCTCAACAACTTAAGTGAGCTGTAATTGCGCCCTTACTTTGTTTCGAGTCCACTCAACAACTTAAGTGAGCTGCGACTAGTTGCGACAAGGTTTCTAGTCGGTAGCAGCACCGCCAGCAGGCTGCTAACGTCCCGCACTCAGCGCTCGCGGCCCAGGTGCCTGCGCCGACAAGTTCCCTAAAAGCGTAGGGCAAAAACATACAAAGGAAGGAATCAAGTAAAGGAAATAACATAGCAATTGCTACCCGAAATAGAGCTATATTACAAGATAGCTTGTCGCAGCTCTAATAGATTGTTCTCATAACATGACCAGCAGCGGCAAGAAAAAGAGAAAGCGGGCGGCCTAATCTACACCGACCGTCGGGGGCTCTCAAGGAAGCAAAGGATCTTGCCGCTTGCCGAGGGATCAGCGGTCGGCGTGGCGCTGGTGCTCCTGCTGACCTCGGGGCCGTCGGTCGATCGCCGGACCCTCGCCCGGCTTCTGCGGCGGCAGCTTTGGCGGCCTCTTCACCGGCGGGCTCATCTGCGCCGACTTCTTCTCACGATGGCAGCGGTGTCGCCAGATGTGCAAGGCGTCCTCCTCGCCGGCCCTCGGTCTCCATTGGCTCTGTGGCGGATGGATCTGACGACCGGAAAATGAAGAAAAGTCAAGGAAATATTCAAAAAGAAAATCAGAAGAAGAAGAACACAAGGAAAGTTTTTAAGCAAGAGGATTACCTGTGCTAGGGTCTGCAGTCATAGTCTCCGCCGCCAGGGGATCGCTGGTGCTGTCCCTTGCCGGAGAGCTGTCCCTTGCCGGACAACTGCCCCTTGCCGGAGAAGTCTCCCTTGCCGGAGAACGCTCCCTTGCCGGGGAACCCTCCCTTGGCGGTGTAGTCGAAGCAGAAGGCATGTCGGGGAGGCGGCTTCAGGGCACTCTTGGTAAGGCTGCTCTGCTCCTACACAAATCAGCAGTCAGATATCAGCAAAGAAAGGGCACCCATGCACGCCTAACAGCAGGAAGTAAACCATATACTTACGCTGGGGGCTGCGCTGGGGGCTGCGCGTGCCCGTGCCCTGTTTTGGGCCTGGCCCAACAGCGCTCGGCACCGTGTGTGGCCCAGGCCCGAGGGCTCCTGTCGGTGTACTAGAGTGGTGGTACCCTAGTATCCCAAACTTGTGCACGGGCAGTTGCAGCCCTCCGCGGCAAGGCTTACCGGGTGACCGCCAAGGTCCTCCGTGGTTCCGTTGGAGCCATTCAAGAACAAAGTATTCAAGCCAAGGAGCCAAGGCCCCGGCAAGAGGAGCTTGCTAGGAAGGCCACCCAAGGCACCTAGGAGACAAGGCCCCGGCAAGAGGAGCTTGCCGGGAAGGCCCGGTGAGCGACAAGCTTCCGGACGCGACAAGACAACAATCGTGGCAAGGCGCTTGCCGCGGCAGACCACCACTCTGTACCTGCGCTCCAGCACATCCACTAACGTGTCGCCCTGGGACCTTTCGGTAGCAGCGTGGCAAGAACCCGTCTTGACGGAGCGCCGGTGGCAAGCGGCACTCGACAAGATTGCCATCGTGGCAAGCGGTGGCGCCCTGGCGGTCCCTTTACGCCTTTGTAGGGGCGGCGTGAGCGGGCATTTAATGCCTTTGTCCCCTGCCGTCAGGGTTAGGTATGGTACACTGTAAAAGTAGCTGTACCGACCACTCCTTTTCCATTTTTACCCTTGTCTACGTTGCCACCTGTCGGAGACCCCTTTAACATATAAAAGGAGGCCCATGCGCAACGTAGAGAGAGGCTGGACCTCACGCTCGGTCTCCTTAGCAGCTTGTGTGTACCGTAGCACTCAACGCTCCTGAGCAAGAACTCAATACACCCAGACATGCAGCAGTAGGAGTGTTATCTCTCCGGAGAGCTCCGAAGCTGGGTAAACTGCTCGTGTGCTTCGCCTCGATCTGCTCTTAAATGCGACCTACGCCCCCGCTTGAACCGAAAGGGGCTCGGTCCGCTGGTCCCATAGGTGTTCGTGGGCCAGATCAGCCGCCCCCGACAACCCTCGAAAACTGTAGCGATCCCCTATACTTGTGGGTTATCTAAGTTATCCAGGTGTGGTTGAATTGACAACTCAACTGCTAATACTTGAGAATATTCTTTGGCCCCCTTTGTGTCGAATCAATAAATTTGGGTTGAATACTCTACCCTCGAAAACTATTGCGATCCCCTATACTTGTGGGTTATCAGGGACGCAAACATGCGCTCAGGGACGTCTATGCGATAGAGCCAGTCGCCCCAAAATTCAACCCATGGTCGTCCTGCCCGATCACTTTCGATCGCAGGGACCATCCGACCAGCATCCGTCATGGCAATTCAGCCGCACTGGTCCTTGATCCAATCATTGATGGATTCCACCTCACGCGAGTCCTCATGGATGGTGGCAGCAGCCTCAACCTTCTCTATCAGGATACAGTCCGCAAAATGGGCATCGGTCCATCAAGGATCAAGCCCACAAAAACTACCTTTAGAGGAGTAATACCAGGTATAGAGGCCCGCTGCACGGGTTCAATCACATTGGAAGTCGTCTTCGGATCTCGGGACAACTTCCGAAGCGAGGATCTGATCTTCAATATCGTCCCCTTCCGCAGCGGTTATCATGCACTGCTCGGACGAACTGCATTTGTCCGATTCAATACGGTGCCACACTATGCTTATCTCAAACTCAAGATGCCCGGACCATGCGGTGTCATAACAGTCAATGGAAACACGAAGTGCTCGCTCCGTACTGAGGAGCACACCGCAGCCCTAGTAGTTGAAATACAGAGCCGCACGTACCGCGCGTACATAACTATGCACTCAAAATACCATGGGCATAGACGGAGGTGTAACTTGATTGTGGTCCATCATACGACCCCCACACATACTTTTCCTTTTCCTTTTTACCATTTTTTGGTCTCTTTTTCACAGGCCCCTCCCGACGGCCTGATCATCGGTCCTTTCGAAGGATACATATACCAAGGCGGCAAGCAGTACAGACGTGTGGGGGAATCTCTAGATGTTCTTCTTGACGATCATTCTACCTGTTTTCAGGACCCGCACGCAGCTCCCCCTTGGTCTTGGCATGTTAAATAGCCAGGTTGCTTATCGCACTATTTATACAAATACACTTTGACGTATCAATCAAATTAAAATAAAAGCAGTTTGCGGCCCAACTTACGTGGCACTAGTTTACTACTTCATTTTATTATTCTTATCGATTGCACCCATACACTTTGGTACACTTTAATTCGCGGCTTCATTGTGCTCCATACTACGACAACAAAGTCCGAACACTTTTTACAGTATAGTTCGGCACCCCGAATTTAAGCATTATATGCATCGGCTCCGAATCATGTCTTTGGTCAATAGTTGGATTGCCCGGCTCCTGCGCTTGCTACCTTACGTTCCGTCCTATCAGCTAAGGTAGTAAAGGAAGAACTACTACGATTGTGTTTCTGGTTTATCCGAGCAAACACCTCAATAGAGAAAGCCGAAAACTGACCGTCATGATGCGTCGAGAGCGGGCCAGCTATTCGGAGGTTAAAAATCTTTTGCAATTTTTTCCGCATTACGCGATGAATCAGCCTCTACCCGATCAGGTGTTTACATCACCCTAGTCTGGATTGAATACTAACTAGGGGCTGCACCTACATTTCTATTGTCAAACTCCTATGGCTAAGTGAGGGTGATAAAGCCACATAGTCCGATTGCCTGGTTCGTTGCGCTAAACACATCCTTCAAGGACCAAACTATTTGATCAAGAGTGTTTAGATTCCATCCTAAACACCCCCGTACTACCTACATGGGGGCTGAAGCCGACGACTGGCCAACTCTCGGACTTAACAAAACGGCCGCACAGGAGGTAAATTTTTAAAACAACAAGCATTATATTACATAATAGATTTGTCTCATAATACAGGAAGGGACAATATGAATGACTTCATTCAAAGATAATGTCTTTGGAACACTGGCCCTCTACAATGCGGGATCCCTTCAAGACATCATCAAAATACCGCTCGGGCATGCGGTGCTCCTTGCCCGTGGGTGGTCCCTCGGTCACGAGCTTGACAGCGTCCATCTTCGCCCACCGCATCTTGACACGGGCAAAGGCCATCCGCGCACCTTCGATGCAGACCGACCGCTTGATGGCATCAAGCCGAGGGCAGGCATTGACCAGCCGCTTCACGAGCCCGAAGTAGCTGCTGGGTATGGCTTCGGCAGGCCACAAATGAATTATCAAATCCTTCATGGCCAGTTCGGCCACCCTATGCAGTTCGGCCAGCTGTTTCAGCTGATCGCTAAAGGGCACTGGATGCTCTGGCGCAAGGTATTGTGACCAGAACAGCTTCTCCGTTGAGCTCCCCTCTTCGTCTCGGAAGAACTCTGCAGCGTCAGCAACACTGCGCGGCAGATCCGCAAACGCCCCCAGAGAACTCCAAATCCGGGTCAGTAAGAAGTACCTTTTCTTCACATACTTGCTCTGCATAATAAAGGCCTTACCCGCCGCAATTTTCCTGGCCTCATGGATTTCCTGGAGGGCGCCCTAGGCTTCAATCCGGGCATCTTGCCCACTTTGGCGGGCCTTGGCAAGTTCGGACTCTTGATCCACAATATTGCACTCCAAGGACTCACATTTCTTCATGGCGTCCTGGAGCTCCTGCAGGACCTCACCTACTCTGGCCTCGTGTTTTTCGCGGGAAGCTTGTTCCTTTGCCGCTCTCTTTTGGGCCTCCGCCAACGCGTTCTTGAGGGTCTCCACCTCGGCCGCCACTCCTACAAAATATCATGGCACTTTGGTCAACACAAATCATTCATCCTTTCTGAATCTACACAAGGTCATTGCATACCTGATGGTCCTCCAACTGTTTTTTTACACGGCCGAGCTCTTCCTCGGTCCGCTCCAGACTCTGCTTCAGACCGGAGACTTCAGCAGAATGGGAGGTCGTAGCCAGCAACGACGCCTGCTTATTCACATAGACACGTGTGGTTAGTCTCCTGCAAAAATTATTCGATCCTCTGTCCGGCTTTTCTTTCCGAACACCAGACAGAGTCTCAGGGGCTACTGTATATACTATGATATTCTTTTGGCATAATTACGTAGCATACCTCAAAGCCTGTTAGAAGGCTGGTGCAGGCTTCGGTCAGTCCGCTCTTAACGGACTGAACCCTCTCAACCACCGTACCCGTAAGGATACAGTGTTCCTCAACAATGGAAGCGCTTTGCAGCGCTTCTAGTAGAGTATCCGGTGCCTCTGGATGGATAGAGGTAACCGGCGGAATAGGCGCACCTCCTTCTTTTGAAGGAGGTTGCTTTCCTGATTCAGGAGTCATATGGGTCTCCGGAATGGTATTCGGCTGGGGGCCGATTTGAATATCACCCCCATCGCCAGTATCCAGGGGATTTTCTCCCCCATGTGTCTGGCAGCCGAGGTATTACCCTCTGGCACTGCCCTGACGGCCTCTTGTACTTCTCCCTGGCCAGGGAAGGTCCTTCGGGACAGCACCTCGGTGTCGCCCGTGGCCTTGGGAGTGGAGGCCGCTAGTAGTGACCCGCTGTCGGTGTACAAAAGTAGGGCTCTCCTTTTGACCCCTTTACTTGTGCACGGGCAGTCAGAGCCGCGCGCCGCGGCCACACTTAGCAAGGCAGAGGAGGGAAGCCAGAGAGAAGCCGAAGCACAAGACAACCAAGGCAATACCAAGACCAGAAACGCAGGAGAGCAAGAGGGCGAGGTGGAATCCCTCGCTAAGATCCTTCTTGAGCAAGCTTCCATGAGCCCGGCAAGAGCCTTGCCGGGCAACTTGCCCGACGCCAGCAGAGCAAGCCACCCTTGAGCCCACAGGTTCCAACACCACCAACTATCCACATAAGGACCAAGGCTCGGGAGGCGCCTCTGTGGTGGCATGCAGATCTTCATCAAGATCATAAACATGTGAGATCAGATGAGGACCAGAAGACGGCGACCCCCGACGGGATCCTAGACGAGGAAATCCACAAGACCCCCGACAAGCGCCTTGCCAGGGACGACTGCAACGCCACGGCAAGACCCTTGCCGGGCCCCCAGCAAGACCCTTGCCGAGGGCATCAGCGGAGCCATAGCCAGGCCTGCACCTGCCAAGACTCCACCGCCGTCCCCAAGCAGCTACTAGCTCAACCAGCTGGGCAGGCACATGTGTGGCGACGGGCGGGCTCTACACTGACTCAGAAAGCACCTGCGTCGTGGCATGCGACCCTTCATGAAGGATCCACCACCGCGCCAGCCCAGCAGCCAGCCAACGTGGCGCCGCAAGGCCTCGGCTTCGACGGCGTGTCAAAGCCAGGCGAGGCGGCGACAGCTGGGACGTGCTTCCTTGCCGTCCCCGATAAAGCAAGGGGGCACGTCGGCAGCGCATTAAATGTGTTTGTCCGACGGTGCCAGAGGATATACTCATCCACTATACACCTTTCCACCTCCTGTGCGCCACTTTGGCAGGCCCTCTTACATATAAAAGGAGGCCCGAGGCGACCAGGAGGAAGATTCGTATCTTTTGGGAAAGTTGCACCCCATAGCTAGCTCAAGAACACAAGAACACTCAAATACATCCACCAAAGCAGGACTAGGGTATTACGTATCTTCGTGGCCCGAACCTGGGTAAACGATTTGTGTGCTTCCTGTCAGACCCGATCTTTGCAGAACCTCGCGCCCGCCAACCGTAGAAGGGATCCCATTGATTCCATAGGTGTCGTTCCCACCGACATCTTTGGCGCGCCAGGTAGGGGGCGCAGTTGTGAGAATCTGGTCTAACAGTTAGCCTAGAAGTTCTTCATCACCATGGCTCCCAAGAAGAAGACGATCACGGCGATCGGCTCGCGGGAGCCGAACGCCTGCGGTCTTGAAGGCGGCGGGCGGTCGCGATGAGAACCCGAGCCGCGACCCGCAAGCACCAGCATCGCTCTGGTAGTTAGAGCCTGGCGAGCGGCGTTGTTCATGCGCCAGACGACGGGCCGCGCACCGCCAAATCCGAAGACGGGGCATGCCCCCCGCAGGTGGCGCGGGGCCCTCCAGGGGTGTCGCTGTGCCACCTACGGGCGGCGCAGCAACCTCCAAGACGCCTACGCCGGCACCCACAGCGCTCTTCCCAGCGTGTGCGTGACAAGCAGCGCCACCATGCTGGTGACCCTGGACGCCGCCGTGGGAAGAGTCATGTGCATCACTCGCAGGACGGAGGGGGTCAGCATGCCCACCGAAGTGCTAGCGAAAATGGCGCGCAGCCGCCGGGCCGTGATAGAGCTCCTTCTAACGTGGTTAGACGTCGGAGCACGTCATGGTCCACGCATCTTTCACTGCCACCCACGCTAGCAGAAGCTTTGGCGCGCGTGCAGCTGCTCCTCGACTTCCCTGCTGCCGCAGAAAAGCTCGACGAATGGAGATCCACCATCCGGAGCCTCCTCGCTGTCGCCAACAGAGATGAACCGCGACCGGCGGGGCCCTCCGTCCGGCTCTCCATCGAGCCACCACATGCCAACGGTGGAAGGACCGGAGGAGCTGCAGCCATGGTGCACTCTCCTCGCCAGTTGCCGCGGGTGCCAGTCTGTCGTGATGACGCTTGTGATAATATTTCCATAGCGTCGTCCGACCCACAGACCCACCGTGATCAGCGCAAAGTTCTTCGGGAGCGAGCCCATGAAGACGCTCAAGCCACCATCGAGCGCTGGCGCGACACACGCCACAAGTCAGATAAGCGGGCGGGGTCCGCTATGGACCACCCAGCACCGGGAGGCTCCGGCGGCCTACCTTACGAGGTGGGTTGCCCAGCCTTTACCCGGGAGCTGCGGCAGTTCCAGTGGCCATCCCACCGCATGTTCAAGCCCGACGTCGGCGAGAAGTACAACCGCAAGACCCGCCCGTCAAAGTTCCTCGGCATCTACACCATCGCGATGCAAGCTGCTGGAGCTCGCGACGACAAGGTGCTTGCCAATTATTTCCTGTTGGCACTGAAACCCAACATCATGTCTTGGCTGCTGCACTTGCCGACGGATTCCATTTCTTCTTGGTCGGATCTGTGCCATGAGTTCGTTGGTGCCTTCACTGGAGGCCACCAAGCTCACGGCCAGGCCAGTGATTTGCATATCATTCCCCAGAAGGAAGGGGAAACCCTGCGCAAGTACATACAGAGGTTCAGTCGGGTGCAGTACAACATCCCAGATGTTCATCCCGCCGCTGTGATTAGCACGTTCCATCAGAATGTACGCAATCGCAAGATGCGTGAAGAACTGGCGATGAACAAAGTTAAAGATGTGGCCGAACTTTATGTTCGAGCCGATAGATGCACCCGGGTGATACGTCCATTTTGCATCATGCTTTTATATCGATATTTATTGCATTATGGGCTGTTATTACACATTATGTCACAATACTTATGCCTATTCTCTCTTATTTTACAAGGTTTACATAAGGAGGGAGAATGCGGTTGGAATTCAAATTTGGAAAAGGAGCAAATATTAGAGACCTATTCTGCACAACTCCAAAAGTCCTGAAACTCCACGAAGGTTATTTTTGGAAATAATAAAAATACTAAGTGGAAGAAATACGTCAGGGGGGCCTCCACCTGTCCACGAGGGTGGGGGGCGCACCCTACCCCACTGGGCACGCCCCCCTGCCTCGTGGGCCCCTGGTTGGCCCTCCGGTGCCCATCTTCTGCTATATGAAGTCTTTCGTCCGAAGAAAAATCATAAGCAAGCTTTCGGGGCAAGACTCCGCCGCCATGAGGTGGAACCTTGGCGGAACCAATCTAGGGCTCTGGCAAAGCTGTTCTGCCGGGGACATTTCCCTTCGGGAGGGGGAAATCATTGCCATCGTCATCACCAACGCTCCTCTCATCGGGAGAGGGCAATCTCCATCAACATCTTCACCAGCACCATCTCTTCTCAAACCCTAGTTCATCTCTTGTATCCAATTCTTGTCTCCAACTCTGGGATTGGTACCTTTAGGTTGGTAGTAGTGTTGATTACTCCCTGTAGTTGATGCTAGTTGGTTTATTTGGTGGAAGATCATATGTTCAGATCCTATATGCATATTAATACCCCTCTGATTATGAACATGAATATGCTTTGTGAGTAGTTACGTTTGTCCCTGAGGACATGGGAGAAGTCTTGCTACTAGTAGTCATGTGAATTTGGTATTCGTTCGATATTTTGATGAGATGTATGTTGTCTATCCTCTAGTGGTGTAATGTGAACGTCGACTACATGACACTTCACCATTATTTGGGCCTAGAGGAAGGCATTGGGAATTAATAAGTAGATGATGGGTTGCTAGAGTGATGAAGCTTAAACCCTAGTTTATGCGTTTAGCCATGAAGTGGCTGATTTGGATCCATATGTTTCATGCTATGGTTAGGTTTACCTTAATACTTTTGTTGTAGTTGCGGATTCTTGCAATAGAGGTTAATCGTAAGTGGGATGCTTGTCCAAGTAAGGGCAGCACCCAAGCACCGGTCCACCCACATATCAAATTATCAAAGTACCGAACGCGAATCATATGAACGTGATGAAAACTAGCTTGACGATAATTCACATGTGTCCTCGGAGGCGTTTTTCTCTATATAAGAGTTTGTCCAGGGCTTGTCCTTTGCTACAAAAAGGATTGGGCCACCTTGCTGCACTTAATTTACTTTTTGTTACTTGTTGCTCGTTAACAATTATCTTATCACAAAACTATACGTTACCTATAATTTCGGTGCTTGCAGAATACCTTGCTGAAAACCGCTTATCATTTCCTTCGCTCCTCGTTGGGTTCGACACTCTTAGTTATCTAAAGGACTACGATAGATCCCCTATACTTTTGGGTCATCAAGACTCTTTTCGGCGCCGCTGTCGGGGAGTGAAGCGCCTTTGGTAGGTGGAATTTGGTAAGGAAAAATTTATATAGTGTGCTGAAATTCTTTGTCACTTGTTACTATGGAAAGTAATCCTCTGAGGGGCTTGTTCGGGGTATCTTCAGCCCGACCAGTAGAGCAAAGAGTTGCTCCTCAACCTATTGAACCTACTGAAAATGAAAATGTCTACTTTGAAATTCCTTCGGGTATGTTAGAAAAACTGCTAGCTAATCCTTTTGCAGGAGATGGAACAATGCATCCTGATGAGCACCTAATATATGTGGATGAAGTTTGTGGATTATTTAAGCTTGCAGGTGTGCCCGGTGATGTTATTAAGAAGAAGGTCTTCCCTTTATCTTTGAAGGGAGATGCATTGACATGGTATAGGCTATGTGATGGTACGGGGTCAAGGAACTACAAACGATTGAAATTGGAATTTCATCAGAAGTTTTATCCTATGCATCTTGTTCATCGTGATCGCAATTATATATATAATTTTTGGCCTCGCGAAGGAGAAAGCATCGCTCAAGCTTGGGGAGGCTTAAATAAATGTTATATTCATGCCCCAATCATGAGCTCCCAAGAGAAATAATTATTCAAAGTTTTTATGCTCGGCTTTACGATAACAAGCGCACCATGCTCGATACTTACATTCTTTGGCTCTTTTACGATGAAGACTATTGAATTCAAATGGGATTTATTGGAAAGAATTAAACGCAACTCAAGATTGGGATCTCGACGAAGGTAAGGAGTCAGGTATGACACCTAAGTTTGATTGTGTTAAATCTTTTATGGATACCGATGTTTTCCGTAAATTTAGCACTAAATATGGACTTGACTACGAGATGGTAGCTTCTTTCTGTGAATCTTTTGCTGCTTATGTTGATCTCCCTAAGGAGAAGTGGTTTAAATATCATCCTCCCATAGAAGTAAAAGTAGCTGCACCTATTAAAGTTGAAGAAAAGACCATCACTTATAATGATCCTATTGTTCCTACTTCTTATGTTGAGAAACCACCTTTCCCTGTTAGGATAAAGGATCATGCTAAAGCTTCAACTGTGGTCCGTAAAAGCAATATTAAAACTTATACACCTCCTGAGAAAATTAAAGTTGAACCTAATATTGCTATTGTTAAAGATCTCTTGTCTGATAATATTGATGGGCATGTTATTTATTTTTATGATGAAACTGCTAGAATTGCTAAACCTTGTGCTAAAGATAAACATAGACCTATGGTAGGCATGCCTGTTATTTCTGTTAAAATAGGAGATCATTGTTATCATGGCTTATGTGATATGGGTGCCAGTGCTAGTGCTATACCTCATGACTTATACAAAGAAATTATGCATGAAATTGCACTGCTTTGAGATAGAAGGTATTGATGTTACCATCAAACTTGCTAATAGAGATACAATATCACCCATTGGATCGTTAGAGATGTTGAAGTCTTGTGTGGGAAAACTAAATATCCTGCTGATTTTCTTGTTCTTGGCTCCCCACAAGATAGATTTTGTCCCATCATATTTGGTAGACCCTTCTTGAATACCGTTAATGCTAGGATAGACTGCCAAAAGGATGTTGTTACTATTGGTTTGGGTGATATGTCTCATGAGTTCAAGTTTTCTAAATTTCGTAGACAACACCGTGAAGAGGAATTGCCTAGTAAGGATGAAATAATTGGTCTTGCTTCTATTGCCGTACCTCCTAGTGATCCTTTAGAACAATATTTGCTAGACCATGAAAATGATATGTTTATGAATGAAAGAAGGGAAATAGATGAAGTATTCTTTAAACAGGAACCCATCCTAAAACACAATTTACCTGTTGAAATCCTAGGGGATCCTCCTCCACCCAAGGGTGATCCCGTGTTTGAGCTTAAACCGTTGCCTGATACTCTTAAATATGCTTATCTTGATGAGAAAAAGATATATCCTATTATTATTAGTGCTAACCTTTCAGAGCATGAAGAAGAGAGATTATTGAAAACTCTGAAGAAGCATCGTGCTGCTATTAGATATACTCTTGATGATCTTAAGGGCATTAGTCCCACTCTATGTCAACACAAAATAAATTTGTAGAAAGATGCCAAACTAGTTCGTGATCACCAACGATGGCTGAATCCTAAGATGAAAGAAGGGGTAAGAAAGGAAATACTAAAGCTCCTTGAGGCAGGTATAATTTATCCCGTTGCTGATAGTCCTGTCCATTGTGTCCCTAAAAAGGGAGGTATTACCGTCGTTCCTAATGATAAAGATGAGTTGATCCCGCAAAGAATTATCACAGGTTATAGGATGGTAATTGATTTCCGCAAATTAAATAAGGCTACTAAAAAATATCATTACCCCTTACCTTTTATCGATCAAATGCTAGAAAGATTATCCAACCATACACATATTTGCTTTCTAGATGGTTATTCTGGTTTCTCTCAAATACCTGTGTCAGCCGATGATCAATCAAAGACTACTTTTACTTGCCCTTTTGGTACTTTTTCTTATAGACGTATGCCTTTTGGTTTATGTAATACACCTGCTACCTTTCAGAGATGCATGATGGATATATTCTCTGACTTTTGTGAAAAGATTTGTGAGGTTTTCATGGACGATTTTTTCATCTATGGATCCTCTTTTGATGATTGCTTGAGCAACCTTGATCGAGTTTTGCAGAGATGTGAAGAAACTAATCTTGTCCTGAATTGGGAAAAGTGCCACTTTATGGTTAATGAAGGTATTGTCTTGGGGCATAAAGTTTCTGAAAGAGGTATTGAGGTTGATAAAGCCAAGGTTGATGCTATTGAAAAGATGCCATGTCCCAAGGACATCAAAGGTATAAGAAGTTTCCTTGGTCATGCCGGTTTCTATAGGAGGTTCATTAAGGACTTCTCAAAAATTTCTCGGCCTCTGACTAATTTATTACAAAAAGATATACCATTTGTCTTCGATGATGATTGTGTAGAAGCATTTGAAATACCTAAGAAAGCATTGATTTCTGCACCTATTGTTCAGCCACCTGATTGGAATTTACCCTTTGAAATTATGTGTGATGCCAGTGATTATGCTGTAGGTGCTGTTCTAGGGCAAAGAGTTGATAAGAAATTAAATGTTATTAAATATGCTAGTAGGACTCTAGATAATGCTCAGAGAAATTATGCTACTACTGAAAAGGAATTCTTAGCAGTCGTATTTGCTTGTGATAAGTTTAGACCTTATATTGTTGATTCTAAAGTAACTATTCACACGGATCATGCTGCTATTAAATATCTTATGGAAAATAAAGATGCTAAACCTAGACTTATTAGATGGGTTCTCTTGCTACAAGAATTTAATTTGCATATTGTTGATAGAAAAGGAGCTGAGAACCCCTGCTATGCATAACTTGTCTAGGTTAGAAAATGTTCTTGATGACCCACTACCTATTGATGATAGCTTTCTTGATGAACAACTAAATGTCATAAATGCTTATCGTACTGCTCCATGGTATGCTGATTATGCTAATTACATCGTTGCTAAATTTATACCACCTAGTTTCACATACCAGCAAAAGAAAAAGTTTTTCTATGATTTGAGACATTACTTTTGGAATGACCGCATCTTTATAAAGAAGGAGTAGATGGTGTTATTAGACGTTGTGTACCGAGCATGAACAGAAGCGGATCCTACGCAAGTGTCACTCCGAGGCTTATGGAGGACACCATTTGGAGATAGAACTGCACATAAGGTATTGCAATCCGGTTTTATTGGCCTACTCTCTTCAAGGATGCCCATAAGTTTGTCTTATCTTGTGATGAATGTCAAAGAATTGGTAACATTAGTAGACGTCAAGAAATGCCTATGAACTATTCACTTGTTATTGAACCATTTGATGTTTGCGGCTTTGATTATATGGGACCTTTTCCTGCCTCTAATGGTTACACACATTTTTTAGTTGCTGTTGATTACGTTACTAAGTGGGTAGAAGCTATTTCAACTAGTAGTGATGATCATAACACTTCTATTAAAATTCTTAAAGAAGTTATTTTTCCGAGGTTTGGAGTCCCTAGATATTTAATGACTGATGGTGGTTCAGATTTTATTCATGGTGTTTTTCGTAAAATGATTGCTAAATATGATGTTAATCATAGAATTGCATCTCCTTATCACCCGCAGTCTAGTGGTCAAGTAGAATTGAGTAATAGAGAGCTCAAATTGATTTTGCAAAATACTGTTAATAGATCTAGAAAGAACTGGTCCAAGAAACTGGATGATGCATTATGGGCCTATAGAACTGCATATAAAATCCTATGGGTATGTCTCCGTATAAAATGGTTTATGGAAAAGCATGTCACTTACCTCTCGAACTAGAACATAAGGCATATTGGGCTATTAAAGAGCTCAATTATGATTTCAAACTTCTTGCCGGTGAGAAGAGGTTATTTGATATTAGCTCACTTGATGAATGGAGAACCCAAGCCTATGAAAATGCCAAGTTGTTCAAAGAAAAAGTTAAAAGATGGCATGACAAAAGAATACAAAAGCGTGAGTTTAATGTAGGTGATTATGTATTGCTATACAACTCTCGTTTCAGATTTTTTGCAGGAAAACTTCCCTCTAAATGGGAAGATCCTTACGTTATCGAGGAGGTCTATCGTTCCGGTGCAATAAAAATCAACAACTTCGAAGGCACAAATCCAAAGGTGGTGAACGGTCAAAGAATCAAACATTATATCTCAGGTAATCCCATAAATGTTGAAACCAATGTTATTGAAACCGTAACCCCGGAGGAATACATAAGGGACACTTTCCGGAACGTTTCAGACTCTGAAAAGGAATAGGTAAGTAAACCGACTCCAAAGCAGTTTTTATGGCAATATTTCTCCATTTTGGAATATTTAGAAAAATAGAAAAATAAGGGGCAGTCCGGGAAGGACACGAGGCCTCCACGAGGGTGGAGGGCGCGCCTTACCCCCCTAGGCGCGCCCCCTACCTCGTGGGTACCTCGTGCGCTCTCCGGACTCCGTTTTCTTGCAGGATACGTATTTTGGTCGGTAAAAATTCATTATTTAATCTCCCGAAGGTTTTGGCTCCTGTATCATGCAATTGTTCTCTATTCTTTTTTCGAGCTGTTGCTGCTGCAGATTGGAACAAGATGTCTTCTCAAGAGTCAGTTGGGGAGAGCCGGGTGTCTCATCCGGCATCGAGACCAAGGACAAACAGCGATGCTGACCACTTTGGGCCAGCAACAGAGGAAGAGATGGAGGCTGATTTGATGAGGATAGATGCCATGGAGGATCAAAAAGTCACTTCTCGCTTCCGAGCTGGGTTCACGACGGGGGAACTACAGAGCTCAGCTATTCCAAACTCGGTTATCCCTTCCAATGTTAGATTCATTTCTTATGAAAATATGAAGAAGAGTGTCACTTGTTCTCCCGCAGCTATGCAACACCCTTGGGTGCAAGGAGCTTTAGCCATTACAGGGAAGCTTCATAAGGAGATAATGTATCTCAAGCAGCAACTCAATAAGCTCGAGGAAGAGAATCGTATCCTGAGGGGCATTATCGCCAAGAATATCACATCACCATCCCCGAAGAAGGAGACATAATCACATGTGTATGGGCACTCCCCTTGGCAACTGCCAAGCTTGGGGGAGATGTCCCGGTATCGTATCACCATCAAACTCCTATCTTTACCGTTTTTCTTAGTTTGATCCTTTTAGTAATATCTTGATCTAGTAGAATAAAGTTTTGGTATGATCTAGTTTTGAGTTTTGCTTTATGATCCCTCTTCGTAATCGAGTCCGTGAGCTATATAATAAAGATCAGTGTTGAGTCAAGGGCTTGATTATTTTGCCATGATCTTGAGTGAATAAAAGAAAAGAGAAAAAGAATAAAAAGAAATAAAGAGATCATATTGATCTTATTGAGAGTAATGACTTCACATAGAAAGAGTATGATGATTAAAAATTGTTGAGAGTTGGCAAACATAGCTTTGGTCATCGTTGCAATTAATAGGAAGTAATAAAGAAAGAGAGGTTTCACATATAAATATACTATCTTGGACATCTTTTATGATTGGGAGCACTCATTAAAATATGACATGCTAAAGAGTTGATGTTGGACAAGGAAGACAACGTAATGGGTTATGTTTTCTTATATCTGAGATAAAGTATATTGTCATGGATTATCCAACATGTTGAGCTTGCCTTTCCCCTCGTGCTAGCCAAATTCTTTGCACCAAGTAGAGATACTACTTGTGCTTCCAAAAACCCTTAAACCCAGTTTTGCCATGAGAGTCCAACATATCTACCTATGGATTGAGTAAGATCCTTCAAGTAAGTTGTCATCGGTGCAAGCAATAAAAATTGCTCTCTAAATATGTGTGATCGATTGGTGTGGAGGAAATAAGATTTATACGATCTTGTGATGTGGAAGAAATAAAAGCGACGGACTGCATAATAAAGGTTCATATCACAAGTGGCAATATAAAGTGACATTCTTTTGCATTAAGATTTTGTGCATCCAACCCTGAAAGCGCATGGCAACCTCTGCTTCCCTCTGCGAAGGGCCTATCTTTTATTATTACCTTCTACCTCATGCAAGAGTCATGGTGATCTTTACCTTTTCTTTTTACATTTTATCCTTTGGCAAGCACGGGATGTTGGAAAGATTACGATATATATATATATATATATATATATATATATATATATATATATGAACTATTATTGTTGACATTACCCTTGAGGTAAAAGGTAGGGAGGCGAAACTATATGCCCCTATCTTTCTCTGTGTCCGATTAAAACTCCGTAACCACAAGTACTGCGTGAGTGTTAGCAATTATGAAAGACTAAATGATAGTTGAGTATGTGGACTTGCTAGAAGGCTCTGACATAGACTCTTTCTGATGTTATGATAAATTGCAATTGCTTGATGGCTGAGATTATAGTTTGTTGATTCTCAATAAAGTTTCTGATTCATACTTTGCATTGTGAATAGATTATTACTTGAGCATAAGAAATCATATGACAATATCATATATGTTGCTATTATGAGAATAATCATGATGCCCTCATGTCCGTATTTTATTTTATTGACACCTCTACCTCTAAACATGTGGACATATTTATCGTTATCAGCTTCCGCTTGAGGACAAGCAAGGTCTAAGCTTGGGGGAGTTGATACGTCCATTTTGCATCATGCTTTTATATCGATATTTCTTGCATTATGGGCTGTTATTACACATTATGTCACTATATTTTTGCCATTTCTGTCTTATTTTACAAGGTTTACATTAGGAGGAGAATGCAAATTTGGAATTACAATGGAAAAGGAGCAAATATTAGAGACCTATTTTGCACAACTCCAAAAGTCCTGAAACTCCACGAAAGCTATTTTTGGAAATAATAAAAAATCTTGGCGGAAGAAATCGCCAGAGGCCTCCACATCCATGAGGGTGGGGTCGCGCCCTACCCCCCTGGGCGCGCCCCCTGCCTCATGGGCCCCCTGTTGGCCCTCTGGTGCCCATCTTATGCTATATGAAGTCTTTCGTCTGAAGAAAAATCATAAGTAAGCTTTCGGGACGAGACTCCGCCGCCACGAGGCGGAACCTTGGCAGAACAAATGTAGGGCTCTAGCAAAGCTGATCTGCCGGGGACACTTCCTCCGGGAGGGGGAAATCATTGCCATCGTCATCACCAACGCTCCTCTCATCAGGAGAGGGCAATCTCCATCAACATCTTCACCAGCACCATCTCTTCTGAAACCCTAGTTCATCTCTTGTATCCAATTCTTGTCTCCAAGTCTGGGATTGGTACCTGTAGGTTTCTAGTAGTGTTGATTACTCCCTGTAGTTGATGCTAGTTGGTTTATTTGGTGGAAGATCATATGTTCAGATCCTATATGCATATTAATACCCCTCTGATTATGAACATGAATATGCTTTGTGAGTAGTTACGTTTGTTCACGAGGACATGGGAGAAGTCTTGCTATTAGTAGTCATGTGAATTTGGTATTAGATTCGATATTTTGATGAGATGTATGTTGTCTGTCCTCTAGTGGTGTTATGTGAACGTCGACTACATGACACTTGACCATTATTTGGGCCTAGAGGAAGGCATTGGGAAGTAATAAGTAGATGATGGGTTGCTAGAGTGACAAAAGCTTAAACCCTAGTTTATGTGTTGCTTCGTAAGGGGCTGATTTGGATCCATATGTTTCATGCTATGGTTAGGTTTACCTTAATACTTTTGTTGTAGTTGTGGATGCTTGCAATAGAGGTTAATCATAAGTGGGATGCTTGTCCAAGTAAGGGCAGCACACAAGCACCGGTCCACCCACATATCAAATTATCAAAGTACCGAACGCGAATCATATGAACGTGGTGAAAACTAGCTCGACGATAATTCCCATGTGTCCTCGGGAGCGCTTTTCTCTATATAAGAGTTTGTCCAGGCTTGTCCTTTGCTACAAAAAGGATTGGGCCACCTTGCTGCACTTTATTTACTTTTGTTACTTGTTGCTCGTTACCAATTATCTTATCACAAAACTATCTGTGACCTATAATTTCAGTGCTTGAAGAGGATACCTTGCTGAAAACCGCTTATCATTTCCTTCTGCTCCTCGTTGGGTTCGACACTCTTACTTATCAAAAGGACTACGATAGATCCCCTATACTTGTGGGTCATCACCGGGCTTAAGAGGGAAGGAAGTACCCCAGCGAGGACGCCGGCGCGGAAATCGACTCTATTGATGAAGACACTGCCGCCCTGACGAAGAAGGGTCGGCGTCGCAACAGGAAACGCAAGGGCAAGGTCTTGCTTGCCGTCAAAGGATTCGAAGACACCGGCGCCGCCAAGAAGGCCAAGGCAGACAACCCCGGCAAGGAGATTGCCGGGTGCGCCGCCTGCCGGGCCTTGGCAGCTGCCGACAAGCCAGGAGGCTCCGACAAGCAGTATTGCAAGATCCACCGCACCAAGGGCCACGACCTCCAGAACTGCCGACAGGTCGAGATGCTTGCCGAAAAGCAAAAGGCCGAGTATGAGAGGCGGGATAAGGAGAAGGGTCAGGATGGTGCCGAAGGATCCGGCAAGAAGCATGGCGGCCAAGGAGGCGGCGCGGCAGGGATAACCAGCAAGAGAGGCCCGCTCGGGGACGTGACAAGAAGCAGGAAGACTATGATCATGACGAGGATGACGAGTCCGGCGAGCAAGAGTTTCAGAAGGCTACGGAGGCCATGTGCATTGATGGTGGCGCCTCGCTGCACACTTCTCACCGCCAGCTCAAGCAGTGGGCGCGTGAGATCACAAAGAATGAGCCACCGTTCGACGCTCAGAAGCCGCTGAAGTGGTCCAGCACGCCCATCATTTTTTACGCCGAGGGTCACCCTGATCGCAGAACTGCGGCCGGGTGTTTGCAGTTGTTGGTTTCACCAATGATACGCAACCTCAAGGTGAACAAGATGCTGGTCGACGGCGGGGCCGGTCTGAACCTGATCTCACCCGTTGTGATCAAAAGGCTGCAAATTCCTGACGGAGACCTTGAGGAGAAGGGCACGTTTCAAGGGGTCAACCCGGGAAGGAGCCAGCCAAGGGGAAGGTCACGTTGCCTGTGACGTTTGGAGGCGAGTTGAACTACAGGACGGAGAGGATTGTCTTTGATGTAGCCGAGATCCCCTTGCCCTACAATGGGATCCTCGGCCGCCCGGCACTAGCCAAGTTCATGGCGGCGGCGCACTACGCCTACAACACGCCGAAGATGCCTGGGTCGATGACCATCATCACCGTCCCCTGCGACAAGAAGGACGCGCTGATCTGCGCCGACCTACTCTACCGGGAAGCAGTTGCTGCAGCTGCTGCCAAGGCACTAGCTCCTGCCGCTGAAGCCCCGGGAGGGAAGAAGAAGACCGGCAAGACCTCCCACACCCACTCCGGCAAGCGCACCTCTTCGGAGTGTTGCTCTACCGTCGAGGATGTGCTAGAGAGCTCCACCGGCAAGAGCAAGAAATCCAGAGCTGCACCACCAGAGACCAAGGAGGATGGCACGGGAGGGGCTTTCACCATAAGCTCCACCCTCGACAGCAAATAGGAAGGCGCGCTCGTCACCTTCCTGCGGGCGAATGTCGATGTGTTTGCATGGCAAGCATCCAGAGCAGAGTCCTGGCGGAGTTCGTTGCAGAATGGACTTCAACGCCCGATGAAGAGATCTAGGAGACCACTCTCCCCGGCAAGGAAGCAAGTCACGGCTGGATCATGTACTTTGACGGGGCTTTCTCGCTGCAAGGTGCCGATGCTGGTGTGCTGCTCGTCGCGCACACCGGAGAGCACCTCAAGTATGTGATCGAGATGCACTTTCTCAGGGAGGTGTCCACAAACAACACTGCCGAATACGAGGGGTCGCTTGCTGGTCTCAGGATCGCAACAAACCTCGGGGTTAAAAACCTCATCGTCAGGGGTGATTCACAGCTTGTTGTCAGGCAAGTCAACAAGGATTATTAGAGCCCGTTGATGGAGGCCTACGTAGATGAGGTGAGGAAGCTGGAAGAGCGCTTTTGACGGTATACAAGCAGAGCCTGTTCCCCGAGCGGAGAACGACATTGCCGATTACCTGTCAAAGCGCGCTGCCTTCAAACTACCAGTGGAACCAGGTACTTTTTGTGCTTCGGCTAACTCAACCATCCGTCGAACCATCAACGGAGCGGAACAAGCAGAGGAAATCAGGCCCGACAAGTACTTTCCCGCCGAGCCCCCTGGGGCCGCCGGCAAACGTAATGCCTTGGGTACTGAGCCTGCCGAGGCAGGGCGCCAAGCCTTGGACGTAGAGACAACCGCTCTCATGGCAGAAGAGATGCCTTTGGTCCTTGCCGTCGAGCCCCAGGCTCCGGCATGGGCACAACATACCGTCTTTTTCCTCCAGACATGGGAACTTCCTGAGGAGCAGGAAGAAGCGGAAAAAGTTGCCCGTCGGTCTGCCTTGTACCAGTTCATCGACGACGTCCTATACAGAAAAAGACTGAACGGTGTGAAATTGAAGTGTATCCCCCAGGAGGAAGGACTGGAGCTGTTGGCAGAGATACATGGAGGCTTATGTGGCTCCCACATAGGATCAAGGGCCCTTGCCGGCAAGCCATTCCGACAAGGCTTCTTCTGGCCCACTGTCCTCCAGGATGCGACGACACTAGTAACCAGGTGTGAAGCGTGCCAGTTCCATTCGAAGAAGCTTCATCAACTAGCTGAAGCCCTTCAAACAATCCCTCTCTCCTGGCCGTTTTTGGTATGGGGGCTCGACATACTTGGCCCTTTCCCTCGTTCTGTCGGGGGCTTTGAGTACTTGTACGTTGCGATCGACAAGTTCACAAAGTGGCTGGAGGTGGAGGCAGTGAGGAAGGTTACTGCATAGTCAGCTGTCGGGTTCTTCAAAGGGCTAGTCTGCCGTTTCGGTGTGCCAAATAGGGTCATCACCGACAATGGCACGCAGTTCACAAGCCACATATTCATGCAATACATCCAAGACCTCGGCACCAAGGTTTGTTTCGCTTTCGTGGCGCACCCGCGGAGCAACGGCCGGGCGGAGAGGGCAAATGCTGAAGTGCTGCGAGGCCTGAGAACAAAGACTTTTGACAAGCTGCACAAGAGTGGAAGGCGCTGGATTGATGAGTTGCCGGCGGTTCTTTGGTCGATCAGAACGACACCAAATCGAGCCACCGGCCAGGCACCCTTTGCCCTGGTATACGGGGCAGAAGCAGTTCTCCCCATGGAACTCACATACGGGTCACCTCGAGCGCTCGCTTGTGACGAGCTTGAGCAAGAGCAATTGCGGCAAGATGACGCGACGCTCCTTGAGGAAGATCGTCTTCGGGCGGCTGTGAGAGCAGCACGCTACCAGCAAGCCTTGCACCGCTACCATAGCCGCGAGGTTCATGCCCGAAGCTTTGAGGAAGGTGACCTTGTTCTTCGGCGCGTTCAATCGGCCAAGAATTCCAACAAGTTGACGCCGAAGTGGGAAGGCCCTTATCGGGTAATACGAGTCACCAGGCCCGGTACAGTCTGCCTGGAGACTGAAGATGCTATTCCAGTGAGCAACTCCTTGAACATTGAACATCTTCGCAAGTTTTAACCGTAAGGCGCGGTTGCCGGGGCCCCCGGCAAAACACCTTTTGTACAAGCCTTGCCGACAAGGCATGTAACCCTCTGTACAATGCCAGGCGCAGACCCTGAGCATAAATAAATGAAGCGCTGGCGCCCTAAGTTATAGCATGCATCCTAGGTTGAGTCTCTCCCTCGGTTAGGGTTGATAGTGCTTAGTGGCGACTAACCCCTAGCATAGAGGTCGAGTGTGCGTTTCTCTATTCCTTTCCATCCTCTTTGGTTCGCAGGGTACATGGATGTTTCTGCTGAGCTGTTTGGAAGAAAGAGAACGAGCCGGCGCTCTGGCCTCGGCAAGCCAAGGTTGCCGGGGGCTGCAGATACAAGAATCCAACCACGGCAAGCCAAAGCTGCCGGGGACTGCAGATTCAGATAATTCTTTCGTCCTCTATTGTGCATTTCTGTATGAAGTTGGGGCGTATGAAACCTCGTTTTGCTCCTGGACCACTGTACTCCCCCTTTTTTTCTGTACCCAAGTCCTTGGGTCGGAACTGGGTCGTAGTTGCAGTGGCGAGGAAATAAACAAGGGGCCTAACTCTACTTCGCCCCTGCCTTCGCCAAGAGCGTGAGGATGGTCGGCCGAAGAAAGGGGACGGCAAGGCCTGTTGCCGGGCGTCAATGTTTATCTTAAAAATAACAAGGATTCGCTCCTTGGCATGGGCCTCGCTCACGCACAAAGAACCCGACAGGCACCCCTTTTCATTAAAAACGTCCCATACAGGTACAATTCATACGGGATGAAAAACATGAGCAAGGGGATAACAAATTTTAAATCTAACAAGTGCCCGCAGGTTTACAAACTAAAAAGAGATAAGGTGCCTGGACTAGGGGGTGTCCGGATAGCCGGACTATCGTCACGGAGGGAGTCCCGGACTAGGGACTACCGGATACACACCATTCTTCATGGTGTACGGTGCAGAGGCAGTCTTGCCCTGCGACATAATACATGACTCACCTCGCGTGCGCATGTATGAAGAAAGAGAAGCCGAGCTTGATCGGCAGGACAGTTTGGACGCGTTGGAGGAGGAGCGCGACGTGTTAAAAGCTCGTTCCACATTCTATCAACAGCAGGCTCGAAGATATCAAAGCAGGGAAGTACGGGCCAAAGCTTATAACGTTGGCAAACTAGTTCTACGCCTGCCGGACAAGAAAAAGGACAAACTCAAGCCCAAATGGGAAAGTCCCTTCATCATCGACCAGGTCCTGACCGGTGGAGCATACCATCTGCGAAATGCATCGGATAACCGACTCGAGCCGAACCCATGGAACGCAGCCCGTCTTCGAAGATTCTACGCCTAAGTGCCGGACTCCAAGTTCGTCTCCTTCCTCCGTCCACATTTTTTATTTTTGCTGTCTTTTATTTCTCTCCTTCCTCCTTCTTCTTCTTGAAGCATCTAGAGGCTCGTTTGCGCTTTTTTCGCACACACTTGACGCGCTGTCCGCGCTCATTATACCTGGGGGCTTCTTTAACAGAAGCTTATTTATAAGGGCTTTCATGCCCAACACATGCGCTAAACTTCCGCATGTACCTTTTATTCACCATTATATGCATCGATATGACTTAAGTTTTGGCCAAGCTGGGTTGCCTAGCTCACATGCTTACCCCTACGTTCCCGATTGTTCGGCTAGGTGGTAAAGGGAGCACCTCTGTGATTATTCTTGCCGGGTCACCGGATGTGTACCTCGGTTGGGTGAAGCCGAAAGCTAAGCGTTCTTAAGGCAATATTCGGTCGGTGAATTGAAAGATGATTTTAACTATTTACCCATCTGCCCCCGGATGATTTTACGCTTTCATAGCAGCTTTGACATGCACTTTAGGGCATGCATCCCAGCGAAAGGACCCTTAACGGAACTATTCTCCTGGAAGATGTTTCTTACTACCCATGTAATATAACATAACTAGTCGGGCACTTATGCGATACAGCAACAATGACCCCACGCCTTTGTCTCCATGCATACCACGGTTCTTATATAACCACGAAGGTATTCGGACACACTCCGGACTATTGGGTCCGGAGGTCGGGCTTAAAAGGTCCGCTATGACAAGCGATCTACAATCCGGCTAGAAGACATTCTTTCATGTCATATTTTTACATAGTCAACTCGACTCATTGTATTCCTCCTCAATGCCATCTAATAGGCTATCTAATTTACAATCTTGCTTTGGGAATACTTGGCGGCCAATTCTACTTGGTCGTACACTAAGCTTCTGAGGATCTCCATCCCATCCGCCCCACAGGTCCGACCTCGGCCATGTGGTTTGGGTCGACAACCGTGTGCAGCGTCTTTACCATGGCCCAGCCTCCTGGCGCCTTAATGACGGCCGATATCTTCCATAGCCGGAAGCGCCGCCGTGCTCCTTGAAGCCGCTCTGCCAGCTCCCCAATGCCTTGGGCGAGGAGATAGATGGCCACAAGGCCTGGCCGATGCCTTTCATCACTGCCGGACTCGTTCGATGCGGTGACGCATTCGGAAGAAGATCACCCGAAGAACTAGGCATCTCCTCCTCAGGACGACCTATGAGCAAACCTACATACATGTTTATGTTAGTCGCCTTCCTCGCCGAACTCCTTTCAAAGTTCGTTCAAGCACTTACTGAAAATGCCGCGACAAAGCCGCCGATTCTCCTTTACGGAGTCAGACAACTGGGCACGAACATCTTTTAGTTCCTCACCCAGCTTGGTGTTGGCATCCTGGAGGTTATTTTTCTCCTGCCGCATCCAGTCCGGCGCCATCTGCAATGTTTTTGTTAGATTTATACACCCGCCACACTTCATAACCTATTTATCTTTTAAAGTGTATATTACCAGTGGGGGTCTCTGCGGCTCCCTCATGGCGGCTAGTGCTTGGCCTCAAGTTGGGCCTTGCACTCTTCAAGCTCTGGGACAATCGGGTATTCTTCTCTTTAAGATCCTGCATAACAAATGATCCTTAAATCAGTTATTCTAACTATTTTAAGTCTCGGGGCTCTTGGCATACATAATCTGTCAAATTTCCTTACCGTATGTCCTTTACATCTTGCTTTCTGTGGCTCTGGCTAGACCATCTTGAGCGGCACGGAGGTGCGCATCTCCCGAATCAAAGGCATTCAAGGCCTCTGGGGAGAAACATGCGTCACGAAGAACTGTTCTGCGGCGCCTGTGATTCAAGGCGCTCTCCACCTCAGAGTTGGTGGCGGACAACCTGTCGGCATCCTCATCGGAGGAGCATCCGACGCACGTCTCGTGCTTTCGCCTCGACCTCCGGACCCGGCTTTGAAGCCTGGCGGTGAAGGTTCGATTAGCAACCTCTCCGGACTCGGTCCGTGGCGCTCTTTCACTGAAAAGAGCACCGGCGTCAAGACGCCTTCGAGGAATCAATCACAGGAGCATGGTGGCACGCCATACCGTTCTATGGCGGAGTTTCGATCCGGACCGCGCTTCTTTTAACTGCAGGGCCGCCTTGCCCTTTGTTGGCCGGCCGCTGGCTCGGCTTCTGCCTCGAAGGTACCCCTGCGAAGCACCATTGGTATCTGATGATCAAAATTAAGCATGGAGGGGTCATTATCGGGTTTTGGGATCTCGGTCTCATTTACCTCGTGAGGTGGAAGTATTCCGGTAATCGGCCGTAATGGCAACCAAAGCTTTGTCGATGCTAAGTTGGTGGAATACCCGTCGATCAACTCCACCTTTATATCTGGATCCTCTTCGAGGTCGGATCGAGGACCGTTAGGATCCTCGGGTTGTGGGGCGGGCTGTGTATCTTCTCCACAGTCCGGCTGATTCTCGCAGAAACCACGAAATCAGATATTTAACTATGGGAACGTGGATCGGACAGGTCACAAAGATGTTTGCTTACCCAGCTTCGAGGATTATTGAAGAAAACTCCTTCAGTGGATTGACACGGAGGAAATCCTCCTCCTCCCCTTTATACATGGCAGACAAGATCTTCACCAGTTCGGTGACCGATCCTGGCCCTTTGCGGCCATGGCGGGTGGCATCATCCTCCCCGTTGAAGTCCCACATGGGGTGGCCCCTGTATTGGAGCGGCTGCACTCCCCTCATAATGCAGATTGCCATGACTCCTGTCATGGTCAATCCGGCATGAGCCAGTAACCTTATTCGGCTCATCAAATAAAGGACATCCGGTCATCTTCCGGGCTCCGAGGGCGCCAGCTTAGGCGCTTCTTTAGAGGAGCATTGCTGAACTCCGGAAGGCCGATCCGAACAGGATCCGGCAGCGGGACGTCCTCCATGTAAAACCATTCCGAAGGAAGCCTTCTTTGGGGTTCCGGATAGGTATCCGGTCCCAGCGATGCGCCACAGCTCGGCTCCACCCACTTGATGAGAACGGGGTACTAGGCAGAATATTCTCTTCCACAGTCCGAAATGAGCCTCGACGCCCAAGAATAGTTCGCAAAGGGCCACGAAGCCCGCGATGTGCAAGATGGATGCAGGAGTAATATGGTGCAACTGGAGGCCGTAGAACTCCAGGAGCCCCAGGAGAAAGGATGGATTGGAAATCCGAGTCCTCTTACTAGATAAGAGATGAAGCATACCCGCTCTCCTTTAGAGGGATCGGGGACGCTCTCCGCTTGCTTTCCGCCCTTGTAAGTGGCAAGTCCGGCTCGAACCGGGACCATGAAGGCCGGGGGAAGAAATCCCTTGGCTTGGAGTATAGCTAGCTCACTATGCGGGACTGAGCATCTCTCCCAATTTCCTGGCTGGGGGTTGGGAGCGCGAGAGGAGGAGCCGTGTCGACTGTCCATGATGGAATGGGCTTTGGTCGAGGCGCTCGGTGAAAGCTTCATAAAGGGGGAATGGTGTGACTCAGATCTAGATCCTTGCCCTTTTATAGGCGGCTCATTTCTTGTGACTAGGGGGTAATTTTAAAAATACCTGGCTTTTAGCATTCATTCAAACACGTGGAAGATGGCCATTATTGGGCGTAGAAGCCGAGGCGCAGCATTTATCGAAGCCGGACACTATTCGACAAGTATATGGAATTTGGAGAAGAACCCGCCTCGCAATGCCGAAGACAATCAACGCCACGGACTCATCGTCATTGAAGCCTGGTTCGGGGCTCTTGAGGAGTCTTGGATTAGGGGTGTCCGGATAGCGAACTCTCACCGTTGGCGAGACTCTGGACTATGAAGATACAAGATTGAAGACTTCGTCCCGTGTCGGATGGGACTTTCCTTGGCGTGGAAGGAAAGCTTGGCGATACGGATATGTAGATCTCCTACCATTGTAACCGACTCTGTAACCCTAACCTATCCGGTGTCTATATAAACCGGAGGGTTTTAGTCCGTGGGGACGAACAACAATCATACCATAGGCTAGCTTCTAGGGTTTAGCCTCCTTGATCTCGTGGTAGATCTACTCTTGTACTACCCATATCATCAATATTAATCAAGCAGGAGTAGGGTATTACCTCCATCGAGAGGGCCCGAACCTGGGTAAAAACATCGTGTCCCTTGTCTCATGTTACCATCCGCCTAGACGCACAGTTCGGGACCCCCTACCCGAGATCCGCCGGTTTTGACACCGACAGTGCCTGTAATCCCTTTCTTGTCCCTCTCCTCAGAAGGTAGAACAAGATAGCGGGAGGACAACAAGAGTGCCTAGGTGAGGTACGAAGACCAGAAGGCACCAAGAGAACATCTCGGTGCCGGGAGGGGAGCTGGAAGATGAGGCAGCAAGCCG